>CAWUFW010007852.1:852500-957325 GCA_963921515.1 Calotriton arnoldi | reverse complement strand
ACATCCAACTAGAGACAGAATCTTTCAATTAAACCGAATGATTTCCAAAATGTGTGGTTGAGTTTCAACCAAGCTGCTCTGAGATTCCTGCATCCACCGAGCATCAACTATTGGAGAGGACCCATTGAAGGCTAAAATAGTGTGAGAGACACAGAAAACTGTTACCTGTCACTGCGCCCAAACATAAACCAGTTTCTAAAGCTTTGCATTTTCCAGTTGATGGACTCTACTGGCCTTCATAGCCCTATGTAGCAAGAGCCAAACCTACAAACCGGCCCTTCACCCAAGGATTTGTTGACACCTTTGAAGCACTCTTCCCTTAAAAAAGGTATTATTTCCCAACATTTTCTTATAATTTGGCACCATCTAGTGGTGGTACCAAAAGATAACTGCGTTCCCTCTCACCTTATACTGCCGTGTCATGCTTGACTGGTACCTAGTGAGATCTGTTATCCATCCAATGACTGTCTTCTGGAGGTAAACCCTATAGTAAGCCAAAGACCCAAGGTTTTCCGAAGTGTGTACAATCTGGTCCGGAGTTACTTCCTTTATGTTTGACATAGCCTCATAAACTAACACGTTTAATTTTAGGATCATATCTCTGCAACTGCACGTTCCCTGCATGTCAGATCTTCATTATGTTACTCCATTTTAGATGTTCTTTTCCACAAGAAGTAGAGAATTGGGCAATAATTTCCAAACCAGGATGCTTGCCATCTTCCTGAAAAGGTGATACGGCTTGGAAGCTAAAAGGAACAAGGATGATGTCAGACGCCATCCCCAATATACAAGTGTCACTCGGTTGTAGAGGTTCATGAAATAAGACACAGTTCATGCACCTGGAAACCTGACAACTTACTTCTGTAATATCTTGGTGAAAGGCCAAGGAGAGGGCTTGAATCACGCATTGTGTATACATGGTTTGAAACTTCATAGTGACTCCTGTGTCCCTAAATCCAAATTAAAACTAATGTCTTTGTAAGTCTTCCTATTGTAAAATCACTCGAATTCAAAACATCACTTCTTGTACATCTATTTGTAAGTAATCAGTCAGTAAGAAAGCACAGCTACAGCCAACATGTGTTTCGCCGTAGAACTGTTTTTTCAAGGCTTAAATATTACGCTTCCAAAAATCCCATTTGATATCTCACGGACTTGAATCTTATGCTCATATTAGATGCACTTAAATCTTCATTCCTTCCCTTTTCAGATTCCTTTAATATTGCATGTTGGAGAATTCTACATATAGCATTAGGAGATGATAGGATCATGATGGCATGCTGCCATACTATTGTGGCGAGGATCATAAAAAAAGGATAACATGGAGAATTGCGTGATATCCCAAAGCAAAGAGTTCCCCTGAACCCAAGTTCTTGTAACGCTATCAAAGAAATCATCCCTGCATTTCCTTTCACCAGATTTGAAACTTTTTTTTTAAGCAGTCCATGTCAATTGAACGGACCTGTGCTACTTGTGCGTCTGTTTGTACGAAATTAGTCAATAAGAAAAGCACAGCAAAAGCCACACATTTTTGCTGTGGAACAACGTTTTCAAGACTTAAATATTATGATTCCAAAAATCGCATAGGATATCTTGTGGACTTAAATCTCATGTACATATTAGATGCACTTAATTCTTCATTGCTTCAAGTTGCGCCTGCTGACAATGTACAGTGGCAGGTCGGCGGGGCAGCAGCGGTGGTAGTGGGAGAAGGAATTAATAATAAAAAAAACGTACCTGATGCTGACCGGTTGGCCACCTTGCGCCTCGGTGCTCTTCTGCTCTTCCTGCTACCAGCAGTCCCATCACTGATTCCCCATCCAATCCAGGCGCTGCTTTCATGCTATGAGAGCAGCATGGTGACTGGCCTGAGTGGGCTGGTTTGACGCTCGCTCAGGCACAGGGAGTCCGTGCCGTTTCTCCACCCGGCTGTGGAACACAGCTGGGTTGGAGAAACCTAAATACGGATGTCTGTTTGCCCAGCCTAAGACAGCCGGCCAAACAGACATGCGCATTTACAAGTGCCCACAACTCCTCCTCCCAGTCCCTGCCCTGTCAACAGAAGATTGCCTGACCTCGCCCCACCCTAGACTCAGCAGCATGGGCTGCCAGTGAAAAATAAAACGAGAATAAAATTGTTTTATTATCGTTTTATTTTTCATACTGCACTAAGTGGGGCAACGCTGCTCCGCCATTACGGAGGCGCCACCGCTAATTCCTTCTTTTTTCAGATCCCTTTAATATTTCATATTGGAGAATTCCATATGTAGCAATAACAGTTGAAACGGTCATGATGGTGTGCTGCCTTACTATTATGCCGAGGACCCTAAAAAAGGATTACATAGAGAATTCTGTGGCATTCCAAAGCAAATAGTTCCTCTGAACTCAAGTTCTTTTTACTTGCGTAGAATTCACCCATGAATTCCATTGCCAAAAAGTGGAAACATTTGTTTTTAAAAAGCAGCCTATGTTACTGGAAGGGACTAGTGCTGTTGTTTAAAAAAAAGCTTCCAATTTTAGAAGACATTAGGGAGAGCAGGCAGTGGTTGTCTGGACCACTGCATGCTTCACCTAAGCCACCATAACTATTTCCAAAGGGGAAGCTGTCGTTGTGGGACAGTTTCTATTTGCGAATCAGATACCCTCTTTTTTGAGGTGGTTTGAGGTTGTGCTACCTATCAATGTTTTGCGACTGCAAAGACACTCACAAACCATTGATACATTCCTCTCCAAATCGTAGACGGGAAGAGGATACCTTTTTCACACCTCCTATTTTTTGCAATTTGGCTAGGGCTGCAAATGCCATTTTAGGAGTCACTTGAAAAAGGACTTTTGTAAATAGTAAAAAGTAATTTCGCGCTTGTAAACCCTTTAAATACAGAATGCGGCAGCCAGACACATCCTCAACCTCCCCAAATGGACCAGCATCACACCCCACCTCAGAAGCCTCCACTGGCTCCCCTTCCAGAAGAGATGCCAGTTCAAGCTGCTGACCCACGCCTACAAGGCCCTCCACAACACCAGACCCTCCTACATCAACCACCAACTGACCTTCCACCAACTGACCACACAACTCTGATCCGCCTCCCTCGTACACGTCCCCCGCATCTGTCGGAGCCGCAGTGGAGGTCGTTCTTTCCCCTACCTCGCCGCTATGTCCTGGAATGACCTCCCGCTCCACCTCCGAACCTCTCCTTCACTCGCCGACTTCAGGAAGGGATTCAAGACATGGCTCCTCGATTAAGGCTCACTAGACAGACCCCCTAGAATTTTGCGACTTTGGGTGGCAAATTTTGTAGTAAAAAAAAGCCAAATTTGCTTCCTAAAACCTCAAAATTTGCTGTATTTTTGCGAAAGACCAAATAATTTGCCTGCCACAAAAATACTGAAAGGCCTGTGCTGTCACTGCTGGAGACTGTGCGGTGTCACAATCCGTAACCTCACAAAGTCTCCAGCAGCACAGCACCTCGAACTTGAGGATGTCTGATACCAAAGAGAGCAGGTTACAATGTGAAAACTGCTTTTTCTGTCATCAGACAACCTGCGATCCTTGCCGTGTGCAGGGCAGCGGGGGTTCAGTCAATCAACCAGGGGTTTGTATAGCGCAGCTACTAACTTGTGAGGGTCTCAAGGTGCTGGGGGGGGCTGCTGATCCGTCTGGGTGTGGAGGTTCAGTTGAAGAGCTAGGTCTTGAGGTCCTTCCTGAATTGGGTCAGTGACGCGGATTGCCTGAGGTTGGGAGAAGGGTGACGGCAACGAGGGCATATAAAAAGCATCCAAGGTGACGTGCTATTAGTCAGCATGGATCAGGTTCCAGTTACCAAAATAACTTGGGAGGACTGGTATTTTTTCCCTCGTACCCCACCCTCAATTTGTCTAGAAAGTCCACAGATCCCTTGGATACAAGGTCCATTTTAATTGCCATTGCTTCTCTCTTCCTGCTCAAGGTGCTGGAATTTAAATCTGGGAAAAACAACTTGCAACGCAATACACTGTTTATGGTATTTCTTTTTAGTTGTTTGTTGCCCTAAGATTGTGCCCAATGTCACACTATAGTCCGTTTTCTATGTTGAACGCTATGTGTAGGTGTGGGCAGAGAAGGGTGGGGGCACCCGGGCAAGAGAGCCTTTCAATGGCCTGCAGAGTCCGCAGGGGACACACAAACATGTGAGGTGGGCTGCAGGCTATTTTCACAGCAGGAGGGGGCTTTGTGCATTTGAAAGGCAGGCAACAGGGGAAGTTAGCACCTCTGCTGTCTGCTAGCCTGTTGGCCACACTTCCTTTACTGGCATAGTGCAGAGCCAGTAAAGAAGAGTGGGTCAAACCCATGTTATTTATTTTTTTAGTCAAATTTTGCGGGCACTTTTGTAAAAATGACAGGATTTTTACAAAAGTGCTGATTTTGCGATATATTTCCAAATCCCCCTCTTAAGAATATAATTTGGGCACAAGCACTTTTTAATTAATTTTTTTACAAATGCGCTATGTTCGTAATTACCGCGTCTAACTGTCGTGTCTTCAGCCACATCTCATGAATGTAAAGTCTTCTGCCGCTACGTCCTCTAAAAGTAGTGCCTCGAGCTCATCGTCTGCATGCAGAGGCGTGTTTTGACCGCAGCCCCTAAGTGTAGTATGATCCCTACCTTCATCTTCTGAATGTGGTGTGTGCATTTGCTGTGCCTGCTGTAGGGAGGAAGGTTTTTCCTCCGCTGTTTATTTCAATTACTTACCCTCACAGAGAACTCGAACAGTTTCCTAATTTCTAGGATATTAAGCACTTAATACGTTGTGTCATTTCGAACAGCATCTTAAATTTTTGCAAACTGCATTTTAATGAGAGTTAAGTGGTGTGAAAACATTAATACATTAGCAATGATATTTTGTGCATACACATTACCGAAGCCGAATCACTCCAACACGTTTTGATGGAGCAGGTAGCACAATTTGTGTAATTGGACTGCCTTCCTCACCATGTTGCTTTTAAACTCCTCTTGCTTTTTAAGTCAACAGTTACATTTGAATATTTATCAGGCCTTGGCTCTAGCGTCAAGGGGCGACTGGTGCAGGTGTTGCTGCAAAGGGGAGGAGTAAGAGGTGCGTTACTGAAGGTCTGAAACTTTCTTGGTTGACTTTCAGGTCCAGCGCTTCCAATTAGGCAAGTTAAGTCAAGCCTTAGGACGCCCCCTAGTGGTGGAGCCAAATTACACTTAAAAGCAAGAAAATTGCCTTTTTGTTAGTGGATGGTGAAAACACAGAGGCAAAATGTTATTTGCCAATTTTCTAGCGACGTTCTTGATTCATTCAAACCTCTCAGGTGAAGACATACCTTCATACATTCCTGAAGGAAGATAGTACTACAGTTTCTAAACTAGTGAGAAAATGTAACTTATGATGCTGAGCCAAGGCAGCACAATAAAGGGTAATTGCAGACAGATCAGCACTCACAATCTGACACAAGGACACAAAATTTGGGTTGTTTTACAGAGGAGTGAAAACAAAACCCACATCATCGGATGAAGTCAATCATATCATATTATTTATTTAATTCCTTTAGAAAGTTTTGTATTGATGCGAACAAGGCCCCAAGGAGTGTCAGCGCGCTTCACAAGATTTAAAGGGATCTCGAGTCCAAAAAATAATGGTTGGTGTGTCATTATAGAATCATAAGAGCACAATTTACAAGACAATCTATAAGAAAGAGGCGTGTTTAACAGAGAGTCACCACAATATTTCAGCAAATTTCAGAGCTAATCCTGAGAGACATTCCCACTAGTCAGTCTGGAAATCTGCTCAAAGTAGCACTTTCCCAACGTACTACTCTGAAAGTCATTGGACATTTTCAGGCTTTGCTGTGCTGACAATGTGGATCTTTATATACAGTGCAGTTGTGCACCGGGGGAAGCCAAGGCTTACGTGGAATTGAACCCCTTTATTAGCTTGTTTCCTCCACTAGGAAAATAATATTCTCAGTGGAGAAACCTAGCCCATTCCACCCATATGAAATTTGGGGGTGTTCAATTTCGTTTTCCAACTTTGTTTAACAACTCTCTTTATTGCCATTTCGAAATTAGGAAGATAGATGTTTCATGTACTAGAGCAATACATGCAAACAGCCATAACTTGCCAATCTTGCATTCAGTGATCAATGTTGTACATATTATCAACACTGCAAATTCTACCTACCTCTTCCATTAAGTTCTTAGGTTATACATTTATCCCATAGTCAGTCAGTAATCTGTCTGGGACTTACCTTAGTGTGTTACTCCGCCTCACACAGTGGTTAATTTGTAGAAAAGTAAATGTCAGGGGCCAGGTTATTTCTCATGACCCCACCAGGGCATTTCTGTAAAGGGGGCAAGAAAAGGGTCAGTCTCAGGCACCCTACAAGCCCTTGAGCATTTTCTCGACCAACATCTTAAACAATATTTTCTTATCTTAGGGGCGAATTTAATCTTACATTTGAGCCACTGGACGACCATGATTTGCATTTAACAGAGGACGAGGATGCCACTGGACGACCATGATTTGCATTTAACAGAGGACGATGATGCCACTGGACGACCATGATTTGCATTTAACAGAGGACGAGGATGCCACTGGACGACCATGATTTGCATTTAACAGAGGACGATGATGCCACTGGACGACCATGATTTGCATTTAACAGAGGAAGAGGATGCCACTGGACGACCATGATTTGCATTTAACAGAGGACGAGGATGCCACTGGACGACCATGATTTGCATTTAACAGAGGACGAGGATGCCACTGGACGACCATGATTTGCATTTAACAGAGGACGAGGATGCCGCTTGGGCAGTCCCTCTTCTAGATATTGAACCACTTCATATATGGGCTCGCTCTGCAGTCCACTTCAAAGCACTTACAATTGAGCATGGCCTGAGATTACTTAATGGCCATACCAACCCCAAGGGTTCCCATACCTTTAACAAGCCTGTTCATACAAGTCGTAAAGACTATATTTGAGTTGATTTGTGATTATGGCCAACAGTCATTGATATGACGATGTTAGAGAGAACTGACAGCGACCATAATACTCTATCTGCAACTTTTAAGGCATTTTGTGAGCTTATTCCCTCAGATGTCAATCCACCTTCCTATACAAGGGAGGTTGTTTTGACAAGAGACAAACACCATCTAAAATGGCCTCAGATTGTTGCACGTCCAGAAATCTTGGTTGCCATTCAAAAAGATCTTAATTTAGTCCTCATGCAGATTGTGGAGGCCCAAGCGAGTGCTCCTGACCAATTGGTCCTGATTCATGGGGCATTCTTTGAACATATTTTATCTCTTTTTACCTTCTCAAATGTAACTCGTAGGAAAAATAGAAGTACAAAGCAATCATGGTATACCAAAGAATGTCATTCAATAAGCCGTTCATTAGTCAATTCCATAAAAACAAAAGACATGGCCCGTATGCCACTACTAAGGAAGGAATACCTAAAGGCTATTTCACAGGCCTAAAGAGACTGGGATGAACAGAAGTGGAGGGCCCTTTTGGACACTTGCTCTGCTGGTGATCTTTCCAAATTTTGGTCTTTGGTGGCACAGGCCCGCTCCAGAGCCATACAGGATCCGTCCAATAATGTGGCTGCTTCCAAGTGGATTAACTATTTTGGCAAATCATATTCTGGTGACCTGTTTGGTACCACATTATCAATAGATATCCTAGCTCCCCAGATAAACACTAGTCCTACGCCTATGTTTGAAATAGCAGATATTGTCTTTAAAAGCCGTCTCGCATGGGCGAGTGACTGGTCCAGATGGCATCCCAGAAGATATTTTTTTAGCTGATTTAGAGGCATGGTCCCATTACATCTTAGCCCTGGCTAATGCAATTGTGAAGGGATTTCTGTTCCTGATTCGTGGAAAGACGCCATAGTCTTACATATATGTAAAAAAGGCGACCAATCAGCACCACCCAACTATAGGCTAATAAGCCTAATAGACTGTATTCAGAAACTTTTTGGTCATTGCCTTCTCAATAAAATACAAAACTGGATTGAGGAGAGCGACCTTCTTAGTCCATGCCAAGCAGGCTTTCGTCGCAGGGTTTCAACCATTGACCAGGTTTTTTGTTTTGTAATAATTTATTGGAGAACTGTTTTGATCGGTGGGGGCAGCCTTTATGTCGCTTTTGTCGACTAAAAGTCGGCCTTTGATTTGATTCCTCAGCCCAGACTCTGGAGTGTTTTAGGAATACCCCCTGATATTTTATCCCTTTTAATTTGTTTGCATAAAGATAACTATGCATACATTCGCTGGGGGGTGGGGGGAAACCAGGCCCAGCTGACGGAAAGGGTACCAGAGTGTAAAGGTGTTCGTCAGGGCTGTGTCCTGTCACCAACTCTGTTTTCCCTTTTTATTAATGATATTGTTCCCTTTGGGCCCCAAGTGGAAGCAGACGCCCCATCTTTGGCTGGTTTTAAAATTCTGATTCTTTTATTTGCGGATGACACCCTGTTGATCTCAAGACTCCGCCAGGTCTCCAGAAAACCTTGACTTGTTTTAGTGAGTTCTGTGATGGTCGGGGCTTGGAAATTAATATTCTTAAAACCAAGGTGATATTTTTTAACCAGCATAAATCTTATTTGCAGGAGGAGTTCCCCTAGAGTAGGTTGATTCTTTTGTGTATCTGGGGGTCACATTTGCAGAGGGCATGTCATGCCATCTCCATATCAACAAGGCAACTACCAAGCTCAAGCAGATTTCAGGTGCAATACTTAATGAGTTTTCTACATCATACACTAAACCCATCTTTCCTGCACTTAAGATCTACGAGGCCAAGGGCCTGGGTTCAGCCCTGTACGGGGCTGTACTGTGTGGGTTTTCAAAACATGATGTTCTCATAAGAACTGAGAATAAGTTCCTTAGGAACCTCATATCTCCTCCAGCAAGCACCCCGTTATACCCATTGTTTAGTGATCTGGGTGTCACTAAGGCCTTGGGTAAAATCTGCTTGCGACCTTCGTTGCATTAGAGACGCATGTGGACTACACCTGAACTTGTCCACTATGCAGAAAGCCTAAAGGAAGTTATGAAGGCTGACCAATTTAATAAAATCTCATGGCTTACAAACATGAAATCAGCATTGTACTCGCTGGGGCTCCACGCCCTGTGGGATCATCTGGCCTTATCTGCTTTTCCTTCAAAGGTTGTACTGAAAAAGAAATACTGGTCATTCCTTGTGGCTGAAGTATCTCAGAAAGCAGCCACTGCCAAGCGGCCCAGTGATTTCATGGACATTTAGGCCACAAGGGGACTCAAGTCATTTTGGGATTTAGTGTCTCTTCCACTTCATAGGAAACTATATTGTCAGTTTTGAATAGGCACTTTACCTCTTCCAGTGTTTACATCAGGATGGGTTGGAAATGGAGGCATCCCTTGCCCTATCTGTGACTCCCCAAGAGACAGTGTCTCCCATGTTTTGTTTACGTGTCCAGGCTACTCAGACCCTCAACATACTTGGCTTGCACCTTTATGTAGGTTGATAGGTGTACGTAGTCATCAGGAAGCCCTTTGCATCCTAAGATCAGATTCGCACCCAGTAATGGCTATTTCTATTGCAAAATTCCTGGGTGCCATGTGGGGCTCCGTAGCAATGCCCTTTGCTGTTCTTCCGCATGATCTTACTTATGTGTACTGCATTTTGGTATGTACTTTTTGCTGCTTTTTAAATACTCTGTTTTAATGGCACTCCCCATTTGATCTGATAACCAACTGTGTACATATTTATTGTTTATAGACAACCAAGGAACGTATTATGAATTAACCTATTTAAAAAAAATATATATCTGTAATATCTTACGTATATTTTTATATGATCTAGTTGATGATTGATTTTAATTATGATTCACATGATATTTTTTGTAAATGGATTGCACTTTTATGACCGTGGTGGCTGAATTAAAGTGATTTTGATTGACCCCACCAGGGCTACTAATTATCATACTGATACAAGTGTGACATTTTGCACTATTCCATGCCATCCCTTGCTGTATGGATGGACTACATGTGCTAGTTTCATTATGGTTTTTAAAGTATCTGAAATTGTGAAACACTTTGCTGGACTTAAAAAAATAGAGAGAGCTGCCATGTGTTGGACTGTCATAATTTAGTGCCAGTGTTTCAAAATAAGTACCAGTGCCGAGCACAAGCAAACATCAGCACAAATTAGGCAGTGGCCTCGTCTCCTTCCCGATCTCAATAAGTTATACATTTCCTCATCCTTTTTAAACCTTAAAAGGGTTTACTCCAGCTTGTTGCAGGAGAAAATCTACAACCAGGGGGCAGGGGAGGAGTGGTGTGCCCACTCCTGAGAGCTCATGACTGGTTTGGTCGGCTCTCTGGGGCCGACGAAACCAGTCATGTGCACTCTGCCCTTCTCCATGCAGGCTGCAATGAGCCTACATGCAGAACATGGCGGGGCCATTAGCCCCTGGCTGGGCGGGGTCCCAACCAATCACAACGCTGCTTGCAGCATTGTGATTGGGTTACGGGTGGGAGCCTGGCTGCCTGCTTCCTGTTCCTGCCGGAGGCAGGAGAGCAGGAGCAGAGACGACGCGGGACCCGGCCGGCGGGAAGGTAAGTTGACATTTTTTTATTATTAAATTAAACTCCCACGCGTGGCCCACCTCCACATGCGACCCCCCGCCCCTCCCACCCGCGAGTCATGCCAGCCGCGACTTCTCCCAAGAACAAATGATATTTTCTGGATACTATTCCACCACTAATCCACCATGGGTACCAGAGTAGCGTGCTACTCAACAAAAAGCACTTCAATCAATGACTTGTCAGGGGTTGTAAGCACTATATAAAAACAATTTACAATTGCATACTTTTTTGCAGTCATCACATGCAATTATGCAAGAGTAAATGGATTTACTCATTAGGTACCCTTTTGTGAATGCCTAACAGGTGTAAATCCAGCCTTTTTCAGCGACAAACGTTTAAGGTCGAAAAAATCCCATTCTGAATCGGGCCCTGGAATTTAAGTTTGCACAGGGCATGTTTACAAGGGAGGAATGCTTTCCCCATCCTGCTAAGGACGACTCTCCTTTGGTTCTTTATGTTTGCGATGACTATGTCTGTGTTACAATTCATGAATTTGGATGTCACACACAGTAAGCTTTGCTAACTCTTTACATGCAACAGCCCACATTTAGCTTCCAGCCTTGCCCTGCTTGCTACCTGCCCATTGGGCCTCTGTGTTTAGCTTAGGACACTTGAAATTGATGGTCTGCTTCTGTTTTATCTTTTCTGCTACGAGATGGTACTTTCAGATATTTCCTATATATGTGACTTGCTCATTTGTTTATTTAGAAGTTTTAAGCAACACTGAACATTCACTTGACCTTTTCTGAGAGATAGGAGAAACATACAACATTGAAACAGAATGAAAGAGAGAAGTTGAGTCGGATGCACAAGCTGGGACCGGATCCGGCATTATTCTGTCATTTCCATGCTAAGATTTTTGAACACCGATTAAAAAAGTTTAGTTGACAAAATGTAACTTCTGGATATAGGACCTTCCTTAAACCTTCAATTCTTGGGACCGCTAGTTCCAGGAGTACATTTCAGTGAAAAAAGTCTTACATCTTAAACTTTGTATTTTCTGTTTCGGAATCTAAATGAGAGACACAAACAGCTGTAAAGGATATATATAAGTTACTAAGAATATGTATATTATTAATTTTACAATGACAATTATCAGAACATAATTTCTGTATGTTTGCTGGCAATTTTTAACACTCTTAATTTGTGCATTAGGTATGCCAGTAACATAAAAGTATGTCACCAATCTATTTTAAAGTTTAACTGCAATCTCTAGTACTGTAATCTCATACTTCGCTGTTAACCGCTTATTTATTTTTTCATTTCAAATCATATTTTGAATTTCTCATTCGTGTCCCATCCCGCTCTATTCCTCCAGTGTATGCATGTTGACATTCTACAGCCTCTCCCCTCTAGGACTTGCGGTTTAAATGAAATCATTACCCAATAAAGGTGTTCACACCCACTGAACTGCATCATTTAGTGCTCACTTTGTACGTTGAACTGGAATCACTGTGAGGAGGATGCCTTGACGTTTATAGGTGTGGGAGAAAATGGCTGCAGCATTGAAATTTGCAGTAAGAAAAAAGTGCTGGGAGTTTTGTTGCAGTTCTCACAAACCTCCGTTAGACATTAAAAATAAAACTTACAGCAGCAGCACACTGTAGCTGTCATCCTGCTTTGCCGCCGCTGGGTGGCAGCATTAGGGTGGGAAATGCACAGGGAGAAGCTGGCAATCCTTCCTGATAAATTAGCAAGCAATCTAATTTCTCATTTCTTATTTAAAATTCCATTAAGAACGTCCAAACTAATTAAAATAGCTGAATAGCTCCCAACCCCCTACCCAGAAATACATTTTCCAGTGATTATATTATTTTAAGAACTGTTGCTAGATAAATACATGAAATTATTCTAAGGTTGGGCACCTATCCCGTGTGAAGGAGATTGGAAGATAGGTTTATGTAAATCTCAGCATGCAAAGGGGGGCTTCCCTGTTTCACCTGTTACATGAGTACTGGCTAGGATAGATATAAGGTCTCATAGGTACATGTGGGATCTGTGTTTTGCCCTATTGTCACAGGTTGTAATTCTACTCAGCCTTTCGTCCTCTGGCGGTCGTAAAATGTATATATATTGCGATTGATAACATGTGCTTTACAAATGCACATGTTTTGGTACATAGATAATAAGCAATGAAAGTTCTCATTTTTTCTGAGATGTAAATGTTATTTGTTCTCTTCAGTGTGGCTTTTTTTCATAAGTTGCGAAGGATGTTATCGTTTTTTTCGAAGAGTGCTTTTGAATTTTGGGAGCATGCCAACAGGCTTGCCTTTGCGTTTGAAAGGTCAATGGATTTCCAGGACAAACCTGGTTGTATGGAACTCAGGGAAGGCCCCTGTAAGCTTGAGGACAGTGTGATGCTTTCAAGTTTGGATGGGAGGGAAAGGAACCATTCTTTTATTGAACAGCAGTGGTAGCAGCCGGAAGTAGAGAGCACATACATTTTTTTTTTAGCTACATGCAAAATTTGCTGCTGCGGAACGTAAATCTCCTGCATACTGTGCGAATCCCTGAAGTATTCAAATATTTCTAATGCAAATTTTACCTGGAGAAAGACAAGGGTGTTTCTTAATCTCAACACCAGCGAATTTGTACATGTGTGGGTGTTCACAGAGTCGGACTGGGACAGAAAATAGACCCGGGCACCAAAAATAAAAGTGACCCCATTATAGAATCAGAAAACTAAAAAGGTGGCCCTTGTTTGTAAACAGTGGCAGTTTTGAACTTGTAAAGACACGTTATATAAGTGTTTTTCAATGTTTGAAGACTGCATTGATTTGGGTTTGCTGCAGGCAATGTTTGTTTTAATAGCAAGGAAATCAACTGTAAAAACCAGCCTACCAAACCATACAGCCGGCCCACAGCCAGCTAAAAAAGTGGCTCACACACTGACTAGTCAGATCAGCCCATCGAACACGGCCTGATTGCCCTACAGGCCAGTCCGACCCTCGGTGCTCACAAAACATTTTGAGGCCCTTACCCACCCACGGAGTTTTCAGAGATTACTCCTGTCCAGTGCAGGATGGTATCAGTGTCCAGGATTATAAGGGCAAGGAACCCTACCACCAATATTGGTGTGGCTGTAGGCGAAGGGGGATCTCAATGGTACCAGGTGTAACCTGGAGAAGTTTTGTGAATTCTAAAGAGCCATGAATCCGCACCCATGCAAGTACGGAATCACCATTGGTAGATTCTGAACTTTTTTTGGGAATGAAGTTCAGCATCTAGTGAGATCTCTTTCGCCTGACCACTACATGCGCAACAGGCAGAGGTGCTGCCAGGGTACAGTTGTGCCATCACCACACTCTCCTAGGGGCTCTTCTACAGCTTTGAATCTTTTCATGTATAATAAACCAATGAGCCTCTTCATTTTATACTTTACAGTTGTGCTACTGACCATTCTGTGCTACTGTTGACAGCTGTGTTACTTTACACGGAATTGTGTTATTTTTCACAATTATTCCGTATACAGAAACATTAATGTAAGACATTGTATTATTAATTGGGGCCGATGACCACCCACCTCAAAGAATCATCATAACACTTGTCAGGGTGAATCTTTTAAGTCACTTAACTTGAGCTCAATCCCCTGGAGCTATGGCACAGAGCAGACCAGCTTAACTCAGGGCAATGTGTAATGTATTTATGCAGTACCAAAACAGTAATAAAGTAAAAAACAATAAAAATCCCAAACCAAATTAGAATAATACAGTACAAAATGCCACCAAAATGACAAATATATCGAGATAAGAATTTTTATGGTCTGGCTTGACTGCGCAGCTGTCACAAGGACAATCAAGTGAGCATCACTAGAGAGGGGCTGTGACCTGGCCCACAGGTTGGGGGCCAGGAGTACATGTTTTGAATGGGCAGAAGTTGTGCTTCCACAAAAAAGTGTTTGCCCTCCGCCCAGCTGTGATTATTTTATTTATTTAGCCAGCTGCCTGAGCTTGAACTTTCAGGGGCACTCACATGACATTGTAATGCTATTAAAGTAATAACTAGATGATTTATGGTGTTTTTCTCTGGCAGCAGTATAGATGGGAGGAGGGCAGTCATTAACCTACTTTAGATCTGGCTTGACAGTGCAACTGTCAGCCAACCTTTTAACCTACACCAGTTTAATTCTACCATTTTTGCTTGCACGCAAATACATATCCATTCCCATGCTAATTACTGGTAATGCTTCACATTACCGTACAACATTCTATTAAAGCCAGACCTATTGGCATTACCAATGTTTGTGAAAGTTTTAACTAGGAATCATGCCAAGAAGCATAAAGTGCCAATGATAGTCAAAGGTCGAAGCTGACCAGAACCCAGGTGCAATTTGATGCTGACTGGAGTGGAGCACGTGTTGGATATACCATCCAAGTTCATCCTGGTCAAAGATTTTACCTTATGATTTTAGTCCTTTAAGTCCCAATCCACCAAAGGAGTACAAGGGTGGAGCATGCCTCCCTTAGTTGGGAGGTGGACCCAGAAATTAAGCTGGTCATCCCGGAAGATGGTACATCCCTGTGGAGGTCCCACCTGTGGGTTGCTTCCTGGGACATACAGAGCCCTTCTTTTGCCCTTACTGGAAAAACTCAAAACATCTGAGTGGGTGTTCTGAAGAGGAAAGGAGATCCTTCCCTTGAAAACTATTTTGGGGCCCTTTTAGGGACTTCTCTGTATTATCTTGGCCTTCCCCTTCCCTCTGTAGAGAGCAACCTGAATCACCCTTTCTGTGGTCACTCCAGTGTACCTTCCTGGACACTCTGGTGCTGATCCAGAGGTAGGACAGCTTCTTTCCCACGCCCTCTGGGAACAGTGAGCTTGGTTTCTATCAGGTGCTGGCACAACTCTGTAAAATAGTTACTTAAAATGTGCTCCCTCTTAACCAAATTTTACAGCCCATCATAATCATTTACTTTGCTGCTCTTCACCCAACCATTCAGTGCCTTACTGGAAGAATCCACAAAATCCACCCATGACTGGTGTGACTGCTACTGGTTATACGGTTATCCCTGAACTTCAGGGGATAATTCTCATGGGTCAGACCAAACTTAGAGATAAGAACATCCTTCATGGGGCATACTTTATCTGGTCAGCTACTTCAAGTGCCAAAACGCCCTTGAAGTAGCCCCTCAATGGGCATGTATCCCACCGCTAAACTCCAATGTAAGAAATGTAATTATTATTTGGGGTAGATCACTACCCACCTAAACAAACAATCTCAACCCTTGTCAGGAAAAACCCTTACAGTCACTAATTTAATCTGCGCCCAACCCCCTAGTAGCTGTGGCACAGAGCAGACACGCTAAACTTAGGGCAAAGTGTAAAGTATTTACGCAGTACAAAAACAGTAATAAAGTCGAATTGCCAAATAATAAAGATACCAAACAAAATTAGAAACATAGAGTAATATTTAGTAAACAAAATTAGACCAAAATGATAAAAATCTATTAAGGGGAACCAGAAATATGAATTTTTTAAAAGTTTTGAGTAGGTGTAGCCCCAAGAAACATAAAGCGCCAGTGATAGTTAATGGCTGCGGTTGGTCCGGACCTAGGTGCAATTTGACGCTGACCGCGATGGAGTGTGGGTCGGACACACCAACCAGGTTCATCCTGGTCAAAGACTTTACCTCCTGACTTTGGTCCTTCAAGTCCCAATCCACCACAGAAGTACACTTGTAAAGTTTCCCAAGAACCTCTGTGGAGGCACTTAGTGACTCACAGGGTGTCAGGCAGAGAGTAACACAGATCCAGTCCAAGTGCAGTTCAAAGTGATCAGCTGGGCAATTGCAGGAAAGGCCTCTTGTAACCTTGTAGCTTTAAAAGGGATTAAGCATTATGACCCTTGGAGTCCACTTCTTTGTCCTGGGTATACGAAGGAGCAGGTCCATTCCTTCAGGGTTACTCTCAGGTCACAGACAACAGGTCCAGTTCTCTTCTGTTCTTCTTTAGGTCCAGGGGTATTCTAAATTATGCCTGACAGAAGCGAGTAGGTAAAAATAACTCCTGGGCATGCCCTAACCAATGTGGTAAAGATTCCCGAGGCTAACCCCACCTATTTTGGGCACTTTCAATATGGCAAAAGTCTTCAGCCAAACTACACTTGGGCTCTGAGGGCAGGTGTGTGTATAGGGAGTCTACTAGTGAACCCTAGAGTCCTCCCAAATCTAATACTAAAATCCAGTTTGGAGCAGCCACTGTACCAACAATAAACCAAGAGACAGAAGCCTGGTAGAATAAGAGTAGGGTTTTCAGCAACTAGACAGTGGATACACAAGAATTGTTTTGGAATCCTGTTTTTCTTTATTCAAGTGTGCCCCCAGTATTACATGTATACAGAGCAAACCTTTTAAGAAGGGTTTGATTTTCAAGCATGATTTGACACTAAACTGTAAAAAAGGATGCTTACAGAACCACCCTGCATATTCTGTCAGGTTCAGGTGAGGCATCTCTGCCCATTCAGGTCAGCCTGTTGTTTGCTCTTGGGAGGCACTTTGTACCTATTCAAATGCTAATTACTGGTTGGCAAAAGTAGGAGAGTATATGCAAATTTAGCCTCCAGGAACTTCAGGCAGGGAAAAGGTAACTTTCTAAAAGTTACTTTCCCTTAACATTTAATAATATCCAACTACACCATTGAAAAAGTTGTTTAATTCTTTTTCTAGCTAGTCCCATTCCAAGATACAGTATTACAATTTTCAATCCGTACTCTGTTTTTTACATAGGACAGCTATGACTGCCACAGTGAAAAATAGCTTTTGGGTGATAGTCAGTGTGATTCTATGTTAACAACAATTTTGTACATGCCCTACTTTTAAATACTATGCACCCTGCCTTGTAGACTACATAGGGATGACTTAATAATATTTAAAATGGAGGTTTTGACCTGTCAAATGGGTCTATTTTGATAGGTCGAATTGCAGTGTTTAAACTGCCATGGTCAGGCTACAATGATAGGCCTAAGGCCATGTTTTACACTGTCATTGGAATGGATGGCATAAAAGGTGCTGCAGTATACTCGTGACATTTAACTAACAGACTCTGTGAACATTTTGCACTATATACTTGGGACGTATAGGTAAGTTAAATATACCAATTGGAAATATGCTAATTCAACCATGTTTAAAGGAGGCGCACAGGCACTTTACCAGTGGTCAGCAGGGTTAAAGTGTACACAGTTCTAAGACCAGGAATAATAAATGTGCAGCAAAAGGATAAAAATATAGAGTGACCATGAAGAAAAAGCGGATTTGCTACAATTCACTAAACCCTGAAAGGTTTGTTAAATGAAACCTCATAGGTGGAGGTAAAATTGGAACAAGCAGCTGTGGAACCCAATTTCAGACTTACCAAAAAAAGATGCAACTTTCATCAAGTACAAGTTATACCTTCACACAGGTGTAAGTTACACCTGTTTTGAGAAGTCATACAACTTCCTTCCTCAAATAGGTGTCCCAAACAGAAGTCAGAAAAACAGGGGCTAAGTGCATTAAACACACTAGTGTGATTTATGCACATACGTGTCATATTATGTATCACATATAATCTGTCTGGCTCTTGTTAGGATATTTATAATATTTTTGTTTTCAATGGTACAAATATTTTTTACATTTTAAAATATTTTTCTCTAGCAGGTCTCCTTTCATGCACCCTTGTGTGAAAATTGGATGAATTCATGTAACTTACACCTATGTAAGGGTGTAACTTTCCCACGCTTCTGGGTGTAATATACATAAGCTGTAAAGGATGGCAAATGCATTGCCTTTTGCTTGGTAACCCACTAAGCTACACTTAAATGTGTTTACCACATTTGCATTTGATTTCCCTGACACATCTTTGACACAACACATTTGGGCACGTGTAATTACACAAATGTAACCCAGGCTTAAAGTTATGAAAGAGCATGTTATGCACATATGTGAAACTTATAGAATCTTGTTTCATAGGCTTACTCCCGTACTTGCACCATTGCAAATGATGTGCAACTTCAGATGGACAAGTGATGGTGTTGGGCCCCTGCAAAGCGGAAACAAGGCTGGGTCACATTGCAATAAGTAAAAAAATGAGAATGCCTCGCCGTTAGCTTCATTGAATTTAAACGAGAACTAAACTGGAAGTTGCATACTAACAATCAACAAAACTTTCTTTCCTTTAGAGAATTATTATGATAACCATAGAACGGAGCACAATTTTTTAATAGTCATTACATTCTAAGAAATTCATTAATTACAAATCAAGTGCTTACACCCGTGTGAATAGTAGTGCATGCATCCCAAAAGAACCCAAACATAGTGGAGCAATGCCATATGGATCATAGACATTCTGAATCACGTGAAAACATATATACTGGGACACCAGTCCAAATGACTGTTTGCACATGTGGTGGAACAAAATCAATGAACTTATTTGTGACACCACTATGAAATTTCAGACAGTAAAATGAGAGCGGGCCGGGCTACCTGACACTCTAGCCCTTTCATCAATGTCTTTCCAAGGGAATTTTTTAAGTCTAAATTACTTGGCCCGTATATCGTCGTCGCGTTTCGACCTCTAGTTTTTAGAGGTCTCCTCAGGACTTGAGCTGGAGAGACCATCCTACAAGGCGATATAGAAACATCTTTTATTGCGTGGGACACTGGTAAGTTAGCTCAAAGAAACTCTTTTAGAATCTCTTACTCACTTATTGTAGGAGAACCATATCAACTACTGAGATGGGGGCGGGAAAGGGACGTTCAGTCAGTTCAGAAGTTGTAGCCTTGTATGCTCTGTGTAAGGAGAAGAAGGGGAAATGAGACTTAGTGTTGTTCGATTAGTTGAAGTATGTTTGCGTGCGCCCACGATACCCGAATGACAACTCACCTTACTGAATGGTGGTCAGTTAGGATGTTGATGAGGCTGCTGGGTTAGCAAGGAAGCGCTGACCATTTTGTGATCTGTGGATTGCTAAACTTGAGTTAAAGGTCTTGGCTGATTCTGGTTCACCAGTCACAATGATATCTGATTAGATGTTTGAGGTGAAGAAGATGATGAACCCTTTAGATGTTCGAGCCATGACTTATAGTGTGCACAATATTGAAACGGTAGGTTTCTTTGAAAATTGTCTTGTGTTTAAAGTCTGCAAACTTGCAACTAAAATTTCTGTAGCCAAAAAGGGGAAGGATATTATGGGAAGGGTGAATCAGAGTCACCTCGGCATAGTATTCAGACCAGGTATTGATGTCCCAATTATACTGGCAGCACATATTGATGATCAGTTGGATAGTATTTTAAGTGATCATGCTTGTGTGTTTGAAAAATGTATTCGATGTGTGAAGGGTTCTGAACACAAAACCATTTTTCAAAAAATGCAGTACCAATAGCACATAACGTTAGGGATGTGCCTGTGAGTGTTAGAGATGATTTAAAAATCTTGCTTAAAGATATGTGTGATTTGAAGATTATTGAACCTGTAAATGCATCTGAGAGGGTGTATGCCAAAAAAGGGGGGCTGATTTGTTTGTGTGCAGATCTTGGGCCTTTGAATCATAATATTGTGGGGGATTGTCATCTTCTACCCAAAGTTCAGGGAATGCTGACACTCTTGGAAGAGGCAAAGCATTTTACTATGATTGATTTGAAGTCTGCATATCATTAGGTTTGTCTTGAAAAAGAACCGCAGCTTCTGACCACATCAATAAATGCAAAAACAAACGGGGGACAGCCTATATACCCCTCTAGAGCCTAGGCTAACTCAACTGAACAAAAAAAGGGGGGCTCTAGCAGGACCAGTCTAAATTTAGTGTCATCGATAATAACACTCTAATTGTTATTGGCTATATTATTTCATTTTATCAAATGATATTTAGAACTTTGTAAATGGTTATCTCTTGTTGAACCTCTCACAAAACATACGATAGTTAGTGGTACAGATATACCAAAAATGTATTAACTAAGCATTTATACACAATCCTTGCATAAACATAATTCCATCGAGAGATGGTCAATGCAAAATTTCAATTATGAACCATCTAAAGGTAGTCCGCTCAAGGTAGAGACCGTCAGAAAAACGTATGTGTCCATCATCTGAATAAGTAAGTAACCAACGGTCTACAATTGAATTGTCTGTAGAGTCTTTGTAGTGGACTTCTTAGGGTATATATAGTTGATGCGTTTCGGCCTAATGGTTCATGGCCTCCTCAGGACAATACAAGGGTGTGTAACAACGCAAGGGACTATACTTCCAAACATACAGTTGCAATCTCCCATACGCAGACATATGTAACCCAATTGCTGGGCCGGTCGATCCTCGGGTCTAAAGCAAATATCTTCATCCCAGGGTGTGCCTATGAATGGCATATGTGATCCTGCGAGAAACGCATGTCTTATGGAGTATACAAATACCTATGCTTACTGTTTGGGCTTTTTAATGACATTTCTGGAGTTAAGGTGTTTTAGGATGACATTTTGATTTAACCCAAGGTTCATCAACAGCGTAATACCTTCCTGGATAAAGTTCTGACGATTCTTGGCGAACATGGCATGACTGGACAGATAACTGCAGATTTCTCACAGAAAGTGTGGATTATTTGGGGCACAGAGTAACTCCTGATGGAATCAAACCCAATGATAACTTGTTAAAAGCAATTTTAGAGGTGTTTGCCATCTCAGATCTTCTATTGACATGAGTGACTACTACTCAAGATTCTTTGGGGAATATGCAATTCTCATAGAACTAATCACAAATATGTCAAAAATATAGAAGAAATTCAAGTGGTCTGAGAATGAACAGTCTTTTTGAACAAATGATTGCTTTCTAAGGTACTTGCTGTAAAGATGTCTATCAGTAATCACCAATACATTATTGCTATTGATGTGAGCGGGATCAATATAGGTGCTCTGTTGTGCCAAAATGTCAGTGGGACAGGAAATACCATTGCCTTTGCATCACAAACTTTAAGGGATGCTAAAAAAAGTCAGCATCATAGAGCATAAAGCTTTGGCATGCGCTTGAGGAATTTAAAAATGTTAAACATATTTTTAGGGAACCTAATTTGTTTTGTGCACCAATGATAAGCCTTTCACATATATGTTGGGTGACAAGTCTACAACTAAAGCTTTGTCTAGATTCATAAGGCTATCATTTAAGCTACATTAGTTCTCTTTCAATGTTAAATATGTTTCAGGTGGTATAAATGCTAGATTGGATATTTTATCAAGTTGCCTACCGACGTGTACATTTGCATCAGATGATAAATGTATCACAGCTGGTGTTGATATAACTGAGGTATGTGGTAGAGCTATCAGTGAGTATGATTGGGGAAGGCATTGAAGAATGACAAATTGTTGGTAGAAGCTTCTAAGTGTGTTGCTGATAGGTGGCCTGATTTGAAGAAATTGAAGAGTAAATTACATAGTTTGGCTCAGATTTTTTCTCAGTTGTGTACTGAATCTGATATTTTGTTAAGGGCCGGAAAATGTGTGCCACCTACGGACACATAGTTTAGATTGATTAAATTGGCATACAGCAGATATTTAGCTTGTGCGGCCACAAAGAAGGTATTAAGAAATACATTTTGGTGGCTATCAATAGAGAAGCAAACTGCTGATTTTATTGCCAGTTGCAAGGAATGTATGCTTTCTAACAAACATTGGAGCTCCACCAAATCTTTGTAATTAGGGTCTTAGTAGGAAAGGCCTTTCTGTGTGAAGAGTGCTGCACAATACTCTGTTTTGTTGGAAGATGGTAGGTGGTAGTCTGTTCTCAATTATATGCAGATAACGGATCATCAAGGAAAAATGATTTCTTATGGTTTACAGAACAACCGTGGGAGATTTTTGTACTCATTTGATGTTGTTAATCAGTTGCACCGTTGCTAGTGGATTGGGTGGGTTGCTTCAGAAACCCGACAGCACGATTGCCTGTAAGGTTGGAGGTTTGCAGAACGACTTACATGACGTTCTGAGTATTTAGTCTGGTGTTCTGTGGAGAGTGAAACTGGGAAGTCTGCTTGCATGGGACCACAAAGCTAAAAATTATTTTTGTGATTTACAGGTTATGCTGGGTAAGCTGTTTCTACCCCTGATAATAGTGAAGCAGGCTCTAAGCAGCTGGTTACTCACAGTGGACATCCTCTGTTCTTCAAGTATTTCTACATTAATGCAATTTTCTTCAGTTGAATTGATAAGGAGGGGCAGAGCCAAGCACAAGATGAGTAAGACGCCACCTGAGAGAGCTCCCGGCGCTGCATTTGGGCCCCAGCAATTTATAGTGGTAAATTTTCATCCTAAGCAGGGCCGTTTCCCCGGGAGGCTGGAAGGTTCCGGTTTTGTTACTGGGGGCCGGTTTTGCAGCAGTGCTGCAATATCGGCCTCCAGTAACAAAAGCAGCAAGAATTTCCAGCCTCCCGGACCAGGCAGTGCTTCCCCAGGGACTGGTCCGAGAAAATTGCCAGGGCTGCTTTGGGTTCCCAGTCCGTCCCTGATCCTAACTGCCACCTGCGGTATATGAAGGTGGCCTGCATTGAAGGGAAGCGATAGAAGATTACGGGGGACCTGTGGGCCTGGGGAGCACACTCGATGGGTTGAGGCACCACAAGGTGCCGATGAGCGACGATGATGGTCTGGGAGTGCGGCGGAAGTGAGATGGAAGACGCTAGAGCTGGAGGCCGGCTGCCAACGCTGATGCACGGAAGATCAGGACTCAGGAGAGCGGATCCCAGGGAGCTGTGTGCCGCTGGCCACTATCAATCGCAGTGCATAGTTGCAGATGTCAGCAGGGCCTCAACATGGTGGCCAGAGGACAAGGAAGGGTGTGGAGCTAGAGGGTGCCCAGGAAGAGGCGGGGCCTGGAGTGCTGCCCTTACTGTCCCCGGCTTGCCACTGGCTGTGCTGCTCGCGGTCGCTGGTGAGCACGGGGCCTGAGTGAACAAAAGGCCTAGCCCAAGTTACTGCTCATGAAAGAACAGGCAGTACAAAGAGGACTTGGCCTGTGGGGGGGGGGGCACACTCCTCTGGAAATAAAACAACCTAGATGGGGGCTTAAAGTAGCCCCTCATTATGCTCAAAAGACTGGGGGATAAAGGAGCAAGGCAAGGGAGGGTGAGGAGCTGAGGAAATGCCCAGGAAGTCAAGGGGCCAGGAATTCTGCCCATACTGGTCAGGGTTGCTGCTGACTGTGCTGCTCCTGAGAGGTGGTGGGCATGAGGCCAGAGTTAAACATTTGCCTGATCTAGATAATTTCTGCTAACAGAAGGGGAGGTAAAATTTTAAACAAGATGGCTCCTCTGCCTAAATTTTGGCCTAGGTAATATAAACCAGAAAAACACAATTTTATAAGTCTTAAAAAATTAATTTCAAATGCAATAGCACCAAGTCAGCGTGTGCATGTAAATTCGAAAGTAAATACATGTTCTGCATGTCAATAATTTTCAAAAATATTAAAATGCAAAAAAACTTCAACACTGCCAATAATCAATCTTAAATGTACTTTGCAAAATTGTCCTTTACCAGTGTTGCTGGAGGCTTTGGTCCACGATCATTCAAGAATCCCTCTTACAGGGAAAGATTCCGGAATGCCTAAAGGTTGGGCAAGTTACGCCCATTCCTAAGAAGCCCAGTGCGGACCTATCAGATCCGAACAACTTCCGACCTATAACCAGCATTATGACACTAGCTAAATTGCTTGAAAAATGCGTCCACTCGCAGCTCTGCAACCACATCGAGAAATATCAACTCCTTGCCCCCATCAGTCAGGTTTCAGATCAGGGCACAGTACTGAAACGGAACTAACACACATTGTTGATGACGCCTTGAGAGCCCTTGACCAAAATGCCCCTTGTCTCCTGATCCTTCTGGACCTGCCCTCAGCCTTTGATACCATCAAACATAAAAACCTGATTGATCTTCATCAACACAGGATGGGTCTCTCAGGCCCGGTCCTAAATTTGTTTACCTCCTTCCTGCATAACCGCACGCAAAGGATCAAAGTTAAACACTCCCTTACCTCCAGTACCCCTGTCAGGATAGGAGTGCCCCAAGGATCCGCGCTCTCGCCCACTCTCTTCAACCTTTTTATGGAACCACTTTCTGTCATTCTGAACCTTGCGAACATTCAGTACCACATGTATGCGGATGACACGCAACTGTACCTGAAGATCTCCTCTCAAGAGGACATAAAAACATTAAATGCTGCACTTGCACAAACCCAACAATGGTTAGCTCAGAACCATCTGCTGCTAAATACTCTCAAAACGGAATTTCTTTTGATCTCCCCACCCAATCACTCGGCTCCTACCCTTGTCTGGCTTAAACAACTCACTGCTCTGAACTGCACCCCTCATGTTGTAGACTCTGCCAAATCTTTAAGTATCACCTCGGATAAACACTTAAACATGCAAGCGCACATCAGTGCTACTACTAGGGGAGCCAACTTCCAACTTAACACACTTAAGAAAATCAAACCTTTCCTCCCCCCCCCGAAGACCTCAGGCCGGCGGTTCAATCCTTGGTTATCTCTAGATTGGAATATGGTCTGGTGACCCTTGCTGGACTTCCCAAAGCTAGCTTGGCCCCACTCAGAGCTACCCTGAACGCATCGGCTAGACTCATCACGGGCTCTAGAAAGTATGACCACATCTCCCCCGACCTTTTGCAATTAAATTGGCTATCTATCGAAGCCAGAATCCGACTCAAGATAGCTTGCCTGACTCATAAAGCCATACACTACAACACCCCGATCTACCTGGCAAATAAGCTTGAACTTTCGGGCTCCAGCCGAAACCTTAGAAGTACGTCCACCCTACTCTTGAAACCTCCAAGATTCAAAAAGAAAAGATCTTATAATCGTGCTTTCACTGGTCTTGCTCCGAGAATCTGGAACTCTCTGCCCTCCGAGATCCGATCCAATCCTTCCACTGCATCCTTTAAGAAACTTGGCAAACGGCTACTCTTGAACTAACTTTAACAGCATCAACCTGTGATCATGCTCTTGTTTTTGTTAATACTCTAATTCTTGTTGTACTACACTGATGCGTTTTATTGTATGCTTTTATGTTATTTTGCTCTAGTGCTCTAGGGCACCTTAACTGCATCAACTTGTGATCTTACTCTTGTTTTTGTTAATACTCTGATTCTTGTTGCACTTCACTGGTGCGCTTTATTGTATGCTGTTATGCTCTTCGTGCTCTAGGGCACTGCTGATACCCCCAACTCTTAACCTGATCGTTTTCCCCCTTTGTTGTAACTTCACCTACTGTCCCATTGTGTTTATACCCTTGCTCTTACCAATTCTGTACAGCGCTCTGATACCCGTATGGGTCTTGTTCGCAGCTTTATAAAACTATTCAAATAAATAAATAAATAAAAACTTTGGACAATCTAATTTCCACATCAACCTATCACTACTTTCCTCTAAATTAGTGATAGAAACACTGAACTCACGATTCTGAATGTCACCACTGTCTATCCATGTAGAACTCTTGCTTGCCCTGTTAGCAAAGTTCCCAGGTTTCCTGCATGTATGACAATTTTTACCTGTGCTGGGCAACTTGTGTAATTTGCCATACTTGTCCCTGATCCCCACCAGTAACATGCCATGCTCTTGGCTGATCTCTCAAATATGTATCAATAACAGTGTTTTAAAAATTTCGAGCTGCTGCCAAAATTCGTAAGTTTGCTATGTATTCGTCCACAGTTTCGGGTCTTCCTTGTTCCTGAGAAGAAGTTAAAATGTTCTACCACAGCATTTGACTGATCACCGATTTTTTCGAGTCTGTAAATTGCCTTCCTATAGTCATCCTATGTACCAAAACTGGAGGCTGAATCTAAGACAAATGATTGAAGACTTCGTGACCAGCAGCCCCCAAGCACCCAAATAGAAGAGCTTTCTTTCTTTCCGGTGCACATTTTTTGCATCTATTGCCACAAGATAGTTTTCAAAGTTCCTTTCACAGGTGGCTTACCAGCACACTGCAAAAATGGACCTGGTTGTAGAAGTGCATGTTGATTGGCCACATATGCTTTATTATCAGAAGTTCCAAGTGTGCACAACTAGGCAACTCTCCACTATCTATGACAAGCTATTATTTTACTCTTAATTCCTTTATTCTTTCTTTTAATAAACTCCTCTTACTATTGTATTTTTCAACTGTTAAAGCATGTAGAACAGTTTAGTGTCAAACATAGAATGAATGTTGGGTCTCCACGTGTCCCTTACCTCACTAGTATCTACAAAAACCGCTGTAGCGTGAACATTTATTGGTGACTGAAGGCTGTACACGCCTTGCTTTAGATGCAGGGGTGTGCTAGCTTGGACCTCTATGCCAGGTGTTTCAAGTTGCGGCATCTAGACTGATGCACATGGTTTATAACGCCTTTAAAGTTGGCTTTATGTTGGCACATACCTGATAACACAGCACATGCACAGAATCGTGCTTGATGATGCTGCGGTCAGGCACAGTGTAGACCTGCCTGACTCAACAGTGGCGCAGCACCTGACGTCAGTTCAGAAAGTTGCACTGTAGCCATTGGCACAGTGACTCCTCCACCAGAGAAAACACCCAGCTTACCGCTGACAAGAGAACCACCCCCTGCTGAGACGCATAAAATGCTGGCTGGTTGAGCGTGGTGCTTTGAAGTTGGCCGGCTGGATTGGTCCTCTGATGCTGCGGCACCGGATCCTCTTGACTGGGCATGCTCACTTTTCTCCTCTCAGCACTGGACTCCTGTTGCTCCTCATTATCAGCAAAATGTGGAATCGTGCAGCACCACAAACAAAGCGGAAAGCTAGTAATAACAGGTACAGGTTTATTCACATTTACAGGAGCCTGTGCTTGTTGCGGCCACAGTCACCGCTCTGCAAATGACTAACCCACGGCGTTCCACGCTCTTTACCTTTCAAGCATGACTCAGGGATTCTAAAAGTAGATCAGAACACACAACGTAATGTGGGCGAAAGGTAACACACGTGAACATAAAGAGTCAACTAATGCTACAAGGGAACCATTGCTACCAGGGACTATACTCTATCCCAGATACAACCAAATCATGCATTCCTTTGAGATTTGAGGGATAGTCTCTCCTCCACACCTTGTGCGTATATCATGAGAGGATGACTGAGGTAAAGGAACACATTGGTTCAGAATAGAACCCCAAAATCTGCTCGCTTCTCTGCAGAGGGTTTGAAACGCTGTAAATTACCTGCTCCAACAATTATGGGCCCAAGCAAAAGGCACATAATGAAGCGAGTGGGAATTAACAGCTGTGACAAAATGTGGGCAGTAGCCTCTTAGTACTTGTCACCCCAATTTCACACAATGCAAGTACGCAAACATTTCCCACTGTCCTTGTCTACTCCTTGTTTCAGCTTTACTCTGTCAGAATGCTGGCAAATAATACAAGTTAGTGCCAGAATTATACATTTTCTGATTGATTGAACCAATCTAGGCACTGCATAAAGAGTGCCAATTAGCATTTGTTGTTTGTAAAAATAGTTGGTCATAAATTCTAAACTTTTTTTGTCATATAATTCTTTATTAGGTTTTTAGTTACAACATTACAATACACTTAGGGCTCTCAGGCCATAGCTGAGTCCAACAAAAACAGGAGCATTACAGTATAAATCCTTCAGGACGATATGGATACACACAGTGCAGAAGGTTAGACTATGTGCAATTTAAATTTAAATTTAAATTTAAATTTTTTAAAAAATTTAAAAAAATAAAAAACAACACACACTTCCCTATATCAGAGTGGCAATTGCATACAGTAATCAATTGCACATATGGTAGCACCATACATTTGAATAGAGTCAAATCAATGGAAAATAATTTATTAAACAGGCACTCCTGAACATATTCGCTACGTCCATCTCACCTTCTTCCTCCCATCCCTTACCGCCCCCTGGCCCCCTGGCCCTTAGCCATCCACCGTCCAGCCGTAATTATCACCGCACCAAGGAACCTGCCCCAGATCTAATGTCTGATTTTGGTGCTATGGTTAACAGTACAGCTTTCAATCAGTCGTATCCTCATCTCTGCCAGTTCTGTGCCATTGTGCTTTTAGAGCCGTGGCCTCTGCCATACTCCATTTTTCCACATCTCTAAGCCATTTTCTAAAATTCAGTGCCCCCTTGACTTTCCACCTAATGGCGATATTCCTTCTGGCTACTAGGACCAAATCTATAAATCTGCATGATGGTTTCAAGCCTTTGGTTCTTTGCAAACAGCCAACAAAACAAGTCTCAGTGTCAAGATTAAGCCTCTGAGTGTTCCCCTCCTGCAGCACTGATAATATGTTCCCCAAAAATGTTGAATGTCCGTATATTCCCATACCATTTGCCTGCAAAAAAACGCATCTAGAGCACATATCAGTGGCACCCTGGTACCTATGTACTAGTCTAGCTTGGGCCAGGCATGTCTGGTGCAAGTAATTCAACTGGTTGAACTTGATTAGGGATTTCGCTACACTTTGTTAGTCTATTCCTGTATTTGCTCCCATTCTCTCTCAGAGAGCTCTTTAACAAGGGTACCCTCCCATCTCGTTCTCAGTATAGATGTATCGGATAGAACGCTGACTCAGTTTCAGAGTGCAACGCAGTCACTGCCTGTCTAGGGGGTCCTCCTGATAACAGTCTAGTAAGTAACTCAGACCAAGGCGGTTTAGTGTGTACTTTGTCTCACGTCAGACCAGTCACTCGTATCAGAGCATTGTGGGTCAAAAACTGTCAGGGGAGTAGATCATAATCTTCTCTCACGGAAGCAAGTGTCCGTGTCTTACCACCCAAATATATCTCCTCACATGTCTAGACCCGACTGCCAACCAAGGGCTCTCATCATGTACCCAGGCCACTTCTGTAATCTTCGGGAGAAACCATAGCGGCAGTTCCCAGACTAATATGTGTACCTTCAATCTCTTTAGATACAACTCTCAACAGTATTTTATGATTTTCAGAGCTTTGAGATAGTCCCTGGGGGAGCGCATGCTTCCAAATATTGCCTCATTGATGGACTGATCTTCAATGTTTACCTTAATCTCCTCCCCTACTGCGTAGCAACTTGTACCCATCCAAAGAATTGGCCATGATAACGGAGTTGCTAGATAGTAAATCTCAATATTTGGTGCACAAATGCCACCCTCTCCACGGAACACATAATAATTTCCTGGCATTATCCCATATTAGTCCAGCCAGTAGTCTGTTTAGGTCTTTAAAAAACCCGTCTGTTAACTATGGGTGGAGATATTCAATTGGTATAAAAATCTGGACAAGTGTAGCATCCTATCAATTGCCACTCTGCCTAAAGGGATTAGGGCAACCAACACCCAAAAGGAGTCATCTGTTTAACTACTAAGGCAACTTTCTCCACGTTGCCCGTTGTGAGCCTGTCATCGTCATGGTAGATCTGGACTCCGAGATATTTGAAGGTATCTAATTGCCATTAAAGAGTGACCTGCTATCAGGAGGTTAGGCTTGTTCTGTCATCTGGAACAGTGGTAAAAGACATGATTCGTCTAAATTTGTTTTTAGACCTGAGATTTCATCAAACCGTTTAAATCCATACATCCGGTAAATTGCTAATTGGGTCATCAATGACAGAAAAGCATCATTGGCATATAATGATGTCATGTGTACATTTTAGGGAAGATGTACTCCCCATCCAGAACTCTACTGCGCATCAAGTGAGCCAATAGCTACATGGGTATTGCTAAGAGCAGAGGAGAGAGGGGACACCCCTGTCTAGAGCCTCTTCCGATCTCCCAGTGCCCCAAGCATATTTGGCCCGTACAGACTTTAACGATGGGACACTGATAAGGTGAATCTAATTAAGGCTACTAATACTCATTACCATTTTCTGGAATATTTCGAATAAATAATCCTAAAGTAGGGTATTGAATCCCTTTTCAATATCCAGAGATGCAATTGCAGCCAATTGCTGCCCCTGTGGCACCCCATCCATGACATGTAACATGCGTGCATCAAAGGAAGCAATCTGTTTGCTCTCATTTCCCTCTGTATTTTATACTCTGTATTATGAAGAGATAAAGGTCTAAAGGACTTCACATCCAGTGGGTCCCTACCAGGTTTGGGGAGCACAACAAAATAGCCTCCCTAATCGACTTAGGCAGAACACCTCTCTCCAGTGCCTACTCATACATATGTAGTAATTTAGGAGCAAGTTTTGCCTTGTAGGCATCATAAAACTTAGGGGGGAGACCAGCAGCCCCGGTTGTCTTGTCTCTGGCTAACTGATCAATGGCAGCACTAACTTGCTATGCAGTGAACAGAACATCTAGAGTTCATTTTTGCAGCTTGTTTAAACGTGTAATGGGTCTCGACCCCTAGATATTTTCGGGAGCTCAGAGTATTGAGAGCTACTGGTACTGTGTATAGTGCCTCGTAATAACATGTGAATGTGTGATTAATGTCTAGCTGGGAGTGTAGTATTGCACCCACGCCAAAACACAATGAGCAAATGGGCTTCCTCTCATGATCGGTTCTCAACAGCCATGCCAGCAGTCTCCCTGCTCTGTCACCCTGTTCACGCTTATTGACCACATACTCCTTGTAGCTCCCTGACAACCTATCCATCAAAGCGTGATAGTGTTGTCTCACCTGTCTGTGTATAGTGGGTATCGATTACAGACTGAATCTCTAACCGTTTTATCTTCTGTTCAGCCTCTAGAAAAATCACCTTTATGGTAATTCTAAGTCCAAAATTAGTTTTCAGACAAATACCTTAGATAAGTACCTTAAAGGCGTACCATTCATTTGAAGAGTCTGCTGCAGTGCCTTAATTTTCTGTACAATAATAATCCATATGGTCCCCCACAGTAGCCCAAAAGGAAGCATCTAGTAATGCTTCAGGTTGCAGTCACCACGTAGGAACCCCTGGCAATGCTCTCTCCATCTACTTGTTATCAGTAACGGGCAGTTATCCTACTATTATTCTAATCCTAATATTAATAATATCACTAGCTATATCAGACCCCACAAAGACGATGTCTATTCGAGCACTAAACCACCTACAGGGAAGAGAATGAAAATTCTCTTCTATCAGGATGAAGTTTTTGCAATATCTTGATCAAGCATAACCTTTGAGGACTTGCTGATAATTTCTGTGAAGTCAGTCTGCCAGGTGCCCCGCCAAGGGCAGGATCACCCTTTGTATGCCAATGTCCATTACCACAAAAAAATTCTACCCCAGATAGCTGGAGAAGCACACTGTTTAATCAATGATGGGGAGAACGCATCATAAAACGAGCCCTGATTAGCATTAGGAGCATAGATATAAGCCAACATAAAGTAAACATAGGCTAGCTTGTTTTAGGTTTAAAACCTATATTAACTGATACAACTCCACCAAAAGGGAAACACCATCGGTATAAAAATATAAACACTGATAAACACCTGCACAACCACAAACTAAAATGCCACTCAAAGAAAGGAAAGTGAGAGAGAATGAGTCATTTTCATTTCTTCCTTAAGGGACTGATACAATGTAACATTGTTATACAAGGCAGCCTCAAGAGAAACTGGTTGAAAAGTATTATGCTTGAGTTTTGTTGTTTAGGGATGTCACTAAAATATTGTTTCTTCTTCCTTTTGTTTCTTCTAGTTTTGTGTACTTGGATTAAAGGTGCAGGTCTTAGAGGTAGGTATTAGGTCTGATTTGTTTATACACTGTAGAGAATCTGGGAATATTAAAATCATATTTGATCTTTTGTCAGTATTTAATTCTTTCACTGATTGGTGAAATGATTAGTTCATAGGAATCTTGGCCAATATGTAAGATCACATTTACCACCGACTCAGATTGGGTAAACCCTTTGATGCATCAGCCCCCATTTCTAATAAATCTGTATTGATACTAGGTCAATTGCCAAACCCCAGGTTTAAACAGTACAAGTTGTAGTGGCAGGTACCCCTGGAAAGAGTGATGTCACCATGCACATGGGATAGTGGTGAAAACATGGCACAGGACTTCTGCATACCAACAAAATTCATAGCTGTCACGTTTCCCATTGTTTTGGGTGAAACCTTCAGCCAATCCTGGCTTTTTTTACCCGATTGCACTTTACTGCTGGTGTTTTTGAGCCCATAGTTACAATGTTAACAGCAATATTTCAAGCCTCAAAATGCTATGTGATGTCTGTTAAAAGGTCAGAACTGACTTTAAGTGAAACATTTTCCATTGAAGCACTTTTCAGGTATGAATGTACAAACAGCAGCAGCACCACCTTAAATTAGTCAGGCAAAGAGTGCAGAAAATCAGAGGTGAGCATGCTTAAAACATCAAGTTTCAGGTGCCTTAGAATGCAGGGATACATATGTACAAATGTAAACACTGGAAAATACTGTTTTGTCTATTTTGGTGGTTAGGCAGCTGAATAAACTCTGATGAACACTGATTTAAAAAGTTTGGAAAACACTGAGGAAACAGCGCTGAAATCCACAAAGATAAACACTGAAAACACAACAGCCTAAGTAAACACTACTCAGGGCTCCTTCCAGTAATGTATATCTGACCTATTCATCTATGTGTCCAGTAATAAAAACAAACAGGACCCTGGCTGCTCTCTAGGGAAGAAAGGGAAGAAAGAAAGTCTTTATTGCTTGATTAATAAAAACTCTTGCAACATGAGTAAAATGACATTATATCCAAAATTACATATTTCATAAAAGGGTGCCTCTTTGTAAAATGCATGAAATAAAAGAAGAATAACATCTTTGAAACATGAAAACATGGCATTGTATCCAAAATTACATATTTTGAAAAAATGGTGCTTCTCTGTAAAATACATGCATAAAAAGAGAAAGAGAAACCGGACAGTTAGCGCCATTGCACAGAGGTGGGCCTGGTCGAGTGATAGAGTGCAGTAGGTTCAGCTAAAAAAGGGTTAAGATGGCCTTGTGCTATAAAGCTTTAAAAGTGGGGATGAGCAAAAGGGGTTAAGATCGCCTTATGCTATAAAGCTTTAAAAGCAGGAATGAGTAAAAAGTCAGTCAGAAAATCTTTATTTCGGCCACACGGGCCATAAAAGCACATCGAATAAAACAATACATTGTGTGCAAAATATAGCCACATCATATACAAAATGTCTATTTTTAAATGGCACTATAAGTGTACATTCATATCTACGTTCTAAAGTTAAATAGTCCATCTCTTCTAAACACCCTCAGACAGAGGGTTGTGCAATATACATACAATACATGTCCTCTACGTTATCTGCGCGATGGGGGACAGTAAAGTGCAAGTAAACAAAGGACTATTTCATTCAAGTATTTGAGGGAGCGCCTAGATATACAATTTATAAGAAGCTGTCCAGATCTAGAGATAAAAATAGCTAAAAGTAGTGGCTATAACAAGATTAAAATGAGAGAATAAAATTCTAAAAGTTATAAAACACCTTAGCGGTAAATGATTTGCAAAAAGGATAAATGAACGGGACAATGGTTGCATTCAATCAATTTAGAGAAAAAGGTACCTAACGCAAAGTGCCTAATAGGTAGTGTTAGACTAAGATTGTCCTATGCGGTCTTCTTTAAGATAGCTCTACGGGTACACCACATAGAGTACAAAAAGCACGAGATGGAAAACACAATAGGCGTGTCGGTGTCATACTTGAAGAGCCTAAAAACCTCTGAGCAGTGTCTAGACCCCATATTCCTACATAACTGTAGCAACCAGCAAGACCTTGACTTCCTGTAGGCAGGGCAGAAGAAAAGTACATGCATTTCAGTTTCCTCTACGTGCTCACACACTGGACAATCTAGATTACGGGTGCCCAACCACTTATTGGTAAAGGTTCGAAGCGGGAGCACCCCATGTCTAAATTGGAGGAAAAGCTTCATCGCTAGAAGCGGCTGGATGTAATCTAGCGCCGGTTCTAGCCTATATTGCAGTTTTACTTCCATGAACCTAGAAGTTAAACACCGAAGCTTGGTCCCCCTCCATAGCTGGGCCAGTTTGTATTCTCTGTAGGTCTCGAGAAGTGCCTTTCTGGAGGTCTTGGGACAGGTTTCTTCAGCGGAGGTCCACATGTTTGCCCTCCCCGGGGCCTGGCAGATGTTCCTAATATAGGCAAGCCAAGGGAGTTTCCCCGCACCTTGTAGTCTCATAACGTCCTTCAACTCATCTTTATATGAGGCTAGTTCGGGAGTACTCCAGAGGCGTCGCCAATATAGGAGGGGTCTAGAGGAGACTACGTCTGTAATAGGGCTAATCCCTAGGTCCATTCTGAGGGGTACTAAAGGGGAGCTAGTGGGAAGACCCAAAAGTTGCCTTGCAAATGAGTTCTCTATCAGTAATAAGGGGGTAGTTGGACAATGGCCCCATAGTTCTGCTCCGTACAAGGCAGCACCCCTTGCCTGTACCTTGTAAATTTCGGCTACAGGGCCTAACACTTTGTGCGTACTGCTCTTATATACCTTTATAATGCCCCCTGTGGACTGGGCCAATTTTAGGCTAGCTTTCTAGAGTAAAAAGAACTATGTCTGAAAAATGGATTGAGGTGTGGTCTTTGTCGCTGCAACAGGAGTTTGTGCTCTGTATAGATGCCTGCGCTCTCTATGATACCATCTGGTTAGGCTTGGGCCTGTTAAGCAGTTTCAGGAAAGAAGGGTGCCTTCAGGAGAGTGCGTTCGGACAACAGTGGGTTAGGGGGCCCAGTGCCAGGCACATTGGTAACCTGGTCACCTCTCAGCCCTTCACCTGCATCATCCAGGGCCTCTACCTTTCCTAAAAAACGATAAATAAATTTGACCAGAGCACAGTTTAAAATTATATTGGTTGGGTCAAAGCAGGCCAGCACTGCTTCCCTGCAGGATCTTGTGCCCTTGGCGATCCATCCCCTTCGTAACAAAGCCCTCCTATCCTCTAGGAGGGTGGGGCATAGGCACATTGCATGTGTTATGGCATCTTTTTGTTGTTTGCAGAGTCGGCATGTTGCCTGTTACTTGCCCCTTTTCAAGGTTGGAAAATGAGTTGGGATAGGATTACACCCTTCCTTAGTTTCATAAACTGTGCCTTGGTCCATTCGTTGTAATGTTCGTTTAGGTAACACCGCGGTCTTAAGTGTTTGTAGGTACACAATGTCATCTAGCCGTGTTTCCGTGCGGAGAGGCGGGCCTTATCTTCTATTAGTGAGAGCGTTTTGTGCTGATTTTTGCCTCCCTTTTGAATTCCTGATGGCTAATAGTTAGGTCCCAGGTAGTTGTTAAGCCAAGCGTGCTCAGGGCTTGAGTCAGATAGCACTTTCCAGCCGACCTTTGTTTTGTATCCAGTTCAGTCCATAGGTGGTGGCCCAGAGTGCCTTCCTTGGTGGCCTTGAGCTTGTGACAGCTTATTGCAAAGGCCGCATTGCGTGCCAAGGCCTGCCTGCATATGCCAAATTCCAGTCTTATTTGGGCTAACGATGTGTGAGAGGGAAGCGGGAAAATTGTTCTGCAGATCTTTGTGAGCGTTTTATCAAGTATCACACTCTCCTGCCCTTTAAGTGCCTCACTCCCAAAAGCCAAGGTTGGGAGAATCTTTGCCTGGGCCACCTGGAGGAAAGGCGTAAGTGTGGGTCCTTTTAGCTTTGTGCATACAGAGCAAACAATAGTGGAGTCATTTTCTTTTTTATTTCATTCATCTGGCTCCTGTATCTACCATTGTCATTGAAGTGGACTCCTAGGTACATGTGGCAATTGGTTGCACCTAGTTTCTCCTGCTTCAGAGACCACACTAGCTTTTGTGTTCTGATGCCTCAAACTGCAAGGATCTCAGTTTTCTTCTTGTTGATCAACAGGCCATTCCTGGTTGAAAATGCAGCAGTGGCATCCAAGAGGCGTTGCAGGCCAAACTTTGTTTTGCTGATAAGAACCAGGTTGTCTGCATACAGTAGGTTTGAAAGATGAAAGCCCCATAGTTTAGGCGGATGAGTATTGACTTTGTTCAGAGCCGGGGTCAGGTCAGATAGAAAGAGGTTGAATAGGGTGGTTATAGGCAGTGGCAGCCGCGATCCGTCTCCTATTTTTATTCTGACCCATGTGTCATGGTCCAACAGCTGCAGGGCCCTGAGCAGGGTGTCCGGGATGTTAAGGTGAGCGAGTTTCTACCAAAGCTTCCCCCTATCGACACCATCCAAGGCAGATTTGTAGCCAATGAAGCCCATATAGACAGGGTGGTTGTTGAGTTCTGCCGGATCAATCAGAAGGGAGAGTGCGATGAGGTTCACGGTTGTCCCTGTATGCTTCATAAACCCAGTTTGATTTGGGGGTATGATTTTGTTTGACTCTGTCCATGTTTGTAGTGAGTTCAATAAAACACCAGCAAAATACTTTGCTTTGTTGTCGATTAAAGCTATGAGGAGATAGTTCACGGGCATCTTTTTGTCGCCCCCCCAGTGAAGATGGGAGCGAGTATCGAACCATGCCATGAGGGGAATGCAGTTCTTCTCCAGTATGGTTGAGAAGAGCGGGGCTAGTTGGGTAGCCCAGAATGTTGGGTCTTCCTTATAAATAACCAGTGGTATGGCACCTGGTCCTGGTGACCCCCTCTCTGCGGCCTTTGGCAATTTGTTTCTGAAGTAGGGCATTAGTGATGAGGCACTGGGGAGAAGCCTGGTCGCAGCTCGTTGTAGGATGTTCCGAGGGATTGCTGTCCACCGAACCTTCCCCCGGATAAGGGATTGATCAGGTTGCACTTGCTTATTGAAGTGATCGTATAGAAAGTGATACCATGTTGGCTCCGAGATGTTGGAAGAGGCCACTTTTGGGAGAGTACCACCCAGTCCATTTATAGTGCGCCAGAAATTTGCAGAGTTATTTGACCTGGTGTCATACAGTAATTTTGTCCAGAACGAGTTCCATATCTCCCTTTGGTGTTCCCTTTTCACCATCTTCAGATGTCTTTGAGCTTCCCTTAGGTTACATATTATTTTTGGATCCATTGGCGACCTTTTGAGGCTTCTCCACAGCTGGCTAGTCCTTTTTTTGGAGATCCTTATTTGGAGGCTGGTTCCTCCTCCTTGTGTGGAATGCAACTTTTGGGTTTTAACATTCGTTGTCTTTCCCGGTACCGGCTTTGCGTGCTGGCCTGCCAATTTTTCAGTGACCCTTGCCCAGGTGGAGACTAAGGGGCCGATTCCGATCTCGGCCGGTAGGGCTCCGAATCGGATTCGGCTTAACCGGATCCGATTCGGAGCCCTATTTCCTGACCGATCCGTACGCGCGTCCGGACGAGCGAGTACGATGCGAAATCGCCAACCGACTCGTTCGGGCGTCCCAACCGCTCCGACCAACTCGTCCCCGGGTCGAACCGCACCGACCGACTCACTCGGACACGACTCGCACCGTGCAATGGAGACGTTCCCCGGCCGGGTAAGTACGATGCGCGCCGCGAGCAGTACAACCGACACGCGCCGTCCGGCTCGAAAGAGCAGTCGGAGCCGTACTTCGGGGGTCCGTGTCGTACCCCCCTGTGCGCGTAGCCGCGTGAGTCGCATACAGGGGGGACCCATGGGTCCCCCTGCCTGTGCGTGTACGGCGCGAGTCGCTTCGCCACGTACCCGCTGTAGGGGGTGCCCTTGTTCGCCTCGCACCCTTTGAGGCAATGGGAACCCGCGTACGCGTTGTACGACCGGCTCCCATTGACTTCAATGGGAGATCGACCGACTCGAGTACGATAGCATACGGACGCATCGTACTCGTTCGGTCGGGCTGCACGGGTCCGATTCGGTCGGAAATCTCTCCGGGTCCGGCTCGGTCGGAGAGATTTCCGGCCCGAATCGGAATCGGCCCCTAAGTCTCCCTCTAGTTTGTGAGTGTTAGCTAGTAGTAGTTTGGCTTCTGAAACCAGGCTTGGGAGGGAATTGATGGAGCACTTGATGCGCTTGAGGTCGATTGTGTAACTTTCAGAGCATTGATTAGCTGAAACATCATATATTTCTAACCCGATGTTGAGGGTGAGCTCTTGGGGGCGGTGATCACTGTCCATTTTTTCGGCAAAGCCAAACAAAGTGATATTGGTCAGTAAGGGAAGGCTGACAAATGTATAGTCAATTAGGAAAGTCCCAGCTTTGTTAGGTCTGAGAGGCCAGGTGGTTTATCAGGGAGTAATCGACCATTAAGGGCTCTCAGGCAAAAGGGGTTCTAGTTATCCTTGGAGTGCCCGTCCTCTCTTGTCCTCTTTGTGCCACCCAGGGCAATTTTGAGTTGGTGTTGCCCAGTCACCATCTTGTTCCTGCGTTATCTCATTTGCAGGTAATTCGGTCATTAGCCACATGTTGAAATCCCCTGATATTATGATATCCATACAGGCATTCTCTGTTCTGAGGTTTAGGATCATGCTGATCAGTTTCTTAGAGAGAGCTGCACCCTTGAGCTTGGGTTAGGGCAGATTTAAACATTTATCAAGGTTAGTCTCTTTGACTGGCCGCTAGCTATTTGAGAGATAGGCCTGTAGTGTCGCTGTCTTGTTCCCAGGAATGGATAGCGCTAGTGGTGGATACGTAAATTGCAAGACCTCCACTGCTGAGGCCATACTTCCGTTGTTTACTTGCGGGAATGTAGTGATTTGTGTAGCCCTCCAGTTGGTGAGCGATCTGTGACCAAGTCTCTTGTAATAAGACAATTTCAAAGGAGCATAGGTAAGAAATGATGTCCCCGTCGCCCAGTTTGTTAACCAATCCATTGATGTTCCAGGAGCATATCTTGATCAGTCGTTCAGAGAGTCCGGTTTGTAGGCTGGTTTGTCAACGTAGCAGTCGGGTTGAGTTGAGAGTCCCTGACAGCCACGCCCAGTTTTCTGCTCCTTCAGGACCGGCTATTTGTTTTTGTGGTCACCCATCGTTTACTCAGTTAGAGGTGCCGGGGTTTCGCCTAGTGCACCTCTGAGGACTGAATAGACCCGTCTGGGCTGGACTGTTTATCTGACCGTATTCACCAGACTTCCAAGGATGTGTGGATATCCGGGTTTCTTGCGGAGGTGAGGATGATCCCCCACTGTTGGAAGGTGTCAGTTTGTCCCAGGATTTTAGTAGCTAGCTCCGTAGTTCGCCAGGTTACCATAGTTGTTTCATTATTCTGGCTGGGCCCAGGCGCGATGAACTCGATAGATACGATCTCATGCGATGTAACTTCTCCCAGTGTGCCCGTGGCTTGGATTAGTTTGCGGATGTTGCCACAGTTTAAAATGTCAAATGCACCTTTAGACTTATATTCCAGGTGGAATAATGTGCAGGCAGTTGAAGTTTGAGGTTGCATTGTGTCTAAGCAACCATCTTGTGCTCTAGCTGAAGTTTTAGTGTCCCTAGTCGAAGGTGCGAGGGATGTTAATTTGAATTTAGTTGATGCGAGTGGAGTGAGCCGATTTGGGACCGCTCCCCTAGGACCAAGGAAGGTGACTGTCATCCCCCTTTTTTGCTGCTCTGGTTGCTGGTGGACTCCTTTCAAGTCACTGTGACTGAGCCAGTGTCATTGTGCATGATGCTTGCTTGGTCGGATTCCTCGGTGTGGGTATTTTCATGCCTGATGGATCTGTTCCAGTTAGCTGGCGAGGAAATCGGCCAGATTATAGGGTCCCCCACCAAGAGGCTCAGCACTGAGGTAGCCCGGTCTTGCTTGATGATTTTTGCATGATTTGCAGGGGGTCCCTATTTGCTGTAATAGCTGGATTCACAGCATCTGAGGGGATGCTCGCTTTGGTTGGTTCCATAATGTTAGTCTTTAGAGTCAAGGGAGTGGTTCCAGGGATTTAGTCTGCGCCTTCAGGTACCCCTTCCAGGCCACTGAGTTGGAGTGGATCCTTATGCTGGGTGGTGTGAGCTGAGCATTTCCTGGTTTGAAACAAAGGGTAGGGCACCAAGTTGTGGTTCATAATTTGATTTTTGTTACGACCCTTCCTTCTTTTTGTTCGTTTGCGTTTGGGCTCTCCTTTGTCTACATGGTGTGCCCTGTCAGTTCCAGCTGGAGGGGCGATTTGTCCCAGAGAGTGTTGGCCGCACAAGAGGCATGCAAGCAACTGCTATCAGCGTTGCTGTCTGTTGTGGCCAGTCGCTGCGGGTGTCCAGTCTCAGTTACCCTTTTGGCTTTTTTCCCGTCTGTTTAACCATCTGGGTGTCCTTTATCAGTTTTCCCTGTGGCTTCTGAGGCCCCATCTTTGAGAATTTGAGGCTTTGCGTTGGTTATTTTTTTTAACTCACCCACTTGCTTCATCATCACTTCCGGGAGTGAGCTTTGTTTATCTAGGACTGGAGAGACGTTGCATGTCTGGCGGGGGCTTTCAGCATCCGCCTCGGCCCGTTTTATCAGATTGTTTTGATTAGTAATCTTTTCATCAATGCTAGGTATGTACAGAGCCAAGGTATTTGGGAGGCTGATCTGTATGTCCTTTTTGTTGGCTTGAAATTACATTGCATCCCAGCCGTGGTCCGTGCAGGTAACAGCGGTGGGGCGGTGAGTGGTGTGTACGGGCGGGGGGAGGGTGGGCGTTGCATGCGTAGTGGGCTCTGCTCACTGTGCGTTGGTTGTGGTGGGCTCCTCCTTGCTCCACTATCCTCGCTGACCTCCTAGGTCAGGCCGGACCACGGGGCCAGTCTTCAGGGCCCTGCGGCACCAGTCACTTAGTTCTGCCCTGACACGCCGGGGAAGCGCGGGCTGCCGAAGGGCTGTGAGAGTGCTCCAGGAGCTGACAAGCAGCAGGCTGACTGGCGGCGGGCAGTGCGGCTGCGATGTCGGTGATGATGGCGTCGTTGCCGCTCCGTGCACTCCACCACTCAGACTCAGTCTGTGGCACCCCGGCTCAGGTAGCGGCACAACCGGCTCGGGCAACCCGGCTCGGGCAGCGGCATAACAGCAGATGCGTACTTCGTGCACACCACACTAAATCAGGGTGCCCCTTGAAAATGCTGAGTATGTGGTGCCAAGCAATTGCCATCTCCACCCATTGTAAGTTTCTCAAGATCCGATTGAGTGAGAAGAATCTCTTGAAGGAAGGCAAAATGCACCATCCTACATTTCAAAAGAGTATGTAATTTATATCTTTTGGTCATAGTGCCCAGTCCCCTCATGTTCCAGGTTATACAGTTATATTTATTGATCATACGCATTGCACATCAATCAAAATAAACCATAATTGTGCCCATATCCACCTCATACTAATATACTACATTTTAATTAGGCATTTGGGCCAACTTATATCTTTTCTCATGCATACTTCAAGGTACGTCATCACGGCAGAGCTCTTGTCTTTTCCCACCAACCGTGTTTGTCTTCTTACCTTTTCATTATATATTCAATGAACAGTTGACCCTTGAATTTCCTGGCTGGGGTTTGTAGAACTACCCCACTAAAACCAGATATAAAAAAAACAATAACTATAGGTCTTCATATCTGGACAAAACATGGAGCGTGTGACATAATGAGAGACTACATAGCAAAAGGGCATCCCAGGGGACCCATCACCCCATTTCAACTTCATAGGGTCTCTAAGTAGTGGTAAGTACAGGTGGCCCACCTCACACTCCATGTTTACTGTACACAAGCCTAGTAATAAGAAGTATTTAGAGGGGAACCTTATGCAATGAAGTCTGCAGTCATCAAATTGACCTCTGGGCCACGGCCTGTTATACTGGTTAGTGTACCCACATCTGAAATTGTCTTTTTCACCCGTGGACTCTTGTGTAGTGTCTGATCCTGCCTCCTTCATGGCCCTATTCTGGCACCGTTGCAACCACTATTGCTCCATCCAACACCATCTCTTCATCAGTAGGTCTGCTTGATGTACGAAGGCGAACACTTGCATCCTTGGGTACATGCTTTTGGGCCATTTATCACATTCCATGTTCAGGACTGTATTGAGACCGGTTATTTCCGTCCAATGCAAGACCTCTTCTGGTGCGGTGAAGAAGCATGAAGTACCATCAATAGTTTTTCTCAATTTGGCCGGGTAAAGTAAAGCAGATGTGGTTTCATTTTGGCGAAGCAGGCACTTGACATCATCGAAGGAGCGCTGTTGTCGTTGCATAGCAGCAGTGCAGTCGGGGAACACAAATACTTTAGTTTAGTATTTTGGATTAGCTAAGGTCCCTATTCTCAAGTGACCTGCAGAATTCAATACCTGTCTTGATAATGTAATAGATGTGCCATGATAGGTCGCAAAGGTGCCCGTTGTGCAGGACTACAACCTTTACTCTGTGCGCCCTCTCCACTGTAAAAAACTTCAACGGTGTCCCTGCAAACACATCTCAAGTAGCCAGTCCTCCAGAAATACCTCAGCATTTTGCCTCTCTGCATGCTCTGGTGTACCTATCAGTTTATTCCGCACAGCGCATCCTTCAGCATCTTATCCTTCTTTATTGGTGGTGATCCACTGTTTTTTTACGCTCCTTTATTTGGATTGCAGATTAAGCACCGATGACCTCAGGTTCTCTGTGACTCTCTCAGCCAGTTTTTTAGGGCTGCTCACCGAAGGTTTGCTTCAAAACTTATTGAATTGTCTTTGCCTGCAGTGTATTTTTGGTGTCTAGCATCACTTGCAGTATTTGATCAAGTTTCTCATTATCAGCATAGTGTTGGCACTCCGCAGTGGGCCCATTTTTTCTTTATTATTACCTAAGTGTGGATCTGTAATGTGAGCCCTCACTTGCCTTTCACCAGAGAATTCACTGTTCATGCAGCAGTGGATGAATTCTAAAGTTAATCACCCCATTTTTAGCCTCTGGCTTCATGGGACCCATTACAATCTTACGGGTGTTAGTTCCATTTTGACTCCAGACAAACATAAAAAGTCTACGTGTTCAGGTAGGTGGGGCCTAAGTTGTGCAGTGCCTAGAATGTGTGTGTAAGGAGTTTGAAATTAGTGTGTTTGTGTATCGGGATCCAGTGGAGCTCCTTGAGGTGTGATATGAGTTTTGTGAGGGAGGTTGAGGATGAGTCTATCTGCCTAGTTCTGGATAGTTTGTCTTCTGGTGAGTTGCTTGGTGATCCCAGCATAGAGGGTGTTCCAGTAGACCAACTTGCTGATGACTAGAGCATGAGTGACAATTTTTCTAGTGTTGCTTGGGAGCCATTTAAAGATCTTACTCAGCATCTTCAGGGTTTATAAGCAGGATGCAGTGACGGTGTTGACTTGTGCAGGCATGTCCAGTTTGCTGTCAATGATTATTCTACTGGGTGTGGGTTCGAGGTCAACCGGCCACCAGTTGGAGTCTCATGGTGCAGTCTTCTTGCCTAAGATCACTACTTCTGTCTTGTCTATGTTTAGCTTGAGACCGTTGGCTTTCATCCAGTTAGCGACTTCGGTCATGCAGGCGGTGAACCTGTTTTTTTGTTTTGGGGGGTCTTATCTGAGAGAGAATTGTGTGTCTTAGGCATAGGAGATGATGTTGATTCCATGTGTGCGGATGAAGATGGCCAGAGGGATCATGTATGCATTGAAGAGGGTGGGGCTGATTGATGATCCTTGTAGCACTCCACAGATGAGTTTGCAGGCTTCAGAAGAGTAGGGTGCCTGGCTGACTGCTTGTGTTCTATCCGTTAAGAAGGAGCATATCCATCTGAGAGCAGGTCCTTGGATGCCAATCTTGTGCAGGCACCTGATAAGAATGGGGTTTGAGACCATGTCAAATGCTGCAGTGAGGTCTAGGAGAATTAGAGCTGCTGTATCTCCTCTGTCAAGGATCATGTGCCTGTTGTCTGCGGTGGCGATGAGTGCTGTTTCTGTACTGTGGTTGGACCTGAATCCGGACTGTGTGGTGTCGAGAAGCTGGTGGTTGCTGAGGTGGTTGGTGAGGTGTTGATTGATTAGTTTCTGTAAGACCGTTGCTAGCATGGTAGGAGGGAAATGGGTTTGTAGTTGGAAAGCGTGGCTGGGTCAGCGGATGATTTCTTGAGCAGTGGCTTGGCAGTGGCATGTTTCCAGGTGTCCAGAAATGTTTCTGAGTTGTTGGAGATGTTAAGGATGGGTGCTAGTGCTTCGCTGATTAGTAGGAGTCTTTTGGTGTAGGCGTGGTGGGGACAAGGGTCAGACAGGGGGACAAGGGTCAGACAGGGCCCCTGAGTGGATGGTCTTCATGGTAGCAGCAATGTCGACAGTGTGCCATGAGGTCAGGGTTCGTTCTTCGGCTGTGATGGGATGTTAAGTTGTGACGGTGATGGGGTCCAGTTGAGAGTCAAAGATGCAGTATATGGAAGTGATTTTGTTACAGAAGTATTCAGAGAGTTTGTTGCAAAGCTCTTGTGAGGGGGTGATTTTGCTGGAGGAGGCAAATGGCGCTGTGAAATCTTTGATAAACACAAGGAGATGATGGACGGAGCGCTGAAACTTTTCAGACACTCACCCCCAGTCACAGATCTGGGTTGAATCCATCATCGTTCTTTAGCTCACTTTTCCACCTCAGTTCAGACCCAGCCATATGCAAATCAGTCTTGACCCTGTGCCTCATGGGAACAGTCCAGCCCGAACTGCCAAGCCAGGTCTTCCCTGAACTGGAAACAAGCATCCTGGGACCGGTTTTGGGCTAACAACCCTCATCAGCCAGGCTAGCTTGAATCCAGTGGCAAAGTGAGCAAGGGACCCACGTCTGGGCATACCCTGCCAACTTAGGGTGAACAAAGCAAACACAAGGAGATGATGGACGGAGCGCTGAAACTTTTCAGACACTCACCCCCAGTCACAGATCTGGGTTGAATCCATCATCGTTCTTTAGCTCACTTTGCCACCTCAGTTCAGACCCAGCCATATGCAAATCAGTCTTGACCCTGTGCCTCATGGGAACAGTCCAGCCCGAACTGCCAAGCCAGGTCTTCCCTGAACCGGAAACAAGCATCCTGGGACCAGTTTCGGGCTAACAGCCCTCATCAGCCAGGCTAGCTTGAATCCAGTGGCAAAGTGAGCAAGGGACCCACTTCTGGGCATACCCTGCCAACTTAGGGCGAACAAAGCAAACACAAGGAGATGATGGACGGAGCGCTGAAACTTTTCAGGCACTCACCCCCAGTCACAGATCTGGGTTGAATCCATCATCGTTCTTTAGCTCACTTTGCCACCTCAGTTCAGACCCAACCATATGCAAATCAGTCTTGACCCTGTGCCTCATGGGAACAGTCCCGCCCGAACTGCCAAGCCAGGTCTTCCCTGAACCGGAAACAAGCATCCTGGGACCGGTTTCGGGCTAACAGCCCTCATCAGCCAGGCTAGCTTGAATCCAGTGGCAAAGTGAGCAAGGGACCCACGTCTGGGCATACCCTGCCAACTTAGGGCGAACAAAGCAAACACAAGGAGATGATGGACGGAGCACTGAAACTTTTCAGACACTCACCCCCAGTCACAGATCTGGGTTGAATCCATCATCGTTTTTTAGCTCACTTTGCCACCTCAGTTCAGACCCGGCCATATGCAAATCAGTCTTGACCCTGTGTCTCATGGGAACAGTCCAGCCCGAACTGCCAAGCCAGGTCTTCCCTGAACCGGAAACAAGCATCCTGGGACCGGTTTTGGGCTAACAGCCCTCATCAGCCAGGTTAGCTTGAATCAAGTGGCAAAGTGAGCAAGGGACCCACGTCTGGGCATACCATGCCAACTTAGGGCAAACAAAGCAAACACAAGGAGATGATGGACGGAGCGCTGAAACTTTTCAGACACTTACCCCCAGTCACAGATCTGGGTTGAATCCATCATCGTTCTTTAGCTCACTTTGCCACCTCAGTTCAGACCCAGCCATATGCAAATCAGTCTTGACCCTGTGCCTCATGGGAACAGTCCAGCCCGAACTGCCAAGCCAGGTCTTCCCTGAACCGGAAACAAGCATCCTGGGACCGGTTTTGGGCTAACAGCCCTCATTAGCCAGGCTAGAGTGGGACGGGTATGCCCAGACGTGGGTCCCGTGCTCTCCATGCCACTGGAGTCAAAGTATCCTGGCTGATGAGGGGTGAAACCCCGAAACCGGTCCTAGGATGCTTGTTTCCAGTCCAGGGAGGACTTGGCCTGGCAGTTCGGGCTGGACTGTTCCCATTGGGGGCAGGGTCAAGACTGATTTGCATATGGCTCGGTTCAAACTGGAATGGCATGGTGAGCAAAAAAACGATGGATTTAGGCCCAGATCTCTGTACTGGGGTGAATGAATGACATTGTTCTGAATTCTGTCCATCAATTGTTATTTTTTCATTTGTCACCTCGAGTGGGACGGGTATGCCCAGACGTGGGTCCCGTGCTCTCCATGCCACTGGAGTCAAGCTATCCTGGCTGATGAGGGGTGAAACCCCGATACCGGTCCTAGGATGCTTGTTTCGAGGCCATGGAGGACCTGGCCTGGCAGTTCGGGCTGGACTGTTCCCATTGGGCGCAGGGTCAAGACTGATTTGCATATGGCTCGGTTCAAACTGGAATGGCATGGTGAGCAAAAAATTTATGGATTTAGGCCCAGATCTCTGTACTGGGGTGAATGCATGACATTGTTCTGCATTCTGTCCATCAATTGTTATTTTTGCATTTGTCACCCCGAGTGGGACGGGTATGCCCAGACGTGGGTCCCGTGCTGTCCATGCCACTGGAGTCAAGCTATCCTGGCTGATGAGGGGTGAAACCCCGAAACCGGTCCTAGGATGCTTGTTTCCAGTCCAGGGAGGACCTGGCCTGGCAGTTCGGGCTGGACTGTTCCCATTGGGTGCAGGGTCAAGACTGATTTGCATGTGGCTCGGTTCAAAAAAGCGATGGATTTAGGCCCAGATCTCTGTACTGGGGTGAATGCATGACATTGTTCTGCATTCTGTCCATCAATTGTTATTTTTGCACGTGAACTCTTTGATGACAGCAAAGATTTCCTCGCTACAGTTAGTGCCAGCGTTGATGTGATCTGCTAGAGCTGTGCGCTTGGTGTTCCGTACCTGCTGGTGGTAGCATCTTAGGGCTGATTTGAAGATGTGATGTCTTGACTTGTTCTCCATTTGCGCTCCAGTTGCTTGCAGTAGGGTTTCGTCAGCCTAAGTTCCTCTGTGTACCACTGGCATGTGGGCAGGCTGTTGTCATTGAGTTGCGCTTTAGGGGAGTCAGGATGTCAGCGGATGTGGTGATCCAGCTGTTGAAGTTCTCGATGACTTTCAGCAAAGATTTGGTGTGCTCAGGCCGGTGCGCGAAGAGGACGGATGCCCATTACTTTTCTGTGATGCTTTTACAGCTTCAGGGGGCAGTTCAAGTTGTGGTGTGTCTGTGGTGGTGCGGGATGGGTATGCTGGATGTTGCTGATTGAGGAGAAAATCGGGTCCATTTGGTGTCCGGCGGTGTGAGTGGGTTCGCTAACTTGTTGGGTAAGGCCAAGGTTTGCAGGTTTTCTAGACGGGCCATAGAGTTTCGGACTGTGCAGTCTTCTAGGTGAAAATGAACGTCTCCAAGGAGGATGAAGGTGCTGGCATTGATGGTGAGGGGTGCGACGAAGTCTATGATGTCGCTGGCAAACTTGGTGCAGGGTCCTGGAGGTCTTTACATGAGGTTCTGCCCAGGGAGAAGTTGGATGTGATGCTTATCTTGATCATGAGGTGCCCCATGTAGCTGGTGGGGGTGTTCATGGTGCAGCTAATATTGTCTTTAAATATGATGGTGACTCCACCTCCAGGCTTTTGCTGATGGTCTTGATTGGCAATCTTGTAGCCAGCGGGGATGGCTGTAACTATGTCCAGTACAGAGGTTGGGTTTAGTGATGTTTCTGTGAGGAAGAGCTGGTCCGGGGCATGGTCGTGCAGTATGCCCCATATCTCAGTGGCGTTTTTGGTGAGTGAGCGGGTGTTGAGGAGCATACATGAAAGTTTGGTATTTCATGTGGGTGATGTTTGGTCTGTGTGAACATGAACAGGTAGCTGATTTGTCTGAGTGTGATCGATGAGGGTGCTGGGTGCTGTTAGCGCATATGGGGTGGGTCTGAGGTGTGGAGAGTGCATGAGGACTTGCAGGAGGCACATGTGAACGCTCCTTCTGTGTTGTGTGGTGCTGCGAGGCAGCAGTTTGGTGAGCATGGGCCGAGTGTTGAGAGCATGGAGGGGTGTGGAAGGGTAGGAGTGGTAGAAGGAGAACCAGGGTTCCTGGCGCTCGGCATAGTCCAGGTGTAGACGAGGCAGATGGGTGTGCCCCTGTTGTGCACGTCCACTGTGCATCCATGTTGCAGCTTCCATTAAGTAGGTCATGGAAGGGGGAGGAGTGCAGGATGCCGTGATGTCATTTTCTGTGCTGATGATTAATGGAGAATGAAGTTCTATTGTTTGACGTCTTCTTTTAAAGACAGGTTTGGCGGGAAACAGTAATGTCACTTCCTGTCCAGATGGATGATGGGAAAATCAGATGTTGTTGCTTCCTATGTAGGTGGATAATGGGAGATCCAGTCATGTCAGTTAATATGCTGATAGATTATGGGAAAGGACGTCCTCTTGCTAGGCTTCTTCTCTTGTGTGGTGTCTTACATTGCACTCAGCATATTTTGCTTCTCTTTCATTTAATTGATAATTGATAATTAAAGATAATTTTTATTAATTTTAATGCAAAAGTTTACAATCATTTTGAAATGAGGGTTGTTAATTCCCCTTCCCGGGGGTACACATTATTGCCTCTCCCTCACAAATTGTCTCATTTATCAACATCATGTATATTCTCCCTCCCTCCTGGAACTGGGCACTTCTCTAATTCATGACACATTTAACCTTTGATGGTATACAATAATGCTCGGTCAGTATGCTTGGTCTCTTAAAGCTTTGCAATAACCAAGACCCTGAGCACACGCTAGATCCTTTCACATTCAAGTACACAATATAATGCACAAAGGTTCCTTTTCTTGTTTTTTATTTTCTTTCTTTTGCCCAGCCAACACGTGTTTTGTCGTATAGGGAATTCCCCATGACTTCTTCAGGGCTGTCTTCCTCTTTTTTTTAAATTCAGAAATTCCCTTATAACTGGTTTTACTTCCGTCCCGATAGTTTACCATCAGTATCTCAGCATTTAAGGCTGTATATGCTAGATTCTCCTCGATTAAGCCTTCTTGTGTTGAGTCGAAATATCCCTTACTGTTCGATCGAACGTGTTCCCTTCCTTTCAGCGAGTACGCTTTACGAACATCCTTCTGGCGTTTTGTTCGTAAAGCGTACTCGCTGAAAGGAAGGGAACACGTTTGATCGAACTGTAAGGATATTTGGACTCAACACAAGAAGGCTTAATCGAGGAGAATCTAGCATATACAGCCTTAAATGATACAGATCTACACATATGCTGAGATATTGATGGTGAACTACCGGGACAGAAGTAAAACCGGTTATAAGGGGATTTCTGACTTTAAAAAAAAGAGGAAGACAGCCCTGAAGAAGTCATGGGGAATTCCCTATACGACGAAACACGTGTTGGCTGGGCAAAAGAAAGAAAATAAAGAACAAGAAAAGGAACCTTTGTGCATTATATTGTGTATTTGAATGTGATAGGATCTAGTGTGTGCTCAGGGTCTTGGTTATTGTATGGTAATGATCTTTCAGATCTGTTTCTAAGGAGGTAGGGTGATTCCTCCTTCCCTTGGAGCACAGCGCAATATACATTGAGGTCTGTTGTATAAAGTCAGGAATAGTGAGCACCAGAAAGTAACCCGGTATATTGTCGCCTAATTTTGATTAGGCTTAAAGCTTTGGTTCTTTCTGCAAACAAGGATTAAGAAGCACAGGGAAAGAAAAATGAGCACCGGTTAAGTGGTTAAACGGAGTCCCTCTGCCTCATGACTGGCTCAGAACAAATGTAGTGCCTTTATTCTCGGCTGTAAAGCTCTAGTCAGGGTACCCTTCGATATGCATTCTAGCAGTGGTTCCCATATAGCTTCACAATCTCCAGTGTCTTCAGTGAGACCCCATGATTGTTTCTTCATGGCCATAAGCGATCAAAGGCATGCATGCCTTTCATATAATTTTGAATACTTTAATTTATTATCTTGACCATGCCAGTCTCACCCCCACTAGCAGTGTTGAATTAAGATTAGTTCTATGGTTGCAATTAAATTATTACCACAAGAATGCTCAATGGTTTTTGAACTAATAATTTCCGTTGCTTTTCAAGATACTCTCAACATTTTTCATTACTTATGAAATCACAAATCTTAATATATTAATATATTATTTACAAAGTTTCAGAGATTTGCTTTCCCTCATAAGGAAAATGCCTCCCAGCTGTTTGAATTTCAGGTCAGAAGCGAGCTGGGAAAAGATCCCAGAGACATTGAAGCACTGTGAGTTCTGCTGAGGCAAGTAGCAGGCAATCACAACAGCACCAGATCACCCCTCGCTTCACTCATAGAATCACAAGTTTCAGACAGGGAAGGGATTAGAGACTGAAAGATGAGGCAATGGCATCTAAGCAGGGCCGGAATGGGAACCCAGAACATCCCAGGCAATTTTGTAGGTACAGCTGCCTCCTCTAGCCCCGCCCCCGGATAGAGGGAGGGGACGGGTGGACGTGTGAAGCACTGCTGCTTTTGTTACCGGAGGCCGATATTGCAGCAGCGCTGCAAAACCGCCCCCCTGTAACAAAAAAACAGCCCCCACAGCTGCAAAACTAGCTCCCACCCTTCCAGCTTCTCGGGAAAATGCCCGATGCTTGCTACGGCCAGTCCGGCCCTGCATCTAAGGAACACTTAGTGTAGAGTCCTTTTAACTATGTTGTTTTTCTCTCTCGCGGTTCCCCTCGGGATGTCCTCGCCCTCTCCCTTCAGAGTTGTTACTTTTTGTTGTTTATATATAGTTGGTCCTATTTCTCATCTGCTGATATGCTGGTGTTTCGGCTCCTTGGTGTTCTGGGAGACAGTGCTTTTACCCTGGTGGAAGTCTGGTCTCAATACCACCAACACCGCCCTGGATCAGGGTGATCTTCTCCTTTTGAGTGTGGGTCCTTTCTCTGTGCTCCAACTCCTATATGCCAATTCTTCTGCTGGCTTGTACCTTACTAGTTCTAAATTCCCTCCACGTGCCATCTGAGGTAACACCCACAAAACAGACTACAGTCCATGTCATGTGTTCCTGACAACACAGCACCCCAGCAAGCACTCCTGTGTTGTCTCTCTCCCTTCCCCATTTTCCACTTCTTTCTCTGGTAAGGCATTGGAGTTCTCAATATCTTCAGAGAAATTCGGGGCAGGGTGGAATTCTCTGCAGATCTCCATCCTCAGTTTGAGTGTAACATCATTGTAAATTTGTTCCTCGACAGCAGAAAAAACGTTACTTAACTGCCTGAACGTACTTTTATGTTTGTTTCCTATTCACTAATATTCCCACTAGTATGCCTGAAAAGGTGTACCAGGTGCAAGTTTCCTGAAGTACGACTGGAAATGTGATGTGGCTATTCCAGTGGGCTCCTATTCCCACTCAGGCAGTTCTATATACGTAGAAATACACACACAGAGAATGGAGCCCTCTACAAAAACACACTTTTTATCTCTGTAGGTAAAACATATATTTTCTGTGGAGAAAGCACTTCCTGTACACCACACGCAAATCAATCAATGAATCAATCAGTATTTGTATAGCGCAGCACTGGTGACCGTAGGATTATCTGGGCACTTAGATTGCCGTGTCTCTGTCAAAGAGCCAAGTTCTGTCAAAGAGCCACTGCATGTGGGGTGATCTGTTCCTTTTCCCATCTTGAAAAGGGGAGTTACTCCAACCCTTGACTGGAGAAAATTTCCAACTATTCCAGGGTGGAAAGGGATTCGGTCAAAGTTTTGGAACGCCGACAAGCATGAGTTTGTGGATGTTCCCAAACTTTCAAGGCAAAACACACCTTGAAACACCCACTTCTCATACCTTGAGTGGAATAAACACCTGTAGATTTCTTAGCACCCATGACAGAGACATCTGAAATAGTAAATGCATCCAGGCACACCAGGAATTCCTTTATTAATTCTTGGCAGATGTAAATAAGGTATTTTTGAATTTAAACTTACGTTCACTGCCAAAAATACCACTGAGATTGGCTCGTAAAGCCTAAAGTTGTTCTTTTATTCAATCAAACCGCAATCATCTTGATAAACATACCTGTGATTTAAATAAAGAGCACTTGGCAACTCATTGTTTGTTTATCTATTGCAGTCTATAACATAAAATTCACTTATTTTATTATTCACTTGACATAACTCTCAGCTATACAAACCCTCATTCTACTTTTACCTTATTGCTTGTCTAAAGTCTAGTCCAAGGTAGACCAAACCATTTTCAGCATTGCCATGTGTTTCAGTTCCACCTCATTACCTTTATGCATGTTTACTAGCTGTTAACTCTCGCCAGTGTTTCCGCAGGAATGATATGCTTGTTGCAGAAGAAAAGATCCCAATGTCCCATACCCACCAATCATGCTCAAAAGTGTCAAAGCAAAACCCGTGTGATGGGGAAAGAGGGGGAAACAATGGAAAAGAAAATATGCAAAACAAATATGCAGGCTATATATATATATGTTTCCTTGATTTCAGGAAACACTAATATGCTGTTTCTTGATTTCCGACTTTACCCGATGTGCACAGAGAAAATGCGAATCTCCAAGGCTGTAGGGACAACAATTAGATAAGTGTTTCATTTATCTTATTAGCATGCCAGCCCCAAGAGCGTTACGCTATATAGATGCCACTTGATTCTTTAGAGGTTTCTTTTCTTTTATCTTTACAGGATTTTCTGAAGGAGGGATACTGAGACCCCGACGAAGAGGATGACAACAGAAGCTGGGACAAGCCTCCGCACTAGACCGACGAAGGAACACCGACCACAGCGTAAGCCCTACCACCCCGGAAGAACAAAGGTAAGTGACCTGGACGTGGAAGACCAGCACACGACAACTACAACACGAAGCGATCTTCCGCAGTCCCAGGGCCGTTTTAAGCCCACACTGCTCCACTCCTGCTGCAGCCTGCAGCAGAGGCAGAGCATTCATGACACTAGCGCTCATCTTCTTCTTTTGTCCAGAAGTAAATTATCCCAATTGTCTTACCATTAGTCTGTTTTTTGTTTTGGGCAACCTTGGTTGTACTATAGACCAGCCCAGAATTTGCTCTTGTTTCGAGAAACTCATTCTCTGTATTTTCCTTCATTAGTCAATTTTATATTATCTTCATCCACCATAGTTTTAGTCATTAAAGGGGTATCTAAAGAGAAGCAACAGTGGCTATGAACTCTAAAGAATGTTTTAAAGAAGCACATAAAAGCTATGAGACTAGGATATCTACCAGGGAATCCTATCAAAAATAAACACAAAAATCAAAAGTTTCCTAGTCAACCGAATGCGGCAATCACAGTGCTAAGATTAGGCCTGGGCGGTGAACTCCACTCTGCTCGCGGAGTTTGCAGAGTTTTCTGCACTCCGCGTTACGCTGAGATCGCGGAGTTCCAAAAAACTCCGCTCCGCACCGCGAAGCGGAGTTTTTTTTTCCTCGCTCGCGCTCGTCAACGTCAAGTTGGCGACCGCGAGCGAGGAAAATCAACCTCCCAGCGAGATTTTTCCTCGTTCGCGATCGTCAACATCAAGTTGGCGAGCGTGGAAAATCAACATCCCGGTGAGATTTTTCCTCGTTCGCGATCGTCAACATCAAGTTGGCGAGCGCGAGCGCGGAAAATCAACATCCCGGCAAGATTTCTCAACGCGGGGGGGTCAGGTTTCTCATTGCGAGTGGTCGCGTATGCTCGCGACCGCTCGCGTTGAGAAACTGCCCGTTCACATTGAAAAAGCTGCCGCTCGAGTAAAAATCTACTCGCGCGGCAGAAAAGGAAAGCTTGCGCTGTGCATGGTGCCGTTCGCAATGATTGCACAGTGCGGACAAGCATCCGGCACTGTGCAATCACCGCGAACAGCATTTTTCTATCATACTCCACCGCTCGCGGAGCTCTGCGTAGTGCAACGGAGTTTTTTATGCACTTCGCGGTGTTCCGCGTAGTGCAACTCCGCGAACTCTGCCCAGGGTTAGCTAAGATTTAATTCCCTGTTACAATTACAATATGTGGATCAGTTTTTATAACCTCTAAAAATGAATTTTAGGCATTCATGTCAGAATTATTTACAATCCTTGGCCTTATTAAAGGATGACATTACATTTACTTGGGTTGTAAATCACTTGCACATCAAGAGGTATTAGAGGGTAACCTAGAGGGTAATTTGAGAATGAAGATAACATTTTTAATTTGCCAACTACACACAGTTTTCCATTACTATTATGATTATTATTATTATTACTTCATATTTGATGATAGCATTTATTCACACATTTTATTTCAGAAACAGCTATGGGGTCCTGTGTGGCCCATCGTATGCAAAAATATTTCAAAATATTATTTTGAGGAAGAACATATACTAACCAATCCAAGTTAACATTATAATTTCCTGTGTTAGAAATTATTATAAATTACATTGTTTGGTTTGGAGAGAGTATTTAACAGATTTAATAAGATTTTACAAATAAGTTACCAATATAGCACCAATAATTCTAATAATGATAAATTTGGGTAAACTAGAAGTTTGTTATTGCGATGTAAAGATTTCAGTGGAAGATAATGCACTAATTACAAATGCTCCCAGAAAGCCCCAAGATAGAAATCTATTTTTACATCCAAATTATCATCCTCTTGAATTAATCTGGAGATTACCCATCAGCCTTTCCGGCCCAAAGAAATGTTAATGAGAGGTGCATGTACCATTAATTCAATTTATAGCAAGACGTTACCTGGATATACTGTTGAGGACCATTAAATAAAAAGTCGAAATGTTCTCTCAAACAGAATTATTAAAACCCAAAGTAAGGGAGACGAACAATTGAATTAAATATCAGTAAGTACTCAATTGTTTCACAAAAATTAAAAAGAATCATTGGCATATTTTATTTGGATAAACTACAATGATGAAAAAAATCATTTGGAGCCAATACAAATCCAACGTACAATTGAAAAACAAAATGTTTCTATTAGCTCAGCACTTCAGTGGGAGGGTGTGGCTAGTGCCTGAGTAATATGGCCACCTAGAACTATCTCTCCATGAGTAGGGGAGCTCCTCGAGGCGATTAGTGAACCCATTTTGGCAGCTGGACACAATATAAAGACAGATTCCAGCATGTCAACCCTTGCTGCCTTCCAAGGAATCTCACAGTGCCAATAAGTGTCTTCATCGTGCTGGATTACACCATTGTCTCCCGAACAGAGAAAATGGCTCCCACCACTCTGCGTGCGACTGTGATTCTGACTGACCGCGTGGGAGTTCTCCTGGAAGAAGATGCTTTGCCAGATACTTTTTACAATGTCTGGGATCTCATTCTCTAGAGTGGCTGACTTACCTTAACACCAGGGCTACGGGTGGGTGCAATTGGTTTTGACTTGCAGTTCAATGCACCGTTCTGCCAGACTTCAATATGGCAGCCAAATAAGACATCCCGGCAAAACGTTCATACGACGCAGCATTTCCCTCAAGTTTTAACGAGATGTAAATTCCTGTTTCCTAACCTCTCCTCATGCCGAGTGTTTTACCTTATTGAAGCTTGTCAAGCCCATATCAAGCAATTTGATTCTCATCAGAACTGGTCCTAAAAAGACAGCAGATTTTTCTCTCCTTATATGACCATCGCCTGCTTGTAATCATCCATGCTCACATGGCCACACTTAACTGACTAGCTACCGGCCTTCAACACCTCTATACTTGAAGTACGATCTTTCTGCTGTCAGACCCTGGGAACTTCAGCTTAACTTCTGCAACCTTGCTGCATACTTGATCTCCACTGTATCTTATCTCAGAACAGGCTCTGATAACCAACCAGGATCGCCTCACATCCCCCCTGAATCCTCATTCACCAGGGTGCACACAACAATACTCATTTAAATCCCTTTACCAGAGTTCGACCTGTCTTTCTGTTTTGCAATTCAAAATGGCAGATATCATGAGTAAAGACCCAAAAGAGACCTAGGAAGTAAAGTCTGGTCATAAACGTTCTAAAGCAGATTCTCTGATCCCTGACCCTTCCCATAAAATCCAAAACAGACCAAGCAGCCAACATGAAATTAATACTACAAAGACTTACAGCTCTCCACAATCTAGCACAAGAAACCAAAACCACTACGGAATCCCTCTAATGGATATACAAGGATTGAGACAAGACTTCACAATCTTAACAAGCAGGATATCCGATGCAGAATTCAGGATTAGCCAACTGAAAGACAGCAAGCCCTACAAATAAAAAATGACCAATTCTCTATCCGCCAAAGTCTGCGCCCTCAAAAAAGAGGTTACAGCGCTACAAGATCGTAACCACAGAGGAAACTTACATATTTTTGGTGTCCCCGAGGGGGCAGAAGATGGGGCTAACTCATGTGCAGAAGTTCTAGAATTTTGGATTCTGAAAACTTTGGGTTTAGTCTTCACAAAAGACTTCAAAATTGAAAGAGCCCACAGGATCCCCTCAGGCAAACCAAACTCAGAGCTAGTCAAATCCATGAGGTTTCCGAGATCCATTATTTTCAAACCATTAAGATTCAGGCAAGTCGAAAAAATCCTAAACCACAGGAAGAAACACCAACATGTGGCATGGAATGGATCCAAAATCAGCATTGCTCAAGATTATGCAAAAGAAATAGTCCAACACAGGAAAGTTTTCCTCACTCTTAGGAAGCAGCTTCGAGATCTCTCGATTCCTTTCTTTTTTGTGGGCCCAGCTCACTTCAAAATTACCTACAATCCTTTGAGGATCCTCAGGATCTCCAATACTTTTTTGCAGGCATCTCACAATCCAAGAAGAATACCCCCTATTCTGTCTACCTGTGACTTTCCATACGATAACATGTCATCATATAACATACAGGTACTTTTGGGGGATTTTCAAGTCTATGCTATGTGAATTTAATCTATCTCTTTCTACACCATAATTTCACAGGCTGCATAAGTGTGGTCTTTCCTCATACCCTCTGTGAGGCTCCCAGAGGTTACCTAGAAATGTTATATACCTGTAATACAGTAAGCCTCTGACGATCTTCTGACTAAACTGCAACTGGCATCTATGTATATTTCTAATGATAAATAACCCTCACAGACACCATAACCTTTTTTTAACAATGCTTACAAATGTAGTGGTCTTTCGCAATTAACGATGTATATCTTAACCATTAGGCTTATATTATGTTTTTACCTTTTTATGCTTTCTATACATCATAGCTACTGTTCAAAGGTTCTTGTCTCGTACCTTTTATTTATTTATTTTTAAATATATTTTTATTGATTTTTTCAGTTGTAACAACAGCAATCGGCACATCGTACATTAGCATTCAGTAGTATCAACTTTGTTACATCATTGCATTGTTTGGCGAGTACAACATCACAGTTACTTAGACAGTGGGTATGAGTGTGTGGTGGCGCCCATGAGTTGCACCTGACAAGACTCATAGTGCGCATCTGAAACAACTAGACTACCTTCGTTTTATCGTGTGATGAGTAACATGTAAAGACTGGTACTGTTTAGGCGACCACGATGAGCAGTGCATTTGATAACTGGGGGAGAGAACATAAAACTAGGAGCTGAATTGGAGTATCCCATTTGTCTGTCTGTGCGTGTGTCGCCTATTCTGCCTTCGCCTGCTGCCCTGCTATTTAGCCTTTGGGGAGAGCGCGTGCTGGAGCGTGGCTGTGTATTAATTGGTGACAGGCTGAGTGCCTTTGGTTAGTATGGAAGTACAGGTCGCGTGCGCGGTATCACTCAGTTGGGTCGGACGCCTGTGGGGCCGGGTCTGGTGGGTCTGCGCTCTGCTGTAGCGCTGTCAGGATTGCATCCCAGTTTGCAGATATAGGTATTTTCCTTAGGCCCATGGTTTCTTCACGTCGGGTCGCTATGCTTTCTGCTCTGGCCCATGCAAGTGTGGAGTGTCTCCATGCTTCTATGCGCGGGGCGTCGGCCGCCTTCCATCTTTTTGTGATTAATCTTTTGGCTGCCACTATGCCTAGGTCTATGAATCTGGAGGTTACCTTAGTGTTACGTGTTCTACGGAATTTGTGTAACAGGTATGCCGGCTAGTCAAAGAGTATGTCTCTTTCGGTGCAGCTATGGAGCGCGTCCGCTACCTCCCTCCAATATGCGCTGAGGCTGGTGCAACTCCAGAGCATATGTATAAGATCGGCATCAAGTGTGGCACATCTCCGACAGGCGGAGTCAGCACGGTTGAAATATCTGTTGATTTTGGCGGGTGTAAAGGACGCTCTCTTAGTGATGTAGTACTGTATTTGCCTGAATCTCATGTTTCTGGGGATCTGTACTGGGCTGGCCAGCACCTGCGCCCATTCTGTGTCTGAGAATTGCCGGCCCAGATCATGCTCCCACTTGTGTCGAAGGGGGTCTAGACGGATCGCTGCGTGCTGTCTCAGTGAGGCTGCGAACCACCGCGTAAGGTGCCTACCCTGTCCCATGACATGCAGGTATTGTATGGTGAGGTGTGTTTGTGGCTCAGTAGTAAGATCACCCCATTTTGCCGCAAGCGTAGCTACCAGTGAGCGATGCAGGAGGAATTGACCTGCGGGGAGCCCCTTGTCCTCTATCAGCGATGCATAGGGGACAAGCGAGCCAGTCAAAGGGTATGTCTCTCTCGGTGCAGCTATGGAGCGTGTCCGCTACCTCCCTCCAATATGTGCTGAGGCTGGTGCAACTCCAGAGCATATGTATAAGATCGGCATCAAGGGTGGTGCATCTCAGACAGGGAGAGTCAGCACGGTTGAAATATCTGTTGATTTTGGCGGGTGTAAAGTATGCTCTCTGAGTGATGTAGTACTGTATTTGCCTGAATCTCATGTTTCTGGGGATCTGTACTGGGCTGGCCAGCACCTGCGCCCATTCTGTGTCTGAGAATTGCCGGCCCGATCATGCTCCCACTTGTGTCGAAGGGGGTCTAGACTGATCGCTGCATGCTGTCTCAGTGAGGCTGCGAACCACCATGTAAGGTGCCTACCCTGTCCCATGACATGCAGGTATTGTATGGTGAGGTGTGTTTGTGGCTCAGTAGTAAGATCACCCCATTTCGCCGCAAGCGTAGCTACCATTGAGCGATGCAGGAGGAATTGACATGCGGGGAGCCCCTCGTCCTCTATCAGCGATGCATAGGGGACAAGCGAGCCGTCGTGACATAGGTCTCCCAAGGTCTGTATGTCCGCTTCGTGCCAGTGTTGTAACTCGATTGCTGCGAGCGTAGACTGGTCTCTGGGGTTGCCTTCTAAAGGGAGCACAGGGGCGTAGGGCGTTATGCTTCGGGTTATTTAGAGGCTCCTTCGGTAGCATCTGTATGCCACGTTCAGCATCATGGGTTCTGGAGGTCGCATCCTTGCACCAGGGTGGAAAAGCCTGAGGAGCTGGGGTAGCATGTATGGTGGGCACACGCTCGCTGTGTCGTCCCGTTGGCGGTCTGCCATCCATCTGGCAATCCATTAGAGTTGGGCTGCCAGGTAGTAGTGCTCGAAACATGGTGCCGCTAGGCCCCCCTGGTCCGTAGGCAAATATAATTTCTTTGCCGCCACCCTGTGTCGACCGGAACCCTATATGAAGTCTCTAGTCATCTTCTCTAGAGTGGCGAAGAAGGAGGTGGGTATATAGATGGGTAAGTTAGCAAAGTAGTAAAGGAACCTCGGCAGGGCCACCATTTTCACAAGTGCCACTCTGCCTGTTACTGCAAGCGGGAGTGTGCTCCAGAATTGCATCTGGGACCTGATGGCTGTTAGCGTCCTGCCTAGGTTGCCATCAAATAGATCCGGCGGCTGGCGATATATTCGTATGCCTAAGTATCGGAATGTGTCTGCACTCCATTGCACCCTTTCCCCATTAAGTACAAGGCTCAGGTCGCGGTTTCCTTTGCCAAAGGCGTATAGTTTAGATTTGCCTACGTTCACCTGCAGCCCTGATATGGCCGCAAATTCCTGTAGGATCTGGGCCAGCTGTCCCCGCACGTCGTTTATATCCCTTAGATAGACCAGCAGGTCATCTGCGTATAGTGACACTTTGTGTGTGCCATCGCCTAGCGGGATGCCATCATGTAGCTGCGCCCTTATCGACTCCGCAAGTGGCTCCATCGCAAGCGAAGAGGAGGGTGGACAGCAGGCAGCCCTCCTCGCACTGGGACTATGTCCGATACATACGGTCCTGTCTTCACCCTTACAACCGGATTCGTGTAGTGCAGGCGGGACAGCTTTAGGAAAGTGGGGCCTAGTTTGTATTTTTCGAGGGTTGCAAACATATAGTCCCATTCTAGGGAGTAAAAAACCTTTTCAAGATCAAGTATGAGGCAGCCCGCTCTTGCCCACGTGCATGTGGAGTAAGCTGCGACCCGAAAGAAGCGGCGCAGGTTTAGTGAGGTGTTACAAGATGGCACAAAGCCGTTTTGATCTGTATGGACCAGGGTGGGGACCACTTGCGCTAGCCTGTCTGCCAAGACTTTTGCTAACAATTTATAGTCGGTGTTGAGTAGGGCGAGGGGCCTATAGGAGCTCATGTCTGTGGGGTCCCTATCGGGTTTGAGCAGGGATATCAAGTGCGCTTCGTGCAGGGAAGGAGGGAGCTGTCCAGCTTCAACAGCGGCTGCGTAGAGAGTGTGTAACCGCTGCGTTAGCGATACCGGATACGCCTTGTAGTACTCTGCCAGGAGCCCGCCAGGCCCGGAGTCTTCCCAGTGGCCAGGGACGATATTGCCTCCTTGATCTCCTCTAGTGAGATCGGCTTGTTTAGCATCTCATTATGCGCCGGTGTCACCTCGGGTAGTTGTATTCGGTCTAGAAAGGCTGCGGGCCGTATGTGTGGTATAATTGTGACAACGAAGGTGTTCTATCAGCTTGGTGTGTTCTGCGCGCAGTGTCTCTAGGTGATGCATGTTTCTCCCCCCGCCCTCCCCATCTATTTCGTATCGCAGAAGCTGTGTGGGGCAAGTAGTTTGTGCCTTACACTTGGCCTCTCCATCTACTGCGCAGGCACTCTAGTTCTGTTTGGGACATGTGTGTCTCTTGAAGTAGCGCGATACCGGTAGACCTGCGCTGCAAGTAGGCGTAAATTGAGTATCTACGTGACGGTGTGTGTATACCGCGCACGTTCCATGCAACTACGTTGACCAGTACCATGTCCCATCTTTAAGTTGGCCAGGGTGGTGTAGGGAGGGCAGGGAGTGGTGGCTCATGGCATGTATGGGTGTGCTCCAAGTCAGTAATATTAAAAACAAGGCACGAGTGCGAACAAAACCGTACATAACTATCAAGGGCGAGTTTCAATTGGATGCTCGTCCAAACTAGGGTGCCCAACTTATAGCAATAACTGTGTCATTCTGACGTGTGGTACGGGTATGTGTGGTGTGTGACTAGATGGGGTTGTTTCGTCCCTTGGTGTCATGATCTTTTTGCATGACACCCCAGCCAAACCATCGCGCAGGGAGAGTGTATGTGTTGCGCGTGTCCTCTATCGCGGCGTTTGGTAAGCGCTGTTCGCGGCGGTGTGCGAGGCGGCGCTGTTGTTTGAGGCAGATATATAGACAACATGTTAATTACTACATTACAGTTTGCAAGGCTGGCAGGTACTTGTGTGTGCTGGTTTCTATAGGGTACAGTAGTTCACAGAAAGTCATATGATGCCATCCGCCGTCTGCGGTGGGACATCTGGCAGCTGGTATTCTTCAGGGTCATCAATCCTGGAGGGTGTGGAGGCGCTGGTGTCTGAGGATCTGGTCGGCCTTGGGTGTTGATCAGGGTGCTGCAACTCAGCTCCAAGCGTTGCAGCCACATGTATTGCCTCCTGCCTCTCCATTCTTCTCTGTTCTAAGTTGGGGGCAATGGAAGTTGCTGCAGTGTCTGTTCGGGGCCTGTTGCGCCCACCTCATTGTCATCTTCCTCTATTAGATTTCCTCGGCGCTTCTTTCATGTGTGGCCTAGGTCCTGTCCATAATCTCGATTCTTCCAGCCAGTCCCAGACTTTGGAGGGCGAATCGAAGAAGCACACCTCGCCTTTTGCGACCACTTGTAGCCTGGCAGGGAATAGTAGCGAGTAGTTGAGATCAAGGTCGCGTAGTTGTCGCTTCACTGCGGCGTATGCGCCCCTGCGCCGCTGTATTTATGCTGTGTAGTCCGGAAATATCATGACCTGACTGTTGCCTATCTTTATGTCTGTCAGCTTGCGGGTTTCTCGTAGGATCATGTCTCTGTAGTTGAGGACTTTAAATAGGAAAGGGCGCTGGCGGGCTCCCGGTGGGGGTTTCTGTGCAGGTACTCGGTGCGCTCTCTCAACCTCAAATTGGGGCGACAGTGTGCCAGTGGGTAATAGTTCTCTGATCCAGCGCTCGGAGTACTCTTCAGGATTACGTTCTTCCTCTCCGTCCGGGAGGCATACGATGCGGACGATATTTCGGCGTGAGCACCCTTCTGCATCCTCCATATTGTCTTCCAACTCATGCACCCGGTCTATTAGATCTTGTAGGGCTGCGGTGTGGTTTTGTGTTATGGAATTCACCTCCGCGAGTGATTGCTCTTGTAGGCACACTTTTTCCCTTAGTTTGTGATGATCGACTCGCAGCAGGGTGAAATCCGAGGTGACTTTGTAGTTCTCGGACTCCAGCAAGGAGCGGCTTTGGTCTAAAGCGGAGCCGATCCTCTCCACCGCCGCCAGTACTGAGTCTAACTTGGTGGCGAGCACAGCATGTGGCACCTCTGTTGCATTTCCGCCTTCCGCGGTTACCGGCTCTGAGTTGCCATTACGCGTGTTGAGCTGTTGCACGTTTGTGCATATGCGGCCCATTGCTAGCTGTTGTGCTGTCGGCATTCGTTAGCAAATCGTGGTAGCAACACTGATTACTTGGGGCATGGTACCTTGAGTGTAGTCGTCACAACCTGCAGAATTGCTGCGTATTCGCGGCAGTGGGTGAATAGCAATTTGGGTGGATGCAAGTGCCTCTTACTTGTCCTCGTCCACAGATTCCGCATCTCAGGGTGCGTAGTTCCGACGGGAGAGGCAGCAATAGCACACCCGCTGCTGTCACACCGCACTCTACTGCTGGCTTGCAGACTTTGCTGAACTTCACTGTGTGCTCTTGATATGGTTGCGCCCACCTGTGGGGATGTGGGGTTGGCGGAGTGTCGTGGGGAGGCCTTTCTTCCTTTCTTTCCAGTGGGCGTTCAGTTTGGGCGCCACGCGAAGGAGAGACGCACTGTATCCAGGCCTGTCTTGGGAAAGCTGTGCCCGCTGTGTGTTGTTGCAGGGTGTAGGGTTCCTTCTGCTTTGCTTCGCGGTGCCAGCCCAAGTTTGATTGAGCTTACGGGATTGATGGTTGTTGAGGCCCTGACTTCCAGGCGAGTGGGCTCGTCGCACTTAAATTTGTCAGGCGGTTGTGCCGCCTGTTTGCCCCTGAGGTGCCTGCAGTCGCACCCCCCACTTTGCACCGTCTCCGTCAAGGCATGTCTTTGCGCTGTGGGGTTCTCGTCGGCCCTATGCATGAGGGAGCGAAGCAACGGGGGTGAAGGGAAGCTTCTGGCCTCCGCGTCAGCGCCTCAGCATGTTGAAGATTGCGCCCTCCGCAGCGCGGCTGGGCCTGGGCCCGAATTGACCCACAGCCTCAATGTTCTCAGGGGGGGAATAGCGTTATGCTAGGCCTTGCGGAGTTGGCAGCACTTTCTGTGCTCGCTCGTCGGCCATTTGGGTACTTCTTCCACCCTCCTCTACCACTGCCTGGGCCTGATCCGACCCCCGTGCTCAGCGTGGGTAGGGCCTGCACCGCCTCCCTGCTTGACCGGAACGCTGTGTCAGATCACCTACGTGCTTATGGGTGCCTCGGACTTCTGTTTGCCAGCCCAGTGTTTTATGCTTGCCGCTGTGCAGATGAAACAGGCGTGTGTCTTAATGCGTTTTGGGGCCTTTAGGGCCAGTTGTGCACTCTGCGCGCGCTCCCCTTGATTGCTTCCTCTACCTCTTGCTTTCGTGGCCTGGGCCCGATCCGACCCCCGTGCCCGGAGCGGGATGGGCCTTCGCCGTCTCTTCGCTTCCCTGTGGCTCTATTGCGGTCTCGCTTGTGCTCGTTTGGGTGCTTCAGGCCTCTTCCAGGTGATCATGTGCCTTCTGGTGTTTCAGGGCCTGCAGGGCCAGTCACGTCCTCCGCGCGTGCCCTCCTCTCCTTGGGCGCTTCCTCTACCTCTCGCTACCATGGCCTGGGCCCAGTCCGACCTCCGTGCCCGGAGCGGGGTGGGCCTGCGCAGTCTCCTCGCTTCGCTTCCCTTCAGTGCTATTGCGGGCTTGCTTGCCTCCTGATAGTCTAGCGAGTTACGCTCGCTTCTGGGCAGGTAAGGGGAGACGCTTGCTCCGCTCCCTCGCGGCCGCGGCCTAGGCCCGATCCGGCCCCCAGGCCTGGCGTAAGGTGGGTCTGCGTCTCTCTGGCTCTTTACAGCAGTGCTTCTACTGTTCGTGTGCGTGCGCGGCCTCCCCCGGCTTCTACACCCCGGCCTGGCTGCTCACACTCCGCTGGGTGAGAGAGCGGGGAGAGAGGGGGGGGCGGAGAGATGCCGCTCACCTTGTGTCTGTTGTGGCGTTCTCTGCTGCTGCGGGGAAGGTGCTCTGTCACCCAGCGCTATCTTCGTTTCCCCCCCCGAGCGATGGCCCGCCTTGAGTTCAGGGGTGCAGGGCTGCAGCTTCCCTGGCGGCGCAGACACGCTGGGCGCGTGTGGGCAACGTTCGTCCACCGCTCGATTTTGGCGGCAACTTTAACAAGTCTTGGGTGGGAGGTTGCATTACCTCCGTGGCGATTGTCCCTGTGCAGAGCGTGTCTTTACTGGGCAGATACGTTGGCGCGAGCCCGTGTCTTCTGGGCTACGCTTGCGGGTTACGGCACCTCGCCGCTCACGTTTACGTTGCTGCCAGGTCCTGGGGTGTCCTTCAATGTGGTTCTCCACGCCTTTTCCACCCGTATCTGGCTGCAATTATGGACAACAGGGTTCAGCTTCACTTTCGTGCCCTGGCTGTGCTAGGATGGCGGGGTATACAGGAGTTAGGCAGGATAATCGAGGGTTCGCTGACAGAGCTCTAGGAGCTCACGTCCGCCATGTTTGGCTGGTTAGCCCTTGTCTCGTACCTTTTACACCACTTGTTATGACAGTTATTATGGAGGCCATCTTGCGGTTCTCCCTCTTTCATGATATCTCTCTAGGGTGGGTTAGAGAGTGCCTTTGTTCTTTACACGTGGGTTGCAGCGAGATTTTGTCTTTCCTTTCTCGACTATAGCTTTCAAACATTTTTGTTCTCCTTCAGACTCCTATCTCTATTCTTCCTAACCTACTGGAGTGGGTTCATATTTCGTCATCATAAAAACACCAGCAACCTTACAAGGTAAGGTCAGCATTCGATGGGCACTTAAATGCATACCTACAAGGCTTCCTTATACTTTTACAAGCAACAACTTAAATTAGTGCCTTACACACCCAACTTACTAACATACTGACCTTGAACACTAAAGGGCTGAACCGCCCTGTCAAGAGGAAAAAATAATTCACTATTGTTATAAACTCAAAGGCGACATTATATTACTCCAAGAGACAAAAATAGGCCCCAGAGAAGTGCTTACATTTAAATACAACTGAATTGAAAGCTGCTGTAGTTCCCCAGCACAACAAAATGAAAATGGGGTAATCACCCTGATATCGATGAAGTCGAACATTATAATACAATCTCATAAATCATACAAAAATGGCAGATGGCTCATGCTGTCAGCAAAAAAGAAAACACAGAATTTTATTTAATCAATATTTATGCCTCAAATAACTACTCCCCGGAATTTTGGTCAGACCTTCACAAAGAAATCACAGACTTACCATCCAATTTAGGTATAATTATAGGTGGAGATTTCAACCTTCCACTTAATGGCACCATTGATAGGATCTAAAACATAAAATTTAGACCTAACAAAACACATGCCCAATTATTGAATCTATGCAGATCTAATAACCTTATAGATGTCTGGTGAACACACAGTCCTACAGGCAGTGACATCACATTTTATTTACACCCTCATGACTCTTTTTCCAGAATAGATTACTTACTAATTGATAGTGAATACCTCCGACTAACGTTGAACCCTCAAATTGAGCCAATAATTGTCTCCGATCATGCCTGTATCTCCATGAATATTCAACTAGGGGAAACCCCTCAAGCACAAAAACAATGAAGAAAGAATGACTTACTAGCAGACACTGCTGCTTTACAAAAGCTAATCGCTACAGATATTGCCCACTACATAAATGAGAATGACATTGCGGACACTTCCCCCGTCGCTATCTGGGATGCCTTAAAACCATTATAAATCAGAAGGAGGGAGACAGAAGCAGAAAAGGGTTCACTCAGCTTCCATGTGTAATACTACACAAATCAAAAATGGGAGAGAACCACACCAATCTGTATACCAGAGTCTCACAAGGTTTGTCTCGGAAACCCTCAACCACTGTTTACAATCAGCAGTGTATATAATCTCCACTGAAGTGATATAGAGGGCAGTCTCATCATCAGGTCTCCTCCTTGGGTACTTGGTTCCTCAGGTAAGTAACGGCTCCACCAGGAGGGAGATTATTTGGATAAAGAAAATGGTGGGATCTGTGAAAAAAGGTACAATTACCTCCTATACCAGTGGGAGTAACTTTAATGTGAATTGCGATGGGGCAAAGTTAAACACAAAGTGATGTTTTTTAGACGTATTACCAATCCTTAACATATAATGATATGGTCGACATGTTTCGGCCGTAGGAGCCTCTGTAGGTCAGTTGGCCTTCGTCAGGACCTGATCTATCAGATCCCAATATTTGCTGATACTTTCGGGGTACTCAGGTAAGTACATTCACTTACGGATCTTCTTTAAGAGCATGTTTGTTGCCTATAACCTGAAAGAACGAAGAGGAAATCAATTTATGAAAAAATATTATTTCGCCTGTGAATTACTCAATAGAAACTTGATGTGCAATTCACCCTAGGTGCTCCTAGAACCAGTGGTTACAGATCATGTGGTGAATGCACCTTACAAGTTATCTTACTCTATCTTTTGATACGTAAAGCAACTTTTTGTTTAGAGAAAGTGAAGAGTAAAAGCAAAGAAGTTGTGTGGTGTTTTTTGCAAACAGAATTAAAAACTAGAGTGAATTAAAAACTCGCAGTATGGGGGACATGTATTCCCACCAGTGATGCCTGTTGCGGGTACGTGATAGGAACCTGTGTAATGCCACTGTTCCGGTATCAGTCATGTACTACAGTATAGGTTGTAAATGACTAGTGCCCCTCGTGTATTTCAGTGAGCACTCTATTTCTTAAAAAAGGGAGGTGGTGCGTCGGGTACACAGTATATGTTTTGTGTTATTTCTTTAACTGCACAGCGGTCTTGCAGATCAACTCTGACTCATGTCTACAGTGTGCATATTTTGGTCATTGTCGCTTGTGTAGTGGGCTAAAATGTACAACGCCCTGGGGTCTGAGATGATGAGAGTTATGGCATTCATTTGTGCGTACCGCTTTAACCTAGACAGTGCAGGAGAACCACAAGAGTAGTAGTCAATAGTGGCTACATGTGTCTTTTGAGGGGCAACTCAAATGGTAGTCGGTGTTATGGCATTGACTCGTGCATGATGTATTGGACAGAGGATTATAAAACTACAACGATAATGATTAATGGTGGCTTCCTGTATCTTAAGCGCATACATGCCAACCCTCCCGATTCATACGGAAGACTACCGATTTCAAGGCTAGTCTCCCGCCTCCCGATTCCTGTATGCAAAAACCCAAATCCTCGTCATGGTTCTGCAGACTGGGGCTGGTCTTGTGAGACTTGAAGTATGCACTGCCAGGAACCTGCTCCTGCAGGACACTGCACAACATTTTTGTCATGCTCTCTCTGCCTGCCATAGCGCTTTCTCTGTGCTCCTGACAGATAAGGTAAAAAAACGATATTTTCATTTAGTCCCAGTAAATGACAATAGACCCGATTCAGGCCTCAATAGAAGTCAATGGGAGAAATACATTCTCCCGATTATTTAAAAAAAATCTTCCTCATTCCCCTTCTAAAATGTTGGCATGTGTGATCTCGAGGTGCAACTTAAAAATAGTGAGGGACAATGGATTGTTGGAAGCAGCGCAGCATTGCTGTGATAATGTTACGCCCTAAAGTGGCTCCATTATCTGAACGTTTGGTCAGCTTTTATATATGATATTAAGAAACAGAAAACGTGCTACAATTACATTTTTTTAAATGCTTGGGGTTAAGGCCATAGGCATGCATAGAAATGTAAATTACCTCCAAGCAGGTTCAGAACTGCCCTAAAGATAGGGGTGGAAGAGGGCATTCTCGTTTTCACCTACTGATACGATGTGCAAAGGTAAAAGCACTGGTAACTGGAAAATCATAACGTGGTACAAGTGGTATTTATAGGAACGAAATATTCACAAGGTAACGTAGTTTCTTCTGGCCCCCACTTACTTAGTTCTATGAGACTGTCCGGAATGTGCACCTTTAGCATCCTCCCTGTCCAGGATCTTGGCTGCATTTAGCCTGACATTTAAGGGCAGGCGCTAGTATTTAATTTAAAAAAAGCTACAAAAGTCGGCAGCAGCACGCTGTAACTGTTACACTTGATAGAAACACTAGACAATCGTAAGAAAAGCATCTCTCTGTTACATGCACATAATGACATGGTTGATGTCAGTGTTTAAGCAACAGCTGCTGAAGGGGCAGGAAAACAGACTGCACGATCTCAATGTTATTTCTAAAACACAATACCGCTATGGTATAAGCATAATTCTATATATTAGAAAGTTGTATATCATAGGGAAATCCTCATGGTTTTCTGCGTGTTTGCTCTACAAACGAGAAATTAAAACAAGCATTGGCATAGCCAATAGGTCTCGCTTTTGGGACCTTATAAGTGTTTAGTTATCCTGCACAATATCCTTGGTGCAACAACATCAAGTGTTGCATGGCTAAACACTTATAAGGTCCCAAAGGCGAGACCTATTGGCTATGCCAATGCTTGTTTTGAGTGAGTGGCTCGTGCAGGTATGCCACTGTGAGGTAGAGCTGCTGCGAGTGCTTTTGCAGGAGCCCCTGTGACATTGCGCCTCTTCAAAATGTATTATTTATGTTTTTAAAACGTCCTCCCCATCCTTCCCTTTGTTCAAGAAGAACAATGGAGGGTTAATGACAGTATTTTCCCCTTTAAATTTTTGAGAAACGTCTAGAGTAGACTGCTTTCTTTTCACAGGAGGCCACATGTGAAGAGAACTCTTGGGTTTCACAGTTCCACGTGCGAGTAGCTCTTATAGACCAGTTCTATATTAAATTCTGGTATTTGTAATCTTATTTATTCCAATAGAAAAAAAGAATATAAGTCCCAGATGGTACAGAAACTGGGCAGGATGAGCTATTCACGCACAGACCTGGGAAACTCAATAGCTCTTTTTGAACAAGACAACAGTGGTCCCCAATCACAACTTAGGAGTATTTGTTGAATGAAACCCGCAGGTTTAGGAACCCAAGTAAAATTCATTTGGACAGGTTTGCTTATAAGATCAGCAGGCAAGGGCAAGAGAAAGGGGTGAAACTAAGAAGATCACTTCTCACTGCAATCATTTATTCTCAGCCCAACAAGATGGCTTTTGCAGCCAGAAATCTCTGAGCCTGAGATGTTCCAGCAGCACCCTTGGTTTGCTCCCTGGCTTCCGGGGCACTCTAGAGCAGAGCCTCTTCTGAAAGCAGCAAACTGATGTAAACGTCACCAGGGCTCTGGAAATGGATCATAGTGTCTTGCAGAACTAGGAGCCGTACTGAGTGAGGGACACATTTGTGGTGGCTGGATGTACTATTAAGTTGATTCACTAGAAGCTTCAGTGAGTGGATGCTCTCCGCTAGCAGGTGCAGGCACACAAGACTTGTATATGCAAAAACGCCTCTCACTCTTAAATTCTCACATTTTCAAAAACGTATGTTCTACAAGTACCTGTATGTGAAGCACTGGTTCAAAACATCAACACCGTTCTAGACCAAAATCATTCATAAAGTCACCTCACAATCAGAAACGTGAATAACATCAGCAATGTAATGTCGTGCATTTCACACCCTTAAAATTCATTAAAGCTACACTTATTTACCTTAATTGTGGCAACTCTGATAAATGCAATATTTGCAGGGCATTGCGCTATCTGTACAATCCCCCTACGTTTGAATTATTATAGTTTTTCAGAATTTGGCAAACGGCTAGAAATTGCTGTCTTTTCTCTGCTGCTTGAAATAGAGCTGCCTAAACTAGGGCTGTAATAGAGCAACAGACTTTGGGACTATGCTAATGAGTACTCTTGCGGACACTCCGTGCCTTGGTAGTTCAGCAGGAAGGGCCAGCAAGTGATTATTTCACCTGATGGAAAATGACACAATATCGGAAGGCTGAAAAGCATCTGTTCCCCCTTCTTCTGACTACCAGTGGAGCCTGGCCTTTGACATTCCAGAGCTGTCGAGGGGGAGCACAGTTATATAAGGTAAAGGCAGGAACTGGAAGCAAGTGTGGCATGTGAGCAACTGCACCCCCCTGTAGCACTCAGGCATGGTTTATTTACGCACCCTCTCAACATAAGTTAGGATGATATGTGGGGTAATGTAAGAAATCACTTAAGAACTCTGTTAGAGGACCACGGCTTGTGCCCGGTATAAGCTAGAAAAAGGGTGCCCGATAATTGTGCTGGCCACCTATGGTCGCTCTTATGAAACAAATTAAATCTTGAAAAAATCAGTACTAAATAAAAATAAAAATGAATACAGACTCCTCTTCACCCTACTGTACATGTGTCTGCCTTTCTGGTTTTGGTTCCCTAATGGTGTTGTGCTTTACACTTGCAACAATCAGTACTACATTAAAAAATAATAATACAGAATCCTCTTCACCCTATTGCACACCTATCTGCCTTTCTGGTTTTGGTTTCCTAATGGTGTTTTGCTTTACAATAACCAGAAAAGCTCCAACCTATCGCTTTAAGGATATTAACACCATAACCTGACATACATTTCTGATGTAGAGCTGTAGAGATTTAACCTATATTACTCACTGAATGCAACATTTAGCAAAATTTAGGGGCCTTCTTAAGCTCCATTTTGGGTCCCATGCAGAACTGTTTGTAACTTTTGATCTGTCCTAGTTACAACGTTTTGCACTTTTTGCTGATAGCATTTAATGTATCAGATGGTTTAGTGTGTGACAAATACATGGCGTCCTGTCACACAGGCAATGCTATAGACACAGAATCACACAATTCCACTGGTACTGACCACATGACAATATACAAAATCAACTCGGCAGCAGTTGCTTGTGTCTGTCCTGCCTAAAGATTCTTGTGCAGTCTGATGTAGTACCTAACAGAACAAGCATTGGCATAGCCATTGGGTCTTGACAATGGGGGCTCCTAATTACAGAGACGGCGAAAGGTGGGTTGCAGTGGGCAATCAAGCAGTTAGCATGCAGGCTGCGGACAAAGGCCAGCAAACACGTTACAATAATTAAAATAATTGTGCATGCCGCAACGGACTCGTGGTATTTTTTTTTATTTTAACTTGGGGTCGCTATTGAATGTGGAACCTTCAAAAAATGTTTTGCTGAAAGTGTACACAAGAAGAAGCAGGAATAAAGCACCCATGGGAGGGAGCCACAGGGAGAAAGTAGGTGGGATAAAAGAACCAACCACAGCGAAACCATCGCAAACAGATGACCTCCTGCAATTAGTGTTTTCTCGCTTTACGCCGGATAGCACTCTGCCCCTGAAAACCAAGTTTGGTCCGAATCAATTGATGCAACGAAATAAAAATGCTGAACACGTATGAAAACACAGAGTTATGTTCTGTTCAGAATGCCCTTTGAACAATTAACTTCAGTTTCCGATAAAATCATTTCTAATTAAGAAACAGCAGTTGTAAAGTTTTGTTTCTATTCCAGCTCGCAAAAAAGTTGTTAAGAGGTATCCTTAACTTGTATCGACAACTTTTAGCACAGGTTTTAAAGGTTGGACTCTGCTTTCGCCCTCTTGCCCAGAACTTTCTAGAAAATTGGTCAGTAGTGACATTAACGCTGACAGGACCCGCCTTCTGTCTCACCTAATTAACGTTCACCCACTGCTGCCCTCCTCTGAACGGTACAATCATGTACCCCGCTGTATGAGTTTAAGATGCAGCTAGCGCGATCTTGGAGTCTGCAACATACCCTTCAAAAGGGTTACCACGGCATGGCAAACGCCCACTCGACTTGACGATTGCAGATGTCACGAGCCAAACAGGATGGACATCTTGATTTATCATGTGTTCATTTTTTACAGCTATGACAAAATAGAACAATGCTTATGTATACAGAAAATAAAAAAAATCTCGTTCTTTGAAATAGCGCAAATTAAAGTCACCATTATATGTTTTAATAGAATTATTTTGTACAAATTTGTATAGAGATATAAATCCTAAGGAACACATATATGAAGGGGAAGTGATATGGCGCTCGGAGTAAATGATTAGCGGGACGGGTCGAGAAAAAAACCTGGCGCTTGTCGCAAATGAAAACAGCAGCGCTCCTGAGGCAGGCTTGCAAACCAAGAAAATCAAGGGGAAGTGATATGGCACTCGGAGCGAATGAAAAGTGGAAAGGGATAAACAAAACAAGTGAGTTGGATGGGGAATGCACAGAATAGAAGAGACGCACTGGGAATGCTTCTGAACGCGCGAAATAAACAATTGTGCTTAATGACTGGAAACAAGCAGCAGCTGTTTTCAAGCACACTCGTGCTTGTGGCGGCATCCGCCTTGCGGGAGCGAGCAGCGGCCAATTAGCTTGCGCGCCGCTGCTCGCTCCCGCAAGGTGGATGCAGTTGTGCTTGAAAATGAGCAGAGCGACGGCTAAAGGCCCTCCTATGCAGTGCATGCGCGCTGCGTAGGCAAGACCTAAAAACGACACGATTTTAATGTGTCATAAAAGGAGAGGGGTACTCGTAGTAAAAACAATTGTACAGCTTGGAAACTGCAGGATTGATGTAAAGTACTGCCGAATTGTTCAAAGTCCACGCTTGTACAAACACGATGAAAAAATCTGTTATGCACCTGTTTTTTAGGTAATGGGGGAGACAATTGAACTGTATCCAGTTTATTTGACCCATTGGTTAGGAAGTGTCATTTCCATTAATGGTGAGATGTGGTCTTCAGAAAGCTAGGACATATTAGGTTTAATGGCTGAGTGCTAACCAAGGGATATTGTCATTAAGGTCCTTGTGAAAGGTTTTTAGATGGTAGACCCAATGTTGCTCTTTCTGAAAAAAAACAATTTGTGTGTTCTTGTCAGTGTGGTCTAATGCCTTGTGTTTTTCCGTCAGGTAATGATTACTCATGTGGTTGTGATTTTCTTGCACCTGATGCTCCCAGGTGTTCTCCTATGCGAGTTTTGATTTTCCTGCATGTCATCCCTATATACCTGTGGTGGCAGAGGCATGTGATCATGTAAATTACATGTGTCATGTTAGATTGGTATGTTTTCTCAAGGTCCATTTTAGATTAGTGTCTAGATGTAGACTTTGGTTGCTTTTGTTAAGTGACACACGGAACATGAACCACAGGGTTAATGACCTACAGCTGGTTGTAAGCCCCAGATAGAAGGTACTATGTTATTTGTCTCTAATATTTTAGAAGACTGGGTGTGGACTAGGTAGTCTCGTGTGTTATTCCCTCTTTTGTGAGCGAATCTGGGTTTTGGCCATTTCAAGGAGTCTAAGGTAATGATGTTCCAGTGTTTGTTGATCACTTCCTTTACATGATTGGAGGCTGCATTGTATGTGGTGACACACATATGGATGTCACTCTCTGGAGTGTTTTCTGATTGCTCTAGGAGGCTCTCCCTGTTTTGGTTCTTGGCGCGGTTGCAGCATTTGTTTATGATGTGATCTGGATACTCCATAGCTCTCAATTTCTCGGTGAGATCCCGTGGGATATGGAGTATCCAGATCACATCATACGCAAATGCCGCAAACGCGCCAAGAACCAAAACAGGGAGAGCCTCCTAGAGCAATCAGAAAACACTCCAGAGAGTGACATTCTCATGTGTTGTAGCGCAAACGTGTTGGTCCTCATAAATTATTTTAGTTTATCCAGTTTCTCTTATCTCAGAATAACCTCAGCTACCATATCTTGTTCTGTGCTGAAAGTGACCAGAATACTTAGGGCATGAACAATTATCATATGAGGACCTGGAATAAGATAATTCTTAGTATTCAGTAAGTCAAAGTCACCTTCCAGGTAATTTCTACCACCCAATTATTTGATAATAGATCAAGATTAATTTAGCCACAGCAAACAATGAAACAGAATCATCAGAATATTCTATATTGAATTGTATTTTCATCTGGCTTCAAATAATTTGCATACAATTCTAATTTTAAATTTGATCAGATTTATTAAGCATTAACAAGCTTGTGAAATCCAGACATGAAGAGAGCTAATCTTCCTCAGCCGAGGGAGAATTTATCCTAAGCAAGTAAATATATAGGAAATCAGTTGTTTCTCATACCAACCCAATTAATGAAAGTTCAGTAGTTTCCGAATAACCAGTTCCAGTTCATGGACAGAATTGTCCCCTGTCCGCACTGCAGCATCAATGCTACAGCGGATTGTCGGAAGCCTTTCACTTGGAAAGGTTCCACAACGCAAGCATACCAGCAAATGCAGCATTTTCGTCACAGTTTGCATTGTTTCTGGAAGTCCAAATCATCAGTCTCTGTACCGCAAGATGGGTAGAGGGGAGATGGACAAGATAGGAACCGCCCATGTTCACAGTTTAGGCAATTATACTCCATCGATTTCAGGTTTACACCCCTTGACATCAGCAAATTTGTCGGACCACTCTGTCCCATTGGCCAGTTTTTATAGGATGAGATGATGTAGTAGGTAAAGTATACAAATCCAGAAGAATTAATTAATCCATTACTTTGCATTTTCCTTAAGACCACTGTTCTTTAGTCATATGATTGGCCGTGACACTTAGGAAGTAGGCGAGCCAATGTTCTCATCCCTTGTCAGTCCTTTCCCAAGCATTGTGCTCTAAGAAATAACAATTTTGTTGCATGTCTAGTCAAGTACGCTACAAACGTGAAAGAAATCATTTGAGTGTTAGAACACAAGTAGAAACTTTACGAAAGGTTCCCATAGGCTTCAGAGTATTCAGTTAATAAGTTCATACTAGGAGAGAACGCAAGTTTTGAGGCCTTCATGAAACACAGCTTGTGCACGATGAATTTGTGCTAAAATTTGAATCCCACATTATTCAAAACAGTACATTAGTTCTTTAATTAGGCAGATTAAAAAATTATCTCAGTATGAATTGCAATTAATTCATGTAAGTATAAGGTACCCATAAAATGTTTTTAACACTTCACTATTATTTTGCATATATTTTGTACGTTTCTTTTCACGTTATAGGTTAATACATTATTCAGGATTTGAAAGCACAAATTATAACATCACTTTGTGTAACATCTATTTTTTCTCTCTCTTCAATGTCAGTGCTCACATTACACATTCTAGTGTTATTAACCATTTTTCTAACACATGAGAAATGTTCGATGTTATCGTTTATTTACCATATTCATCTATGCATGCAAACCTATGTCAATAAAATTGTTAAACTTCACATTAGCTTATTGACTGTTAAGTGTTACCATAAACCTACGTCTAACATTCTGCATGCTTTTATGATGCAGTATCTAAATCGAGTTTTGTTTATGTGTTTTCTTAATTCCAAGAACTGGACATACATTTGTGATTTTCGTAAAATAATGTCACAAATCAATTTTCAGGGTAAAATTGTAGAGATAGAGGAAACATAACGTCTATGCTCTATCAATTACTCCTTTGATGGCGAATCTAGCCATCACACCTTATCTTTATCGTTATCTGATGTCTCATTCATAAGGCGGATGTCTTCATTAGTTTTAGCCTAGTTTGTTCCAAGGCTTTTAATTTATCATAGTATCCACATTGTCTATCGTCTAGCTCAATTTCTGCTTTCTTTCTTTTTGATCCCCTAGTTTCTTTCCTAAATTTTGTACCTTTGCAATATCTGATAATTATTATTATTTGTATGCCGATAGCAATAGTTAGCATGGGTGTTAATATTTTCCCTATTAAACTACCTCCCAAGTCGCAAACCATTTTCCCATAGAGGTAAATCCTTTACCAATAGATTCCCTTGCACCATCAGCTTTTAATTCCATCAAATCTTTTCCCAAATTAGTAATGTTTCTGCTATATCCCCACAAATCGTTACTTTTGTCAGGGCTATAATTTTCTGCACTGTTGGACCTTTAACATGCAACAGACTCCGCCCTCTTTTGCGAGTAGGACATCTAATGCAAGTCTGTTTTGTAATACCATAGATCTGATAGCAACCATTTCAGTATCTATGACAAGGAAGCCTACTGCAGTATCAGTTGATAAGCGATCAACTACAGTAGAGAGTTTTCTAATTTTGTGAGAATTTAGTATCACCCCAACTGATGGTATTATTACACCAAAAATGTCCCCAATTATTTCAGCAGCGCTTATTCCCCTTCTTAAACGAGTGTGTTTAAATTTGTTGGTTCCACTAGCTCAACCGACATTATACATTTTTGGAAATACTATTTCCATATAGCAGCATCTATACCAATGTTTTGGCACCCTTTAATAGGCATTTCTCCCACAAACATAGTACACCCCTGGGAAACAGGATCGGATCCTCCAAGATATAAACCCCAACCTCCTACTATTAGGAAGGTGTGATCACAATCACTGGAACAAACAAATGTATTGTTAAATTCAGTTCTGCGTCTCAATATGCATAGCTTCTCTTTGTGTTGCCAATCCAAAGCCATAGCAGAGTGTGTTTCACCTTTTTTAATTTCACCCTACCGGTGTGCCCAAGGTGGGATTTTTGATTGTGTTTCAGCATTTTCCTTTATTTCCCCATGCCTATCCTCAACTGAATTTATAGTCCTTTTCTACATTATGAAAAGAACAAGTTAAATTATGTCTATGTGCATATACTGTATCTATGCTCTGTGTAGATTGGAAAAATTCCCCCATTATTTCAACAGCTCGTGTATCTGGTACAATATTCAAATTTTTCTTAATAGGTATTTCCCAAAAAATCTAATCATAAATTGAGTAATAATATTGAAATTGCCCTCTGCAATAGAATAAACTGGTTAGTACACAAGAAATGCCATAAGTAAGAGGTAGGGATGGTAGGTTACTCCCTCTGATACCAAGGTAGGTAGTTGCATACATACATAACAATCTCTAGCACCCATAGTGTCGACATATTCATACAAAAGTTTGGTAAAGACATTTAGAGTAAAATCATTAATAGATTGATCATGGTGCAAAGTCTTATCAGTTAGATTATTAGTAACAATTTCATCATACTTTCCTTCCAACGTCTTAGTAACAGGGGTAGGGTTAATGTAATGATTTACGTAGACATGATGAGGAAAGTTTAGAACAATAAGTAACAATACAAGAATTATAGAAAAAGCAGCTAGAAAACAAGCACATACGCGTTTCCGTTTAGCGATACCAGGTTTGGATCTCCCATCTCTCTAGAAGGAGAACTCTTTCCTTTTCCAGTTGAATTTTGAGAATGCTTTATAAAGTAGGATTGTTTCAGCAAGTATATGTTAATAATCTGGAAACAAAATTTTCTTTGCTTCTCCCACTGTCACAGTTCACATGTTTCAAGGTTGGCATAATCCGGTGTATTTTTCTCTTCAGTTATTCATAGGCCATTTTCCTTTTGTTTTTCTTGCCTTGCAAAATATCCCTTATCACAACAGTTCTTCAAGGTGGTTTTTGTGAGTTCAGATCCTTGAAGCAAAAGCTAGGTAAGTCCACTCTGGTGCAGCATATCTCCGACTTGGTACATTAGCTCTTTTTGATTTCTTCACTGTGGCCTCATCATCGTCTGTGTCGCTTTGTTCGGATTGACTTGAGACTTCGATCACAGTTGGAGGTACTTTGCTGTCTGCCAAGATTTGTCTCAATCTGTTAGTTCTTCTGGGCCAACAGTCTTCACTTGTCAGTCGCTTTACATGTGTACTGTTCACAACAGCTGAGTCAATACTTCGCTATTGGTCCCTTTCCGGATGACCCTCGTTACCTACAGGGACTGACTCTCTCGGACCCTCTTTTGAACCAGTGCTTCGAGACCCACTATCTGGCACCCCCTCTACTCTATGACTGACCTGAGTTGGATGTCTCACTGTGACCACCGGCACATCCACTACAGGTACCGCATTTTCAAGGAGACATGGGACTTGGCAAGTGTGGGCAGCATGTACCCAATTAGGCAGATCACCACATTTGACAGCAGTTGTGGTAACAAGGATCACTTGATACGGCCCATGCCAACGAGCCCTGAACACGATATGCGCATGTGTTTCTTGACTAGGACCCAGTCACCGGGACACAGGTCATGGCACTGCTCCTGTTGTGGCGAATTGGCAGCTTCCCCAATCTGCTGAAAGAACAGAACGGACCACATCAGAGAATCATTTACAGTAATCGACTACCAAATCATCAGTTATATTCACTAGCTGATTGGCTGATTGGCTGGGACTGTAGGCTGTCTCATAGCCCTCCCCATTATGATCTCATGTGGGGACAGTCCAGTTATTCTGTCTGGGATACTTCTCAAACTCATCAACACCAAGGGCAAAGCATCAGGCCATTTCAGAGATGTAGACGCACACATCTTTGCCAAACGGGACTTTAGTGTTCCATTTACTTGCTCGACCACTCCAGATGCATCTGGTCAATATGCACAGTGTAACTTCTGCTCAATTTGTAATGCTGCACCAAGCATTCATATCACTTAATTATTGAAGTGAATTCCTCTAACTGATTGCAAAGAGGTCAGAAATCCAAACCGTGGTATAAGCTCTCTAAGAAGTAGTTTAGCTACAGTTAGACTGTCACTACGCCTGGCTGGATAAGCTTCCACCCAATGAGAGAACAGACACACAATCACTAAAACATATTTTAGTCCATTGCAAGGGGACATCTAAATAAAATCAAGCTGCATCCTATTAAAAGGTCCTCCAGATCTCCCTACATGACTGATTGTGACTAGTGTTTTCTTTCCCACAATTTGTTGTTGACATATCACACACCTCTGGCACAACACCTCTGCAGCAGCTTGGAATCGAGGATTAAACCATGTCTGTCGAAGAAGACGCATCAGAGCATCTCTCCCAACGTGTGCAGGTCCATGGTAGTTTCTTGCCATAGGTGACAACAAACTATCAGGTAAGACTGGTCACACATCTGTGTATACCCACACCTCATCCTCTTGTCTTTGTGTCCAACCTGCTTTAATCCACCCCTGTCTTTCTGTTTCTGACACTTCATCCTGTAATACTTTTATTTCCTCCCACATTTCCACAACTGAAAACATCAGCCTGCATTCTGTGACATCAGGTTGTTCTTTTAATGGTTCCCCATTGAAGATGTAAGAATTTAGAGCACAATAGCACTGGTCTCATCCGCATAGCGGTTGCCGACCGTCACATAGTCATTTTCTTGTCGATGGGCTGGACACTTTATCACTGCAATTTGGGCTGGCAATTGTAATGAAAACAGTACATTTTTCACGCTCTCTCCATTTCGGATGGGTGAACACAAAGAGGTCATGAATCCACTCTGAGACCACAATTGCCCAAAATTATTGACAACCCCAAATCCATATTGGCTGTCCGTGAAGATGGTAACTCTCAATTGTTCACTAATGCTGCAAGCCCTGGTTAACGCAATTAGCTCAGCCACCTAAGCTGAATATACTCCTTGCAACCATGATGCTTCCACCACTCCCACAACTGTATTGATGGCATGTGCAGCTCTCAAGTTTCCTCCAGCATCTCTCAAACATGATCCATCCACAAACAACACATGATCTGACTCAGGCAATGCAACATCCATGATATCTGGATGAGGTTTCGTACACAGCTCAGTCACGTCCAAAGCAATCATGATCAGCCTCATCAATCACAACTTCCTTTCCTGGTAAGGGCATCAAGGTAGCCGGGTTTAGACTCATGCATCTCACCAATGACACATTCTCGGCACCCAATATCACTTGCTCATACTTGGTTAAACGGCTACTTGTGAGATGTTGCGTTCAAGTACAAGTGAGCAAAATCTCAGCAAAGTGTGGCACATGCACTTTCGACGGGTGACACATTACAATGCTCTCACACTGCTCCAAACTCACACATGTGGCAGCAACTGCCTTTAAGCATCCAGGCAATGCTGCAGCTTCAGGATCTAATGTAGCTGAGAAGTATGCAACAGATCTGCGCGCAGTTCCACGTATCTGCGTTAGAACTGACAATGCACAGCTTTCGCGCTCACTGCAGAACAGAGTGAAACTTTTGTTAAAGTCGGGCATTCCCAATGCTGGAGCTCGACACAGACTCTCCCGCAGTTCGTTAAAAGAGCGCTTGCATTCATCACTCCATGGAACTGGATCTGGCACATCCTTGTGTGTAAGCCTTTGAAGGGTCTTAGCGGTCAATGAGAAATTTGGAACCCATTGGCGGCAATAGACAACCATTCACAGAAACATGCAAACCTCTTTTTGAGTTCTTGGCGGGTTCATCTACAAAATGGCAGTAATCCGATCCTGTGACACCTTTCTGACTCCTTTCTCAATGTGATGTCCTAAATAAAGGACCTCCCTTTGCAAAACTGTATCTTTGCTGGTGACACCTTATGCCCACTCACTGCCAGATGATTCAGTAATGCAATAGTGTCACATATGCAAGCCTCCTGAGTACCTGACGCCACCAATAAGTCATCAATGTACTGTACCAGAACAGAGTGGTTTGGCATCACCAACGACTCAAAATTCCTTTTCAGTATTTGATTGAAAATGGATGGACTCTCTGTATACCCATGTGGAACTCGGCCCCATGCCAAGATACTGTTTCCGAACCGGAAAGCAAATAAAAATTGGCTATCCGGATGCAAAGGGATGGAAAAGAAGGCTTGACACAAATCACTGACAGAAAACCACTCAGTTTCACATGGAATCTGATATAGTATCACGACTGGATTTGGCACAATTGGACGGCATGCTATCACAATCTGATTAATTTTGCGCAAATCCTGCACAATTCGATACTTTCCATTTGGTTTCTGAATTCTCATAATAGGTGAATTACATGGGCTTTCCATGATTTCCCTAAGAATCCCTTGTTTGCTCAATGACTCAATCAGAGGTGTTGTGTCTGCAATGGTTTCAGGACTCAGATTATATGGTGGAGTTCGAGGACATTCTGCATTTGGTTTAAAAGTGATTCGTATAGGAGCCACTCCTTTAATCAGCCCAAATCTTTTCCTGTGAAATCCCAAACCTCTGGGAACACGGTGTCTCTCAATTCTAGGGGTAAATCATTACTTGTTAATAAAGGAAATAACCCTCAATTTTGGTCTTCTTAAATACGACATCTTCATCATTGGTATGAAACTCTATTTCTTTCGGAGTACAATAGCTAGAGCAATTCAATTTACACAATAGGTCTCGACACAAAAGGTTCACTGGGCTGGGATCACATATCACAAACTTGTGCAGAACCTCAAAAGATCCAATTTGTACCTTAACAGGTTCAGTCACAGGTGTTGACATTAATCAATTAGAAGCTCCTACAACTTGGATTCTTTCTCCCGAGAGGGGTAGGTTTGAAACTTCAGCTGTTCTCACAGTGGAACGGGTAGCACCAGTGTCAACAAGAAATGAAATAGGTGTTCCATTTACCTTGCCATCCACATAAGGACCACTCTGGTCTTCCTCTAAGGATGCGCCGAGCACGCATTCCTCCTCCCCTCTCAGGCACCGTCATTGGGACAAATCAGAATCACTGTCATCAATCTGTACTAGGTATTGCTGGGTTACATTTGGATTTGTATCAATTTAATCATTTGTATGAAATCCCATGTCCACATTATACTTCTGCACTTGGCCATTCAACTGAGGCATAGGGGCTTGTGGCATAGTTACATTTAGACTTTTCTGTCTTTGAGTCTGCTAATTCTGCATCATATCCACTGCTGTGGCCTGAGCAATTTTACCCTGCGCCATCTGCCCATTCATCTGATTCAGTGGATTGAACCTACACCGAGTCTTTTTCAACATTTCTATCGAAACCCCACTTCCCCTGCCAGGAGTGTCCTCCTGCTACTCACGCATACCAGTATTCGTTTGACCATTTCCCTGTACTATAACAGAACAATCGGTACCAACTCCCACATAACTTTCTTTGCTGCCTTCATCTGAGCCAACATCAATTTTTCCTTCAACCTCTTATGCTTGAAATCCAGTTCATCTCCACAATACTTTGCATACCGAAGAATCTCGTCCATGGGCTTGCTCTGCCAGGAAATCAAATGCTGCTGTATCATTGCACTTATTTCAGGCCTTAATCCATACACAAATCGATATACAAAATGCCCCATATCTTTACTTGTCACATTCTTCATTCCACTATATTGCCTACAGAAGTCTCTCGTAATACGCATGCATGATTTCTTTCAATTCTTGTGTCGTCCTATCAATTTTTACCCAATCAGTTTCTTTTGGTGACATTTTTCCCTTTAAATATGTAATGACCTGATTGTATTTTCTCATTACCTCAGGTGATGGTGCTCCAGTTTTCGAATCTCTCGCAGGTTCTGTCTCTGGTCAATCTACTTCAATCTTACTTCAATCTTACACTCAGTCCATAAATCACTTGGAACCACGATGTCAAACAAGGTATCTAAGTCTTTTAACAATACCTTTGAAACCTTTACAAATCTCTTAACTTGTCTATGGCATTCAACTGGCTTCTCTCTCAATTTTGGGAAATCATTTATAAAGGACAATATGTCTGGGCTAGTGCAAGGAGCATGAACATACCCTCCTCCTAGCACTTCTCTCATTGGATATATTTTGGTTTCTGTATTTCTGGTTTCCCCTTCAAGCATTGTATACATGGGCATGGTTACCTTTTTTGTTTCCTTCTTTTTAGCCCATCTACCTTCCCATCTTTCTAGATCACCCTATTTCCTAAGTGTTGACGGTAATTCTTTAATCTGTAATCTTTTTCCTGATGGGTTTAGACTCTCTGGATCCTTGTCACTAAAATCCAGCCGATACGTTTTTTGTAATGCCTTTGACTTCTGTATGTCCACCCCACATTTTTGTGCAACCTCAGCAAATTTCTCTTGCGTAGTTCTAGCCCTCCTTGTGATATCCTTACATATGAACAATAATTTGTTGTCACATTAATTAGCAATTCTTCCTGGTCTGATAGTTTCCAAGATCATTTCTTCCAATTCTACCTTAACTTTAGCTACATCAAGTGTGTTTTCATTTAAATTTCCTGCGTTTGAAGTCCCCCTTTCTGCCACACCCTTTTCAAAGGTGGAAGGAGCTATAACCTTAATTCAGTCATCAAGTTCCTGTGGGGTAGGGCCTCCCATTTGATTTAATATACCCTCTTGTGATCCTCCACTAGCTCCCTCCATTTGTGGAGTAACACAGGTTTCAGAACCTTGAGTTCCCATTTGTAAGGTTTTAGCTGTCATAGCCTATGGTCCTCTATTAGGAGTTTCCATAATCCTTTCTGTAGTAGTAGGTAATGGGTTTGGTCTCTCTTGACTAGGTGGTATAGTAGTCTGAATGGTCCTTTTCCTAATTCCTGATTCATTTCTTTGTTGCGACGTACCTTCATTTGGAAATGTTAAATTGGAATTTATTTGACCTTTATTCAATTCTTGTGATACAGTATTTGTTCCTCCCAATCCAGTGGTAACAATTAATGAATGTATTTGCTGTCCTCCTTGCCTGTTTGATACAAAGGCACCACAGATCCTATGCAGCCACGGCCACGGCAGGTAAGAGTGGTGGGGCGGTGAGGCCAGGTGAGGGGGATTTCGAGAGACGACCACAAGTGAAAATTGATTATTTATTTAATTTTCCCTCGCGGTAGTCTCTCGAAATCTACCCTCACCTAGCCCCACCGCCCCACCGCTCTTACCTGCAGTGGCTGCGGCTGGTCCTATGGTTACTGGAACTGAAAAAGCATCTGGAGCATTAGATATTATGGGATAGTTAAACCCTGCTCCTCTGGCGTTTGCTCTTCAGTTAAAAAGGTATTTACAAAATGTAAACTATTTGGCATTGAAGGTGCATCCGGTTGAATTCCCAAAAATGGATTTGACCCTGTCTGTGACTGTACTTCGTTATGTGGTAGGGGTCGATTCATTAATAATTCACTCAGAAACTTATCATCTATATCATCGCCACTTTCCTCAGTTAACGTGAGAGCTTGAGGGTTCTCAAGATGTTTCTTTGTTTCTTTGCATTTTTCTCCCTCCCGCGACTAATACAGGATACATATGTGCTCCCTCTGCAATATCTCTTCTCCACATTTTTTGTTGTGAATCCCACTTAGCCTCTACATACCTAGTTAAAATATTTTTATATCGACCTTGATATTTCTCCTTTTCTTTCTGACAAGCCACTTGTTCCCATTCTTCAAGGGCTTCGAATTGCATAGGTCTAGGTGATTGCTTAATATCATTAATCTGCCTCCTTAAATTTTCAAGAATTCGTACATTAAAGGTACCATATTGAAGGAAAGCTAAAGGTCCATCCTTTTCAGTATATTTAATCTAATTTTCTAACTATGTACATGTATGATATCCTTTCTCTAAAGACATGTACAGAGCAGGTGTGCCTTCAGGTGCTACTGGTACTCCTTCTCTGGTGTAGCAATGTTTTTAAATTCTTTAGAATTTTCATGTTTTCGATCAAAAATATTTTAATTTCCTTTACAATTATTCTACTCGGATTTTGAGAGAAATACACTTCCTTATTAATGTTGTAGCTTCCAATCACTGCGTGGCTTTCTCCAACCCTTACATCCAATCCCAGCGCGGCTCTACATGAACCGTCCTATCACAGCGCGGCACTCTAAGACGTCAAACCAACTCCTCAAAGCAACTGACCCTCCCATTACAATCCAACCTTTTCAACTCCGATCTTAAACAATCTATTGAACACAAATAAATTCTTGTCTGCTCCACTAAAAGAAATTATAGATCTCCATACAACCAAGAATTATTTATCCAATCTAAGCAAAATGTCGACCAGGGCAACTTCACCTGAAAAATCATTACGATTAATCTCTGTGCACTTGAGAGAAACCCCAACGATTTTAATCTTTCCCCACTCTCACAAAGTTCCCTTCTCTGGTGGTACCGCCGAAGACATCTCACGTACAGCACCTTCGAAACAGCAGACAAACTTACTCAGCATATGCCACACTGAGACCACCCTTAGGTGTATATCCCGGGATCTTAGGCCACTTCGGACCTGATAACAACTTCAATACAACAACTCTAGCCTACATTAAACACTAAAACATTCCTTTTTTAGTAATTACCGTTGGTATCACATATAAACACAATATTGTCACAACCCTATTAATACTCACACGACTTGCCACATCGTCTTATCGTCTTCAGAACTGGCATTCGATCAAGGGATCACTGAACTTGGGGCTTGGGCATTTGTGGTGACCTTATTACACATCCCCTTACATACCAGTTTTGTCAGACAGTAAACCATCTGACACTCTACTAGAAAAATTGTTGCAGTGCAAACGTGTTGGGCCTTATAAATTATTTTAATTGATCCAGTTTCTCTTATCTCAGAATAACCTCAGCTACCATACCAAACCTATTAGGTCCACTGATTGATCTTGTTCTGTGCTGAAAGGGACCAGAATACTTAGGGGATGAATAATTATCACATGAGGACCTAGAATAAGATAATTGTTAGTATTCAATAAGTCAAAGTAACCTACCATGTAATTTCTACCACCCAATTAGTTGATCATGGATCAAATTAATTTAGCCACAGCAAATAATGAAACAGAATCAGCAAAATATTCTATATTGAATTGTATTTTAATCTGACTTCAAATAATTTGCATACAATTCTAATTTTAAATTCGATCAGATTTAATAAGCATTAACAATCTTGTGAAATCCAGACATGAAGGGAGCTAATCTTCCTCAGCCGGGGGAGAATTTATCCTAAGCAAGTAAATATATAGGGAATCAGTTTTTTCTCATACCAACCCTATTAATGAAAGTTCAGTAGTTTCTGAATAACCAGCTCCAGTTCATGGACAGAATTGTCTGCACTTGTCCGCACTACAGCGTCAGTGCCACAGCAGCTTGTCGGAACCCTTTCAGCCAGAAAGGTTCCACTATACAAGCATACCAGCCGCTAGCAAATGCAGTATTTTCATCACAGTTTGTGTTGTTTCTGGAAGTCCAAATCGTCAGTCTCTGTACCGTAAGATGGGTAGAGGGGAGATGGATAAGATAGGAACTGCCCACGTTTACAGTTTAGGCAATTATACAACATCGATTCCAGGTTTATACCCCTTGACATCACCACATTTGTCGGACCACTCTGTCCCATTGGTCAGTTTCGATAGGATGAGATGATGTAGTAGGTAAAGTATACAAATCCGGAAGAATTAAGTAATCCATTACTTTGCATTTTACTTAAGACCACTGTTCTTTAGTCATATGATTGGCGTTGACACTTAGGAAGTAGGCAAGTCAATGTTCTCATCCCTTGTCAGTCCTTTCCCAAGCATTGTGCTCTAGGAAATTACAATTTTGTTGCAAGTCTAGTCAAGTATGCTACAAACGTGAAATAAATCATTTGAGTGTTGGAACACAAGTAGAAACTTTACGAAAGGTTCCCATAGGATTCAGAGTATTCAGTCCATAAGTTCATTTTAGGAGAGAAAGCAAGTTTTGAGGAATTCATAAAACACAGCTTGAGCATGATGAATTTGTGCTAAAATATGAATCTCACATTATTCAAAACAGTACATTAGGACTTCAATTAGGCAGATTAATATTATCTCAATTTGAATTGCAATTAATTCATGTAAGTATAAGGTACCCATAAAACATTTTTTAACACTTCACTTATATTTTGTGTATACTTTTGTACATTTCTTTGCACTTTTTAGGTTAATACATCATTCAGGATCTGAAAGCACATTTGAAATAAACTTTTACGATGTACAAATTATAACATCACTTTGTTGGCTGCCCGAACAGATCGAACCAACATGTACCCTACCTCTCCCTTAACAATGAACCCTTTGAATAAGCTAGGATCCCCTGATAGAGCTCAAGTCCAGTCAAACCAAGAACTTGATCCAGCAGCCCCAATCCCTACCATGAATATTAACATACACCAAACGTCACGCACCATTTCATTATTATCTTGGAACATTGCAGGGTTGAGGAATAGGGGCGACGATCCTGACTGAAATAATTTCATAGGAAAATTTGATATATGCGTGTTTCAGGAAACCTGGTCAATAGAGCCGCTTTATTATCTGGGATACCTAAATTATTACATCCCAGCCACTCAGGGAGTTAGGGGACGGCCGCTGGGGGGCCTCACAATAACGGTTAAACAAGATATTGGTATCCAGATCCGGGTCCTACCCCGATATGCAGTGACATCCTTGCATTAAAGGTGGCTCTTGGACCATATGGATCTTCCACCATCATAAATGTATATGCTAAAGGCATGTGTGGGGGCGGAGATCCGAAACCATTAATGCTTTAGGTGGGTTCCTAGATACCCTCCCAGGGGATGGCGGAGTTATAGTAGCTGGAGATTTAAATACCACATTTGAGCCGCTCGATAGCGAGGATAATGACCTAGCGAGAGAGGAGGATGAACATTGGGGTGTCCCATTATTAGAATTACACCCGATCAAACAGTGGACCGAGGCCGCTATCCAACTAAAAGCGCTCTGTTTGGAACATGGCTTAAGAGCTGCCAGTGGTCGCTCCCCCTCTGATAGACTTGGCCAAACTATATTTAACAACGGCTACCATTCTTGCCGCATTGACTATCTATTAGTCAGTTTGCATTTATGGTATACCCTTGAGGACATGCCGTTCTGGCTCACTGCTCTCTCGTGACTCTGCTCACGGTTCACATTCAAGGACCTTAGCGAACCAGTACAACCGGCTAGCCTACCCCTCATTAGTGATCTTTTAGTCTCAAATAACATGTGAAGAGTTAAATGGTCCAGGATCTTAGCTAGTCCAGAAACATTAGCCATAATAAGTAGTGAGGTTGAGTGTACAGTAAGTTTGATGGAGACATCTCTTACCTCCAATGAATCAGTCGCAGAACTTACACAGCTCCATAATTCTCTGTTCTTAAAGATTCGAGGGCATTTCTTAAAACAATACAAGCCCAACGCGAAAGTTTTCACGCCCAATCACCGTTGGCATAACCACGAATGCAGGCATGCCCGAAATGCTCTTGGGGAAGCAATTAATGCGGGTATTGTGGCCAAAGTGCCTACGGCTAGGGCAACCTACAAGAATGTTATCCACTGCGCCAAAAAATCTTGGGACGAGAGCAGATGGCAGGAACTAAAATGTGCCTGCTACAGCAAAAACTCTAAGTGGTTTTGGAATGTGGCCAAATGGGGTAGGGGTGGAACTGCACAGCCACCAGAAAACCACGTTGACCCTGAAGCATGGGTTAGCCATTTTGCCACTCAATACGATGATGACGAAGCAGATGGGCAGTTACCCTTTCCGAACCACCCCTTCCCTGATGGTGGGACATTTAATGAGGCAGATGTCAGTGGTGCACTCAGCGCCCTGACAGGTGGTAGAGCCCCCGGGTTAGATTGTATTCCTGCTGACATTTTCTTGTATGATAGACAAAAATGGTCTAGTTACATACTATTACTTGCTAACGCCATAGCCCAAGGTGCACCTATTCCGGCTACCTGGCGGGGAGCGGAGATAATCCCAATATACAAAAAAGGGGATAAATCTATTCCAGGCAACTACAGGCCTATAAGTCTTATAGACTCTATACAAAAAGTGATGGCCAGGCTTGTTCTGGCCAAGGTCCAGGCCTGGATTGAGGCAAATTCCATTCTCACTCCTCTTCAAGCAGGCTTCAGGGCCCAAATTAGCACTATTGACCAGGTCTTTCATTTTGTTCTTCTATACTGGCGGACAATCATCCTCGGCAAGGGCAGCATGTATGCCGCCTTTGTCGACCTTAAATCCGCCTTCGACTTGGTCTCAAGAAATAAATTGTGGGTGGTCTTGAAGGAGATGGGGATGCCACTTGATCTACTCTCCTTGATTGCCCGTCTTCACGAGGATAATTACACACAAATACGCTGGGGGGCGGCCGGAAATAAGACAGATCCTTTTCCTGTGCAAAAGGGTGTTCGCCAAGGATGTGTATTGGCTCCCACACTGTTCTCTCTTTTTATAAACCAAGTCGCTAGTTTTTTTGATGCTATCCACACTGATGCTCCTGTCCTAGCTGGAAGAAAAATCCCCATCTTAATGTTGGCGGATGACACGCTGATAATCTCCAAAACACCAGGTGGATTGCAGCGTGCCCTCCTGCGTTTTGAAGAGTTTTGTCACTTGAGGGCCTTAAAATCAATACTGCCAAGACAAAGTTCATGGCATTTAATCAGCACAGATCGTTTAGAGTGAAAATGATGATGGATGGGTTGCCCCTGGAGCAGGTTGATGCTTTTGTCTATCTGGGCATCAAACTGCATAAGGAGATGAGGTGGAAGCCACACATCGAGGTTATGGCACTAAAGCATCGGCAGTTAGCAGGTATTGTTAGGAAAGAATTTAAAACTTCCCTGACAGAGCCCCTAAGTCCGGTACTTCAAATCTACAACACCAAAGTACTGAGCTCAGTCCTATACGGGGCTGAGTTGTGGGGCCTAGATAATTTGACCCAGCTAACAACAGCAGAGAATGCATTCCTGCGTGCAATCAACTAGCTTGCCCCAGAGCACACCCACCCTCCCTCTAAGAAAGGACTTAGGCAGGAATGCCCTGGTGGACTTAGCCAGATTACGGCCAATTTTATTCTGTCACAGAATATGGTGCATGCAGGAATTGGCAGTGTACGCAGAGGGCCTAAGGGACATTGTAAACTTGGATCGCTTTCATAAAATTGGCTGGTTACGTGATTTGAGAAGCTTGATCAACAAAATGGGCCCATCACACCTGTGGGACTCCCCTTCCAGCGAAGTGTTTCCGACAAAAAGTAGCCTCAAAGAAATGTATTGGGATATGGTTGCACAGGATGAATTTAGATGCTATGACCTGACTTCCCTCTCGGGGCTTTTCCTCCAGATTAAACCATGCCCGATGCTTGAGCCCTAGTGGGATATTATTAAAAAACCTTTGGATCGAACACTTTACTTCCAATTTAGATCAGGCACTTTGCCCCTGAAGTGTTTTACATCCAAATGGTCTCCCATTGGAGACAACATATGCCTTGCATGCGCCAAATATGTAGAATCATATGCACATGTGCTTTTTGCCTGTCCTGCCTATTCTGGCCCACATATAGCATGGCTGGCCCAGCTCTGTAAGAACATGGGTATAAGGTCTTATAACATAGCCCTGCGAATCTTCTGCTCTGATCCATCTCCCAGGAATGCAATTCCGGTGGCTAAATTTCTGAGGTGGATGTGGCATATCCGTTCCAAACAAATCAGGGCGGGGTAATGCTTAAGATGTGCAGGTGTGTGACAGAGCAAACCAGTCCTTGTGGGGTATACTACGCTGGTCAAGTTGTTTTAGATTGTTTATTTGTTGTTTTGAACATTGTCTTTTTAACACTGCTCCACACTATGTGTAACATAATCATGGCTTTGATTGCACTTTTGTACCAATGTTTTAAACCTATTTTAACTCTTTGTAACACAGTTTTTAAAATCTTTTTATTTGTAATGCCTTTATGACTAGTGCAGTCGAATAAAGCTTCTTTGATTGATTGACATCACTGTGTAACATCTATTTTTTCTCGTCAATGTCAGTGCTCACATTACACATTCTAGTGTTATTAACTGTTTTTCGAACACCTGAGGAATGTTTTTTGTTATCATTTATTTACCATATTCATCTATGCATGAAAATATGTCAATAAAATTGTTAAACTTCCATTAACGTATTGACTGTTAAGTGTTGCCAGAAACCAACGTCTGACATTATACATGCTTTTACGATGCAGTATCTAAATCGAGTTTCATTTGTGTGTTTTCTTAATCTTGATAACCTGACACACATTTGTTATTATCATAAAATAATGTCACAAATCAATTTTCAGGGTAAAATTGTAGAGATAGATGAAAGATAACGCCTATGCTCTACCATGTGTGTTTCACTACATACAATGCAGCCTCCTATCATGTAAAGAAAGTGATCAACAAACACTGGAAAATCATTACCTCGAGCTCCTTGAAATGGCCAAAACCCAGATTTTCCCACAAAAGAGGGAAAAACATACTAGACTACCTAGTCCACACTCGACCTTCTAGAGACTTATAACACAGTACCATCTATCTGGGGCTTACAACCAGTTGTAGGTCATTACCCCTGTGGCTCATGTTCGGTGTGCCACTTAACAAAAGCCACCAAAGTCCTACATCTAGATAACAATCTAAAATGGACCATGAGAAAACCAATTGCAACACAACACATGTAATTTACATGATCACATGCCCCTGCCACCTCAGGTATATAGGGATGACATACAGGAAGATCAAAACTCGCTTAGAAGAACACAGTAGCAACATCAGGTGCAAGAAAAACATAACACGCATGAGCCACCATTACCTGATGGAAAAACACACAGCCAATGAGCTTGAATATGTTGTTTTGAAAATATTAGACCACACTGACAAGAACGCAGAAAAAAAAACCTTTTTCAGAAAGAGCAACGATTGGTCTACCGTCTAAAAACCTTTAACAAGGGCCTTAGTGACAATAGCCCTTAATTTGCACTCAGCCACTAAACCTAATATGTCCTAACATTTTGGAGACCACATCTCACCATTAATGGAAATTACACTTCATAATCATGGCTCAAATAAACTGGATATAGTTCAAATGTCTCCCTCGTTACCTAACAAAACAGATGCATAACAGAGCCTTTCCTCGTGTATTACAAGCGTGGACTTTGAACCAGACGGCAGTACTTTACATCAAGGCTGCAGTTTCCAAGCTAAACCATTTTTTTTACTACAACTACCCCTCTCTTTTTTTGACACATTAAAATTGTGTTGTTTTTTTAACTTCTCGCAACAGAGTGAACACGAAGAAAATCATGAGTATTTCCCTACAATATACAACTTTCTAACATATAGAATTATGCTTATACCTTAATGGTTTTCTGTTTTAGAAATAACATTGAGATCGTGCAGTCTGTCTTCCTGTCCCTTCAACAGCTGGTGCTTGAAAACCGACACAACCATGTCAATATGTGTATGTAACAGAGTGGCGATTTTCTCACAACTGTCTATCGTTTCTATCGAGCATAACAGTTACGACGTGCTGCCGCCAACACATGTAACTTTTAAAAAAATTAAATGCTAGCGCCTGCCCTTAAACACCAGGCTAAACACACTTGGTAAAACAAGATCCAGGATCGGAAGGACACTGAATGTGCAGGTGCCAGGTAGTCTTATCAAACTAAGTAAGTGAGGGCCAGAAAGAACAATGTTACCTTGTGAATATTTTGTTCTTATAAATACCACTTGTACCACATTATGATTTTTAATTAACAGTGCCTTTCCCTTTGCACATCATGTCAGTAGGAGAAAACGAGACCGCCTACCGCTCATAGGTAAATTACATTTCTATGCATGCCTACAGTTTTTAGACCAAGTATTTTTGTAAAACTTAATCGTTGCATGTTTTTTATTTCTTAACGCTATATATAAAAGCTGACCAAACATTCAAATAATGGAGCCACTGTTAGAGAGAAAATCTGTTGAACAAACAACAAGAAAATAAGTTGACACAGCAATATGGGTTTATTACAATACTGCTATGAAGATCAGTCACTACAGGAGAGATCAGTTCACCTCTGTGGAGATGCAACTTGATGTCTAGAGTTTTAGCTCAGAAGCAGCCTGATTTATTCCCCCAAACCACAAAGGAAAAAGTTACAAATTCATCACTGACATAAGCAATGTTCACACAGGACATACAAGTTAGCATTAGTAGATGTAGTAATTTCTTGGAAACAAAAGCACATATAGGAGTGGGCCACATGGTCCTCGCTTCGCATGATAAGCGGAAACCCCCTCTATGGGTTTTCTATTCTTGAAAGTTAAACAATAGTAATGACATTTCAGATATATTTGTGTTTATGCACAGCAAGTTATTATATCTTGCTCAATGCGGATTGGCTACGCTTATCTGACCTTTTGTATGTGGTTTCTTCCATCAAGCCTAGACGTTAAGTGTGAAACATGGTTTCCAGCAAAAGCGGGCATGAGCGTCACTATGTTCAGAGGCAGGATGTGCATCTGGGCCAGTCCATCCTGTGTACGCACTTAATCAATGGGTGCATGTACCAGCATCACAGTTGCAAAGGAAAAAGGCCCTAACGTGATTGGCTCCTTCACCCCACCTTTCTAGTAGTTAGAGACTGTGGTAACCTATTTCTGTAACCTCTGCCCTTAAGCACTGATGGTTTCCTGAGTCTGGAGGGAGATATGGTCTAAGATTCATGCAGTAGCTCAACTGTCTTGACCTGTTTCCTGACCTTCTAACGAACAATGTGACCTATTTATCTCTGCTAGACATATTGTTCCCCGAAGTCGCTACTCCTGTGCAGAGGCATGTGTTCTTTAAGGGACTTAAAACTGTCTCTAACCTGAAACCTTTGCATGGAAGTCTCAATCCTCAGATCTGTGCGGGTCTTTGAATAATGTATCCCATTTTTCCCTATATCACAAGTGAATGCCATAACACCTACTACCTTTTGAGTTGCCCCTCAAAAGACATATGTAGCCACTATTGACCACTTCTCTCGTGGTTTTCATGGACTGCCCAGGCTAGCACCGTACACACAAGTGAATGCCACAACTCTCAGAATCTCAGGCCCCTGGGCATCGTAAATTTTAGCACACCTCATGACCGACAATTACCAAAATATGCACACAGTAGACAAGAGTCCGAGTTGTTCTGCAGGAGCCTTGTGAAGTAAAAATAAATTACACAAAATATATACTGTGTACCTGAGGCACTACTCCCCTTTTTTTAAGAAATAGAGTGCTCACTGAACAACATGAGGGGCACTAGTCATTTACATACTATACTACGGTACATGACTGATACCGGAACAGCAGCATTACATTTCTTCCCACCACATACCCACCGTAGGCATCACTACTGGGAATACTTATCCCCCATACTGTGAGTGTTAATTCACGCTAGTTTTTAATTCTGTTTGGAAGAACCACCACTCAACTTACTTGCTTTTACTCTTCACTTTTTCTAAACACGAGATTGCTTTACATATCAAAAAGATAGATAAGTATAACTTCTAAGGGCATTCATCACGTTACCTTCACACACTGGTTCTAGGTGCACTTAGGGTGAATTGCACATTGAGTTTATAACGATTTAATCACAGGTGAAATAATACTTTGCTAATTGTTTTCTTTCATTGATTCCCTCGTTTCCCTCAGGTTATAGGCAACAAACATGTTTGTAACGAAGACCCGTAAGTGAATTTACTTACCTGAGTACCCTATCAGTATAAACAAATATTAGGATCTGATCTATGAGGTCCTGACAAAGGCCAACTGACCTCCAGAGGCTCTTATGGCCGAAATATGCAGATCATATCACTAGATGTTAAGAATTGGTTATAAGTTAAAAAAACATCGCTTTGGTTTTAACCTTACCCTGTCCCAATTCACATTAAAGTCACTCACACTGGTATAGGAGGTAATTGTATCCTTTTTCACATATCCCACCATTATCTTCATTCAGATAAACACCCTCCTGGTGGAGGCGCTACTTACCTGAGGTAACCAGTACCCAGGTAGGAGCCCCGATGATGTGGCTGCCAACTGTTTCACTCCAGTGGAGATTATATACACTGCTGGTTGTAAATATTGGTTGAGGGATTCTGAGACAATCCTTGTGAGATATCAAGATTGGTGTAGATTACTCCAATTTTGGATTTGTGTAGTATGCCTTAAAAGCGACCATAAGAAGTTCCATGATCAATATTATGGCAATGAAAAATAAAAGTGACCAAAACTACCTTTTAGACCTGGAGGAGAAAATAAAAACACCCAAGTTTACACTGAGTCACACGAAAGGGTCCTCCACACTCACAGAACTAAAAGCCCGATACAGTAAGCGAACCGCCATGCTAGGTCCTTCTTAGGACTATCGACTTTTATTCCAAATTTGTAAATAACTTTGCAGAAAAAACTTTTAGGTGAGGCAATTACTGAAGGAAAGAAAGATTTTTGAATGGAATGAGGAATTAAACAGTGAATTCCAAAGCATTAAGAATGAATTTAACATCTAAGTGGCACCCCTGGCGAAGATAGTAAAATTGCATAGGTTGGAACTGTATTCTTATGCAGATGACACATAGCTACTGCTTTCCTTTGACTGTGAGTCAAGTACAGTGAAAGAACGCTTTGAAACTGGCTTGAGAGCCAGAGCTACCTGGATGACTGAGATCTGTCTCCAGCCTAATGCTAGCAAAACAGAAATTATGCTATTCGGGAGGGCTCCCGACTGGTGGCCATCTGAACTTGGTCAAGCTCCCCATCCAAAAATGAGTGTCAAAATCCAAGGGATGTACTTGGATCAATCCCTCTCTATGGAAGAACAAGTTTGCCATACCACAGGGTTGTACTTTCATTTGTTACACTTGCTAAGGCAGACATTTCCTCTTCTTTCACTTTCTACACAGAAAACATCAGTCCAGGCCTTAGTTGTGAGTTGCCAGGACTACAGTAATGCTTTACTCGCCTCTATCAATGAGTCTCTGTTAACAAAATTACTGGTGGTGCAAACTACGGCAGCCCGACTCATTTGTAATATCCCTGCGAGGTCGTCATCTGCACCCCTTTTATTGGTTACCTGTTTGTAAAAAGATCATTTTCAAAATCTGTTGTATCACTCACAAAGCGCTCTTGGGAAAGGGGCCTTGTTATCTATCTTTGAAGCTTACTCTTTACTGTCCAGTAAAAGCCCTAAGATTCTGTGATAAAATGTTGTTGACAGTTCCTCAGATCAAAAAGTCTCGGTCTGGGAGCAGATGTTTCTCTTACCTGGCCTGCACATACTGAAATGCTCTTCGTGTTCATATACGCCAGTGCTCTGATTTTAAATTCAGGAAGCTACTTAAAACTGGATTGTTTTAGTGGATTATTTGTGACTGCTGCCTAATTGTTATTGTTGGCCCCTGCGCCAAGATACCCCTCTAGGAGTGAGCCACGCACAATATAAATATCAGTAACATACCATAACATTTGTACAGCGCTGCCTTTCCATGGTTTTGATCTGAAGGCACATACCATCATCACCACGGATGTAAGTGGTAAGGGTTTAGGGGCAGTATTAAGCCAAGTGTCAACAAAAGATGGGAAGAGGATGGCTGATATGGTATAATTTGCTTCCCGTTCCTTATCACCTAAGGAGGAAAAATACTCTGTGATTAAAAGGGAGATGTTGGCTTGTGTCTGGGCAATGGGGAAGTTCAGACAGTATTTGTGGGGCTTTGAATTCATTGTGCGTACAGACCACAAACCTTTAATGAAGGTGTTAACTACTTAATGGTCTGCAAATGCTACTCCCCAATTTGGCAAGGATGAAACTTAAGTTACTGTACTTTGCTTATAAAGTGGAGTACATTCCTGGTCTAAAAAATAAAGTCACAGATTTTTTGAGCAGGTCTCCTGTACAGACTTGAGTTCTGTTACAGGATCAATGGGACGAGTACAGTGTGGCTGTGATTGGTGAAGAAGTTAAGGCCATTTTGGAAAGTGAGTGGAATAAAAGTTACAAAGAAGATGATGATATGGTAGAGATTAAGAAATTTGTGTTGGAAGGGTGGCCCATTAAAAGCAAATTAAATGAAGAGATGAAGAAAGTTTGGGAACTTAAGGAGGAGCTATCTGTTTCTGACAAGGATGTTTTGTTGAGCGGGCATAGAGTGGTACCTCCTTGTCAGTTGAGGGAAAGAATACTGGAAATAATGCATGAAGGGCATTTAGAGATAGTCAAGTCAAAGAAAAGAGTTAAGAATTCATACTGGTGGCCTGGTGTGGATTCGGAGAAGTAAAGATTTGCATGACAATGTAGCAGTTGCATAAATGCTGACAGGTTCCAGAAATTGTTGAGGCCTCCGTTAGGATTAAAAGAAATACCGGACGGTACCTAGCAGGATTTAGCGGTGGATATTTTGGGTCCCATTTTGGATAAGGAAGGGGTGCCGAAATATATCACTGTGTTCATAGACTTGCATCCAAAATGGGCGGAAGTGGGAGTCCATTCTAAGGTGGATGCAGATGAAATTGTTTCATTTTTGGAGAGAACATTTTTGAGGGAAGGCATTCCACAGACGTCATTAAGTGATAAAGGACCACAATTTAAGGCTGATAAGTTTTAAAAAATCCTTTCCAGAAATGGAGTTCATGCAGTGCACACAGCAGTATATCATCCTGAAGAGAATGGATGCGTGGAGAGATTCAATAGAGTGATTATGGGACATGTGCAAACTGCAATTAATGCTGGAAGAAATTGGGAAAAGGAAGTGAGTAAATTGATCTGGGCATACAGAATCACTCCTCAGTGAGTGGTTGTAGTCCATTCAAAGTTTTGAGCGGACGTGAGCCATTTACCAAGGATAAAAAAGCTTGGAAGTCTTTGGAAATAGGAAGAAAATAGTCTCATGCAGTGGTTATGGAGAACCTGGTGTTGCACAAAAAACAAACAAGGAATACTATAATATAAAGAAGGGTGTAAAGGAAGTTGTGTTGCAGATGGGTGAATGGGTGTGTACAAAATGGGATTGAAAGGTCAAGAAGGGCTGTAGCAAGTTTTCTCAGCCTCTTCAAGTTCTAGAGGCATTTACTTGTTCTGCCAAATTGTGGTATGGTAAAATTTAGCATTTTAGTAAATTGTCTTGATGTAATAAAGCATCATCCCAGAATAAAGAAGGGGAAAAGGGAACATGTGAGACTGGAGAGTTGGTTTTGGCAGGATCTAGGTGTAGGGGAGACAAGCTGTCCAGAGTTAGTGGAGAATAGAAGTGGATGTGATGTAGCAGAAGCGGCTGGGAAATAATAACATCACTTTCCATCCACACCATACACTATAATAATACCATCCACACTATACACTATAATAATTACAATAACATAACTATAATGTTGGGCCCATAAGACATTATTTCTCTGATAATCGTAACAAAGGTCCTCCGACGGATCTTTGGTAGAGTTAAAAGGGACTGTGAATTTGAAACCACGGAAATGCTATTTCCCCATGAGGACCTAGAATGAAGGAAATACGCTAAACAACATAAATCAATTATTAGGCAATATTATTCTAGTTCATGAATAAAGACAAACACCCTTCTTTTGATTATCTCTTTTGTTATTCAGATTAATGAATGGTCAATCACAAAAGTCCAAATAGAACGACATTATTCAGTTCACAAATGTTACAGAGTATCACAAAACTGCATAACAGAATCAAATCACAATATTAGATTCATCAAGAATAAAAGAGTGAGAATAAGAGAAGAACACAGCAGCAGTCAAAATACTTCACCTAAGAACGGAAATTCTAATGCTCAGCGAACATTAGTAGGAAAACTATTCCCACGGCTGTTAGGAATAGCGGAGGCAACACCATCAGCCGATAATGTGCGAAGTCTCAGGAAAGTTCAATGGTTCAGCAGGATTGCCAGCCAGAGTATCAGGAATCAGCACGGCATGCAGCACACCACGAAGCAGGACAAGTCCCCAGAAGTCTTGAGAACAAGCCGATGAACACCTTCCCACGAAGGTCTTTATACATTGCTACTTCATTTCCTTGGCTAAATTGTTACACTTTCTACAAACATTTTCATTGGCTAAACACGATGGTGTGGCTGTCTTCTGACAATGACCTAACCATAATTTCTGAACACCCTTTGTCTAATACATTATACAGCTTCCTTGGAGGAAAAGGAAATAACCTAGTTAAAAATGTATTTTATTAATGAAACAGTAACTTTCAAACATCCTTCTACTCTTGCTCAAACAGGAAAGAACGTAATAATTTCAGACAGAGTTAGGCTAATATCTATACTCTAGGAAACAACTTGTAACATGTGAAGGTCTGAAACTAAGGACAGCATTGTGTTACAAATCAAGGGACATGAGTACGTGAGCACATCCCCTAATATTCTGAGGCATTTAGCAAAAGAGATAATTAATTCTAAAGAAATACTACACTATACTTTCACGAAGAATAACACATTTTCCCTTGTCGTTTTAATTTCTGCAGTAAGGGAGACAGAATGACACACATTAGAAAATACATGTAAACTAAATTACTTTCATTTAGTCCTTACTGTGTCTTTGTTTGTCTAACTAAAGTAGAGCATATTATTGTGCCTTTGCACATTATTCACGTTGTACACTAATTTCTGTTAACATTAGTAGTTCTCGCTTTCCAAGCATTAGTATTTATTTTCACACCGACAAGTGGATTTCATTGAACAGATTTTATTACAAAATCCATGCTCCATCAATCCCCCATCTGATGGTTTCAGTAACCATCACAACCACCCATATCAGATTATCAATTTCTAGAATGCAGTTTCATTCATTCTCATTTGTTTTAACCTAACACCCTCTAAATCTCGCATGACACTGTAATAAGCACCCTTTCGGTCTTCTATTTCTTCTCGCTTTCTTTTTCTCAATTTCATTTCAACCTCTTTAGTCTTATTTTTGCAACATTTATAAAGCAGCAATATCTTTATTATGCCAGCAGCCACAGCAACTATTGGAGTTAGTATCCTCCCTAATAAGCTGTTAGCAAATGTAGTAAACCAATTACCTATAGGAGAGAAACCCTTACCAAGTTTCTCCCAAGCACCATCAACCTTCAGTTTTGCCAAATCGTCATGCAAATGAGTAATTTTGCTGATATATCCTTCCAGATTTTTACTTTTATCAGGAATATATGTGCAACATTGTTGAATTTTCAACATACTACAGACTCCGCTCTCTTTTGCCAATATTACATCTAGGGCAAGTCTATTCTGTAAAACTATGGTTCTCATAGCAACCATTTCTGTATCAACCATCAGAAAGCCACCAGCAGTATCCGTTGATAAACGATCAACCACTGTAGACAATTTTCGAATCTTCTGTGAATTTGGAATCACCCCAACTGAAGGTATCAATGCTCCAAAAATATCTCCCACAATTTCTGCAAGACTCAAACCCCTTCTAACGCATGTTAGACCTTTTTCATTGGTTCCAGTTTTATCATTCACATGATAAAGTTTTGGGAAAACAATACCCATATAACAACACCCATATCAGTGTGGTGGCAACCTATAGTAGGCATTTTTACCACACACAAAATAGACACCAGGGAACACAGGATCAGTTCCTCCTCTTAATCCCCAACCCCCTGTAATTAGAAAAATATGCTCACATTCACTGGAACCAACAAAATGATTATTATATTCAGTTTTCTGCCAAAGCAAGCAAAGCTTTCCTCTATGAGGCCAATCTAAGGTCATTGCAACGAAAGTCTCACCTTTTTTATAATTACCTTCTTTATGTGCCCATGGTGGTACTCTACTCTTCTGTTCTACAGCCCTCTTTTTAAAATCTCTACGCCTATCCTCCACTGTGTTAATAAATTCTATCTCTACACTATGCAATTTACAAGTAAGGTTGTTACGGTGTGCGTATACTGTATCTATTGTTTTAGTAGTATGAAAAAAATCTCCCATATATTCTGCATCTCTTGCACTATAAACTATATTCATATTCTTTCTAATAGGAACTTCTGAAAATATCAGATCATAATTTGAATAGAAGTATTGAAATGACTCCTTTCCATAAAATAAACTTGTTAGTACACTACACGAAATACCATAAGTTAGTGTTAGGTGATGGTATGTCACCCCTTCAGACACAGACAAGGGTAACTGCATGCACACATAACAATCGCTTGCATCCATAACATCAACATACTCGTAGAGGAGTTTAGTAAATACATTTAACGAGAAATCATTAATAGACTTGTCAACATGAAGTACATTCCCGGTTAATTCCCTTATCTCTTTTGGTATCTATAATTACATGCTCATTATTATTAGTTGATGTAGTATTAACTACATTAATAAACATAAAATGTGATAATACAAATGTTAATACCAACCATACAAACATTGTCACAAGGACACATGAACAACAAATGTTAAAACACCTTTGCCTAGACGTTCTATGTTTCTGTTTGCCAGTCTCATTTCGAATTCTATCCATTCTAATTCTAATAAATTTGGAAAAATCAAGGATTAGTCAAAAAATCTTAGTCTTAATGAAAAAATTAATTTCTCAAAAATTATTCTCAAAAATTATCCAAAGATTTCCTAACTAATAATTATTAATTTCCCAAGACTAGCTTTAGTCTGTGTACCCCACACTTCTTGAACCATCAGCTCTCCAACACACTTTTTTATTATTTCTTTTCTTTTGAGCTTTTCTTCATTTATTTTCATAAATCTCCTCTCTCTTTTTCTGCACCCTTTTCAGAAAAACAGTTCATTTAGGGTGGCTTGTACGAGCAACTGCTTTTTGAACAGAAATCAAGAAACTCTTTCTCCCATTCATTTGAAGAAGCAGTCAGCAAGTATTTCCATTCAGGTGCTGTATATTTTCTATTTGGTACTTTTGTTCTCTTTCAGGCACATGCATCAAAGTAGGCTTTTGCGAGTCCTTAATTGCGATAATTAAGGACTCGCAATTAAGGACTCGCAAAAGCCTATGCATGTAGGAATCGCTATTAAATTAGCGATTCCTACATATTCCTTATTTGCGACTCGCAAATGGCGAGTCGCAAATAAGGAATGGCGTCCCATTCATTCCTATGGGCCTACAGGCCCATAGGAATGAATGGGAAATTGCATGCGCAATTTGCGAGTACCAATAGGTACTCGCAAATTGCGCATGCAATTTCAAGGGTGTAAGGGTGTCAAAAGGACACCCTGTTGCACCCCTGAAATAGTGATGTGCACCCATGTTGCGCACACACATGCCCCAGGGCATGTGTGTGCGCAACATGAAACTTTGAAAAATGCACTTTAGTGCATTTTTCAAAGTTTTTGCAAATTACCGACCAGTTTAATTGCTCGGTAATTTGCGGCCCCAAATAGCGAAATCGCTATTTTAAAGTGCTTCTTGCATTGCATTTAAGGAATCGCAAATTGCGATTCCTTAAATGCAATTGCAATTTAAGAAATCGCAATAAATTGCGAATTCTTAACTTGCGAGTGCCTTGAACCTTGATGCATCGCAAAAGCCCTTTTTGCGGGCGCAAACGGACGATTTTTGCGAATCGCACCGTTTGCACTCGCAAAAAAGGTTGATGCATGTGCCTGTTTGTCCTTCGTACTCGAACTTCTTCTTCTTCTGCTTCACTCTGTTCTGATTGGCTTGATATTTCAATCACTGTTTCCGATACTTTTCTGTTAAGAGTGTATTTTACTCTTTTTACTCCTTTTGGCCACTTGTCATCATTCTTTGTCCTTTTCCCATTTTCATTTTCAATTTCCCTTGAAACTGTTTCTGTACTTTCTTTCAATGTCTCTCTTTTCCTTTTTTCTTTGTTGTTATCCACAGGGATCACTTCATTCTCAGCATTGACAATGACTGCATCAATTTAATTTGTTCCAGTAACTTGTACCCACTCTACTTCGTTTTCAACGTGCCTTGGAACATCTCTTTGTTCCCGACGATCTTCTTCTGCAAGTTCTTCCCTTTCAAGTGGATTTGGGACTCTTTGTGTGTGACTCGCATGAATCCAGTTCGGCAAGCCTCCACACTTGACTGCAGTAGTTGTCACCAGTATTATTTGATAGGGCCCGTGCCAACGTGGCTCTAAGCAGTTCTTCCTCACGTGTTTTTTCACTACGACCCAGTCTCCAGGACACAGGTCATGTTCTTGTTCTTGCTGTGTTGTTGTTGCAACTTCTCCAACCTGGTGAGACACAGAACGTACCACATCAGCCAATCCTTTGCAATAATCCAGTACTAAATCATCAGTTATGTTCATTAGCTGATTTGCTGGGACTGTCAGCTGTCTCATAGCCCTGCCCATCACAATTTCATGAGGGGACAGTCCTGTTCTTTTGTCTGGAATACTTCTCAAGCTCATTAACAGTAATGGAAGTGCGTCAGGCAATTTCAGTGTTGTGGATGCACAATCCTTTGCCAATCTTGATTTAATTGTGCCATTTACCTGTTCCACTACTCCTGAAGCCTCAGGTCTATAGTCACAGTGCACCTTTTGTTCAATTTGTAATGCAGCACAAATCATCCAAATTATTTCATTATTAAAATGTGTTCCTCTATCTCACGGGTACTCATAGTACGGCCCGCGGGCCACCAGCGGCCCGGCAAGCCTTCCTTGGCGGCCCGCGGACCTTGCAGACATCGTACCGGTGTTTTTTTGTTTTTTTCTCAGAGTGTCAGCAAACACAGACTCTGCTCTATGGGGGCCGGGCGATTCCAGCGATAGTCCGAGTGGAGCTGCAGGGGCGCTAAGAAGAGGTGAAATACAACAAGCCTTGTTATCATGCAAATGGTCTTTTAAAGACCTGTGAAGTACTCGGGTGCGGCTGTGTGTGTGCCCGGGAAGCTGTCTCAGCCCAGGCTGCCACACACACAGGGTGAGGTGACAGAGAATGATAGAGGACAGCAGGGTGTGAGAGCCCGGTGAGGAGGGCAGCAGGGAGTGAGAGCCGGGTGAGGTGACGGAGGGCAGCAGGGAGTGAGAGCCGGGTGAGATGGCAGAGGGTGACAGAGGGCAGCAGGGAGTGAGAGCCGGGTGAGATGGCAGAGGGTTACAGAGGGCAGCAGGGAGTGAGAGCCGGGTGAGGTGACGGAGGGCAGCAGGGAGTGAGAGCCGGGTGAGGTGGCGGAGGGCAGCAGGGAGTGAGAGCCGGATGAGATGGCAGAGGGTGACAGAGGGCAGCAGGGAGTGAGAGCCGGGTG
>CAWUFW010007852.1:600000-847500 GCA_963921515.1 Calotriton arnoldi | reverse complement strand
TTTTACACACTCTCCGTTTCGTATTGGTGAACCCGAAGAGGTCAAATATCCACGTTGAGACCACAACTGCCCAAAATCGTGGACAACCCAGAAGCCATATTGGCTGTCAGTATAGATTGTAACTCTCATTTGTTTTGTTAAGCAACAAGCTCTAGTAAGAGCCACCAACTCACTTGTGCAGAACTCACTCTCTTCAACCACGATGCTTCAATCACATTTGCCACTGTACAAATTGCATATGCAGCTCGTAAGCATCCTTCTGAATCTCTCAAACATGATCCATCCACAAACAGTATAGTTAATCAACAAGAGAGAAAGGGAGTAGTATACGGAGTCACTCTTAGTCCCCCTACTGGTAATACTAAATAAACAACAGAAGAGTGCGGCTAAAGAAACACAGCGAAAAAGAGTCACTCTTGTAAGTTAAAAGAACCCTCACTCACCAACCTAGTTGGTGACATGCTTCATCATTGGGTTCCCACCAGAGAGGCCGAATGCCTCCCTGGTGTGCTACGACGCCTGGTTACAGGGGAGCAGGTTTTGTGCTGTACAAGTGTGATTAAGTGAAAGTGATTTAAAAAGTGCCCAGTTCAGCCGTAAATAGACTTTATTCGTGGTGAACCAAGCACTACTTAAAAGCAGTGTGACGGATGTTGCAAAAACTGGCTAGATTGACCAGATACATCCATAGTGTAAACAAGAAAAAAGTGTGGTCAACATGTTTCTGCCTCCATTCGCTGTTTGCGAGGCTTTCGGCAGGACCAAAAATAAAGAAAGCACAATGGCGGTATGCGCACGCTAAGGCGCACCCTAACCTGTAGTGTTAAAACCAGTGTAACTTACGGTTTTTAGTAGAGCCTTCAGCATTAGTGAAAGCCACGTGTATCTGTAATAAGAAGAGAACATACACAGAGACAATACAAGTCATACAACCATACATATGTTTAGTTAGCCGTACTTGAATAGTCCCACGAGTGACCATGCTCATGCCGTTTAGAAGGTGCTCTTTACAATCCCACTATTGGCAATACCATGGTGGATTGGAGTACCTAGCAATATTTATGATAACTAAGCAACCAATGGTTGAAGCTTAAGTGCTTAGTGATGTTTAAGTGTCATTACAGAGTGTCAAGCTCTGGTCATTTACATAGTTTTTCTATGCAAAGAAAGGCGCGTATTAGTCAGGTGCGCCGAAACGGACAATGCCGAACGTTAGAAGAAATAGTATAAATTGAAATTAAGGACAGGACTGAACTCAAAGTGCACATGAACATGCAGCTCATTGTTGTCAATGGTTATAGACAGAATCACAAACTGAAGGAGAAAACAACAAACAAGGCTTACTTAAAATATCCGGTAATTTTACCCCATGGGTCCTGGTGGGGGGCGCGAACTTGTAGTTACACTCTGTACCGGTTAAATTAAATAACAGGGGTTCAAGTAAACAGTTACGAGTTACCTCCAATGACATGACGCGTGTTTGGAAAAACACTACTCACTACGCCAAAGTTCGTCGCCCGTGTTGGACCTGCATTCTCCCTTCCTCAGGACCCCGCAGATACCGCCATACCGGGTCCCGGAGTTTATAAAGAAAGCCAAGCCATTTCCATCGCGTTAGGAGGTTTGAGACGCATGTGTCGTGACGTCATAACGTCCAGACGCGCGTCTCCTTCGGCCATCTTAACTACTAGAACAGACCTCCCACTCTCAATTGAGAACCGTTGTATTGAATTCACAAAACTTTATTACGCGCTCATGAAAGCGTGTTTTCAGGTCATGAGCAATTTCTTGTAATCAGTGTTAGAAAAAAAGGGGTTCGCTTGATTGCGCATAGATCTTCTTAACATTTAATGCAAAGGCTCCAGATGAGTTCGGAAATAGATTTAAAGGTAACTTATGTTCGTTTGTTGGTACCTAGATTTTTCTTCACATTAAAGGCAAGGGCTCTAAATGAGTTTGTAAATAGCGTTCAAGGTAACTAGTAGTAAAGAGATGTTTACAGTCTCTATAGACAATTGTGTTTACAATTAGCAGGAGCAATTATTATCATTTGGGAGGAGAGTTCTCACTAAACTTAAATATCCTCCTGATGGATTTGAGGTCACCACAGGTAATTCTCTGTTAAAAAACTTGATGAATTAAAACCCTACACACAAGTGCGAAGCTCTTGCATGCGGCAATGTCTGTTCTGACAACAAACTGGTAATGTACAATGGTATCACTAACTATACCAAGGTGCCCAGATGTATGATCCTGAAGAGTGATGCCAATTACTGGGATCTATCAATCTTTAGTTAGAAAGGCTACATTAATATGTATTGACAATGTTAACCGCTGTTGGTGTATATAACCAAATTCTATCGGTTCAGTGGCGTAATACAGAGCCCCACAGTATATTATCATTGAGTCCCTGGGTGTGGGTTGCGAGGCGGTAGACCCACCGTTGTTCTTTCTCGAACAGTATCTGAGATGAGTTATTTCCAGAAAGTATCTGTTCACTTATGGTCCACCGTAAGTCGTTTGTTGTGTGGTTGAACTGAAGGAAATGTTCTGTCATCCTGGTAGCGCTCTTTTTACATCGGATGTTACTTCGATGTTCACACACACACACGTAGTTTTACTTTGCATGTTGTCATGCCCACATACCTCAAGCCGCACGGGCATGTGATCATATAGACCACGTTGGTTGAGTTGCAATTGGTATGTGAGCGCTGCGTCCAAATCTTACCACTTTCTAGAGCTAGGGTGTTTGTGGGTGCAGTTAAATGGCAAATACTGCAATTCCCACAGGGGAAATGTCCTTGGACTCTGGGCAAACCCCAGGCATTCAGTACAGTTGGAGTTGCTTCATTCACAGTTTTCCTTGGGCGAGTGTGTACGAGAGCATCCCTGATGCTCCTCGCTTTTTTGTATGAGAGCAACAGTTTTGCCCATTTTCTGTTATTACTTTCCAAGATCCTCCAATGTCTATTTATTGATTTGGAAATGGCATTCGAGGCAACGTTGTATGTAGTGACACAGGTCAGAGGAACCTCATCAGAGTGTTTCGGGTTATGCACAAGCAAAGCTTCCCTTGGTTGATTTCTAGCTCGTTTGCAACCCCTTTTCAGGATCCAGTCCGGGTAACCCCGTTTTTGAAGTTTATTTGTTAGATCCGCAGCCTGAGAACGGTAGTCCTCTATCCTGCTGCAATTGCGTCTGATCCTCAGGTACTGACCATAGGGTACATTCTCCCGCAGGGAATCCGGTAATTTTACCCCATGGTTCCTGGTGGAAGCTAGAAAACACAAGTAAGTTGTTTTTGACCGTGGGTTTATAATAAGTCTTGGTTAGTAATTTTCCTTCTGATTTGGTAATCACCAAATCTAGGAAAATCATTTCCTTCTTATCCACGGTGTGCGTGAACCTTAAATTGGTGTCTCGAGTGTTGATCCACTCTAGAAATTCCAAAAGTGGGCGTTCAGGTCCTTGCCAGATGACCAAAATATCATCGATATATCTTTTCCAAAAAGATATACCGAAGGCGTAGGGGTTATCTGTATTCAAGATGTGTTTGCGCTCAAAATCATGAACATACAGTCCCGCTACGCTTGGGGCAAAGGTACTGCCCTTAGACGTCCCTGTTGTTTGTAGGAAAAGGTCACCCTTATATTCAATTTTTTTTTGTTTCAGGGCCAAAGTGGCACACTCGATGATAAATTGTTTGGGAGTCTGGTATTCCCAAGTAACCTCATTGAGAGCCTCACTTAAAACTCTGATGGTGTCATCCTAGGGGATGCTAGTATAAAGACTCTCAATGTCTAATGAGACCAGGATCGTCGAGTCTTCATCCACCGTGAGTTCCTGCAAGATGGCCAGGATGCTCTTAGTGTCCTTGAGGTAGGTGGTGGTCTGCTGAACGAGAGGCTTCAAAAGGAAGTCACAGAACCGTGACAACGGCTCCAATAGGGTGCCGATCCCTGACACAATTGGGCATCCTGGGGGGGGCGTCCTATTTTTGTGTGTCTTTGGGAGGGTGTAAAAATACGGAATTATTCCCATGCCAGTCGTCAAGAAATCACCTTCATGCTTAGTAATGTGGCCAATCGCCTCAGCACAATTGACCAGATTGCTAATTTCAGCTTTGAGTTGCAATGATGGATCACTAGTCAAAGGGGTATAGTTCTTAGGGTCACTAAGGAGGCTCCTGCATTCTTTGTCATAGTCACCTATGTCCTGAATGACCAACCCTCCACCTTTGTCTGCAGGCTTGATAACAATTGAGGTGTTGGATTGTAGGGACTGCATTGCTTGAAATTCTGCCGCACTAAGATTCTTGAAAGTTCCTGTTTCCTCGAATGTTTCGACATCATTAAATACCGCCTGTTCAAAGGCAAGTATTTCAGGGGGGACCGTGTGTGGAGGTGGATGAAAAGTGGACTTGAGTCTAAGCCCAGTGTCACCTAACTTGTTAGATGCCTCAGGGGGGCCCAGCTTTTCAAAAAAGGCTTTGAGTTTCAGCTTCCTAAAGCATTCTGATAATTCACAGTGTAATCGGAATTTATCTAGGCGTGCTGTCGGCACAAAGCCCAAGCCTCTCTCGAGGACTGCGGTCTCAGTTGGAGTTAGGCTCACATAAGAAAGATTAGTAATTAGACTCTCTCGTTGCTTGGTCCTGCCTGCTGGTCCCGTAGTTTGCTGCGTGTGTAGTTTCCCACTGCATCTTCCTGTTCCCAGTGGACTTGTCCTGTCCCTCTTCTTTTCCCTCTTCCCCTCCGACCCCTCTCTAAAAAAGGGGGGCGAAAGGTGTTTTGTGGGTAGGGGGGAATTGGCATAAATGATGGGTTCCAACCCATCATCGGGAGTTGGGGATGTTGGAATTTATTGTGAAAGCCCCCACCCCCTTGTGTTGGGAAGCCCGGCCATGTCTATTGTGGGTAGTGCTGTCTAATTCTACATCTGCCCCTCTGTCTGGGTCTGTAGCTGCCCCCACTAGACCCACTTGTTGTGGATGCATCATCTTCAGATGTGTCTGAGCCATTGGCATTCCTTGGAGGTGCTGTGTATTCGGGGTCAGCATAGGGGTATACTTTATTGAATGTAAACTTCTTTAGATCTTTCTGAAATTTCTGTACTTTCGACTGAGTGAGATTGTCTTTATAGTTGTTAATTTCTTTATTTAATTCATCAAGTTTTTTCTTATACCCTGTCAGTGTAGTCTTAAAATGGTTTTCGGTGAGTTGAATTTCCACCATCATTGCTTCCGATAGCCTCAGTGCAGTTTTAATGATGAGCACCAGCCAGTCGCGGGTACAGTGCCACGCGATCTGGGCCCATTCTATTCTAAAAACAGCATCTTCCAAGAAAATGCGTGGGGCATTCGTGACCAGCAGGCCTTTGGGAGCAGTGTTGTTCCGCAGGTACTCAGTTAGGATTGTACCATGTAGAATAGTTCGAATCCTACTTCATTTTTGTTCTGTTAGTTTTTCCCAATCGCTGGTCTGAGAAATGGTCTGTGCTATCGCAGGGTCTGAAAACATGGATGGGGTAGCCAAAATGGCATCCACCTCTGCATCAGAGAATGAAAGCCCTGGAATGTCCATATTGCTACCAGAGTTCAGTCAGAGGTCCTAAAAAATGTTTTGAGAGAAAACTCTCGCAGCTGTGCGCTGCCTAGATATAGTTAATCAACAAGAGAGAGAGGGAGAAGTATACGGAGTCACTCTTAGTCCCCCTACTGGTAATACTAAATAAACAACAGAAGAGTGCGGCCAAAGAAACACAGTGAAAAAGAGTCACTCTTGTAAGTTAAAAGAACCCTCACTCACCAACCTAGTTGGTGACATGCTTCATCATTGGGTTCCCACCAGAGAGGCCGAATGCCTCCCTGGTGTGCTACAACGCCTGGTTACAGCGGAGCAGGTTTTGTGCTGTACAAGTGTGATTAAGTGAAAGTGATTTAAAAAGTGCCCAGTTCAGCCGTAAATAGACTTTATTCATGGTGAACCAAGCACTACTTAAAAGCAGTGTGACGGATGTTGCAAAAACTGGCTAGATTGACCAGATACATCCATAGTGTAAACAAGAAAAAAGTGTGGTCAACATGTTTCTGCCTCCATTCGCTGTTTGCGAGGCTTTTGTCAGGACCAAAAATAAAGAAAGCACCACGGCGGTATGCGCACGCTAAGGGGCACCCTAACCTGTGGTGTTAAAACCAGTGTAACTTACGGTTTTTAGTAGAGCCTTCAGCATTAGTGAAAGCCACGTGTATCCGTAATAAGAAGAGAACATACACAGAGACAATACAAGTCATACAACCATACATATGTTTAGTTAGCCATACTTGAATAGTCCCACGCGTGACCATGCTCATGCCGTTTAGAAGGTGCTCTTTACAATCCCACTATTGGCAATACCGTGGTGGATTGGAGTACCTAGCAATATTTATGATAACTAAGCAACCATATGGTTGAAGCTTAAGTGCTTAGTGATGTTTAAGTGTCATTACAGAGTGTCAAGCTCTGGTTATTTACATAGTTTTTCTATGCAAAGAAAGGCGCGTATTAGTGAGGTGTGCCGAAATGGACAATGGCGAACGTTAGAAGAAATAGTATAAATTGAAATTAAGGACATGACTGAACTCAAAGTGCACATGAACATGCAGCTCGTTGTTGTCAATGGTTATAGACAGAATCACAAACTGAAGGAGAAAACAACAAACAAGGCTTACTTAAAATATCCGGTAATTTTACCCCATGGTTCCTGGTGGGGGGCGCAAACTTGTAGTCACACTCTGTACTGGTTAAATTAAATAACAGGGGTTCAAGTAAACAGTTACGAGTTACCTCCAATGACATGACGCATGTTTGGAAAAACACTACTCACTACGCCAAAATTCATCGCCCGTGTTGGACGTGCATTCTCCCTTCCTCAGGACCCCGCAGATACCGCCATACTCTGCTCCCAATATCACTTGCTCATATTTTGTTAACCGACTGCTCGTAAGGTATTGAGTACGTGTTTATGTTAACAAAATCTCAGCTGAATGTGGCACATACACTTTCAAAGCAGACTCATACAAGTAGCAGCAACTGTTTTTAAACATCCTGGAAGAGCTGCAGCGACTGGATCCAAAGTGGCAGAAAAATATGCCACTGGTCTTCGTGCTGTTCCGTGTGTCTGTGTCAGAACTGACAATGCACAACCATCACGTTCATTACAGAACAACTCAAAATCTTTATCAAAGTCTGGCATTCCCAATGCTGGTGCTCGACATAAACTGTCTCGCAACACCATAAACGCCTTCATGCGTTCCAGATCAAGGTGTATTGGATCTGTCACATCCTTGTGTGTCAACTTTTGTAATGGCTTGGCAATCTGTGAAAAATTCATAATCCACTGCCTGCAATATCCGACCATTCCCAAAAACATCCGAACTTCTTTCTGTGTTTTTTGGCGGATTCATTCGCATGATAGCTTTTTCAATGATATGGCCTAAATACAGTACTTCTTTTTTGCAAAACTGTAATTTTGCCAGTGACATTTTATGCCCACCCACTGCCAAATGGTTCAGCAAAGCAATTGTATCTGTCACTCAATCTTCTTTTGTTTTCAATGCCACCAATAGGTCATCGATATACAGTACTAGGACTGAATCTTTAGGCATTACCAATGACTCCAAACATTTCTTCAATATCTGATTTAAGATAGAAGGACTCTCTGTATACCCTTGAGGGACTCGGCACCATGTCAAAACACGGTTTCCGAACCAGAATGCAAATAAATATTGGCTATCCGGGTGCAAGGGTATCGAGAAAAATGCTTGACACAGATCGATTATTGAGAACCACTCTACATCACATGGAATCTGGTATAAAATCACTGCAGGATTTGGTACAATCGGACAACAAGGTATAACAATTTGGTTAACCTTTCTCAGGTCCTGTACGATCCTATATTTCCCGTTTGGTTTGCGAATTCCCATTATAGGCGAATTGCATGGACTTCCAAGGATTTCTTCCAAAATTCCTTGTTCAATCAGCATGTTGATCACAGGTGTCACTCCCACAATCGTTTCAGGACTCATTTTGTACTGTTTTATTTTTGGAAACTCTGCTTCAGGCTTTACTGTAATCTGAATCAGAGCTACTCCTTTCATCAATCCGATATCTTTCCCTGTAAAATCCCACACATCCGTCAACACCGTGTCTCTCAACTCGACATGCAAATCATTCGCTGTAAGTAATGGAAACAATTCATTCACTTCTGTTCCGTGCCTTGACATTTTGAATATGACATCTTCGTCTTTTGTGTGAAATGCTATTCCATCTGGGGTACAATAGATGGAACAGTTCATCTTACAAAGTAAGTCCCCACCTAATAGGTTAACCGGACTTGTGTCACAAACAACAAATTTGTGCAATTCTTGGAAATTACCAATTTGAACCTTCATAGGTCTAATTATTGGTGTTTTGATCAATTTATTGGATACTCCTACAACTTGGATACTTTCTCCCGAGAGGGGTAGGTTTGGAATTTTCACAGTTCTCACAGTGGAACGGGTAGCACCAGTATTTACGAGGAACGTGATAGCATTACCATCAACCTCGCTATCCACATAGGGACCGGACTGATCTACCTCCAGAGATGCGCCAAGAACGCACTCTTCCTCCCCCCTCAGGCACCGTCATTGTGATGTCTGAGTCATTTTTATTCTGTCTGCATCAAATATTGAGGCCACCTGTACATTTGAATTTATTTGACCATTTGTTTGATAACCCACATTCGCATTGTACCTTTGCATTTGACCATTCACATCCTGATTTGGCATAGGAGCCTGTGGTATTTGTAAACCCTGACCTCTATTGTACACTCGCACTGATGTATTCTGATTTTGTTCTTGACCCATTTGAGTTTGACTCATCTGATTCTGGTAACCTTGATTTTGCACTTGCATTTGATCATAATTTCCAGTCCGACCTGTATTATTTATCATAGCCTTACACTTGCGTCTCCAATGTCCAAATTTTCTGCAATTGTAACAAGGATATTTCTTCTTCAAATCTTCTTTATCACCAAAGTTACCTCTACCTCTTCCCTGACCCATCGGGATCATTTGCGTCACAGTATTGCCATTTGTAACTACACCTTTCATCCCAGTAGTAGTCTGACCATTCTCAACCAAATCTGCATTTAAAAAAAAAAAACCTTTCTTTGCCATTTTCATTTGTGCTACTATCAACTTCTCTTTCAACTTTTTATGTCTTATTTCTATGTCGTCTCCACAATATTTCGCATATCGAAGTATTTCATCAATTGTTTTACTGTGCCAACAAATTAAATGCTGCTGAATCATAGTACTTATTTCAGGTCTCAATCCATACACGAACCTGTATACAAAATGTCCCATATCTTTTTCTGTGATATTTTCTATACCACTAAATTGCTTAAACACTTGAAGAAGCCTCTCATAATATGCATGTACCGATTCTTTCAGCTCTTGGGTCGTTCTATCTATTTTTACCCAATCAGTTTCTTTTGGAGAAATCTTTCCCTTCAAATATGTAATAACCTGATTATATTTCTTCATAACGTCTTCCAAGGGTGCTCCTGTGTTTGGATCTCTTGGATATCCTTCATTTGGCCAATCTACGGCAATTTTACACTCAATCGACAAATCTGCTGGAACAACAATATCAAAAAGACCATCCAAGTCTACCCACAAGACTTTTGAGACTTTCACAAATCTTTCTACTTGCCTATACCACTCAACAGGCTTTTCTCTCAACCGAGGGAAATCATTTGTAAATGACAATATGTCTTGTCTTGACCAAGGAATATGAACCATACCACCTCCTGGTACCTCTCTCATTAGATACGCTGAGGCAGCATCAACTGTTACTGGTTCTTTTTCACCTTCTCTCACAGGATACAATGGCAAAGCAACATTCGCTTTTGCATCTTCCTTCTTTTTAGCCCATCTTCCTTTCCATCTGTCTAATTCTCCCCAACGTCTCAATGTATTGATCAACTCTTTAATCTGCAGTCGCTTCCCTGAAACGTTCAGATTTTCTAAATCCTTGTCTGTAAAATCCAATCTATATGTCTTTTGTAATGCTTTCGACTTCTCAATGTCAACTCCATACATATGAGCAACTTCTGCAAAAGTCTCATGTAAGCCTCTTGCTTTTCTCGTAATATTTTTACATAAAAATAATAACTCATCATCCTGATATCTGGTCAATCTCTCAGGACTAATAGTACCTGCAATCATTTCTTCTAAATCTCCTTTCAATTTGCTCACATCTATATATACATCTTTATTTTGCCCACTACAGTCAGGTGCAATCTCTCTAATCCACACATCTAATTCTTCTGGCGATGGACCCACTGATCTCTGTACATCTTCACCTGTATCACTTCTTGACCTGCTAGGTGTCTGTTGATTTGTTCTCCTATCAGTCTGTATTAATTTCTTTGGGTCTAATTGTATATTTCGTCTAGGAGTTATATTCGTCTTTTCTGAGATGTCATTTGAATGTCTCATCTCTCTTGAATCTTCACTCACATTCATAATATTATTTCCATAAACTCCAGTTAATTCTCTGTAATCTGAATGAGAATGCTCATTACTCCTCACTGGAACCGTTAAAGCATGCACTTGAGCAATTCTCTGCCCCTCATTGTACACTGGAATTATTGGGCCAATTGTTACTGGAACTGACAAAACATCTGGATTTATTGTCGATTTCATTCTCACTGACTGTTCTCTATTTATATTTTGGATCTGTCTTTCATCATTAGGTAGCCTATTCACTGGTTCTTCAATTTGAATTAAAGGAGCATTCAGTGAAACACTCGGAACATTCACATTCGCACTAATCTGTTCCTCTTGATATGGAGCAGGTCTATTCATCAATAATTCATTCAAGAAATTCTCATCAATATCATCTGCACTATCATTTAATCCTTGTCGTTCAGAATTTTGCTTTTTCTCTCTACACTTTCCCCCTTCAGTTTCTTCAGCCTCTCTAACAGGGAATAATCCAGTTGTTTCTATAATAGTACCTCTTCTCCACATTTTCTTGCGAGCATCCCACTTTGCTTCTGAGTATCTACTCACTGTATTCTTATATCTATTTTGCTGTCTATCTCTTTCTCTTTTGTATGCTTCATAATCCCACTCTTCAAGAGCTTCGTACTGCATAGGTCTTGGGTTTGGACTCAAATCATTCATTCGTCTCCTCAAATTTTCTAAAACTTTGGTATCAAAAGTAACGTTTTCTGGAAATGCTAAATTACCATCTTGTTCTGTGTATTTCATCCAATTTTCTAACCAAGTACAAGTATGATATCCCCTTTCTATCGCCATAAATGCTGCGGGCGATCCGTCTGGAGCTATCGGAGTTCCTTCTCTAATTACTATAGGTTGATCCTTACCAAATAAAGTTTTTAACAATCTTATTATTTTCATGTTTTCTTCCTCAAATCTAAAGCTCGTATTAGTGAATAAATCTACAAACCTCACTTCCGTGTTATGTTTTTCTACTTCCAATCAATGTTATTTTTGCTGTCCAATCACAGCGCGGCTCACACTAACTATCCAATAGCAGCGTGGCACTTTTAGTGACATATTCTCACCACTGACCAATACCAGCGCGGCACCCTTTACGTCAGTTCTACTCCTTCTACTGACCCTCCCTTTACAAAATCAGCGTCAACGTCTTTAAGTCTTTTACTAAGAGAACAAACTACATAAAACACAAGTTGTCTGCATATTCTAAGAGAGATCTTTACACTCCAGCAATAAAACCTCGTCTAGTGTGATTTTTATTTGCTCTCTAACAAGCGGAAAATTCTCTGGACTTCTCCAGTTGCGCCTCTGAAGTGACCCAAATAAACCTCCACTACTTTATTCAACAAGATTCCCTGTACGATACTTTCAGTTCGACAACCGCCTAGTACCGTATTACCAGCAGACAACGCACATAAAGCTTAGTGTATGCCACACTAAGACAGCCCGTAGGCTTATCCCGGGATCTCAGGCCAACAACGGACCCGTCAATTTCATTGAGATTCAACAAACCTCAATGTGACATAAAGGTCCAGACTCAACAAATATATATCAACGTGTAAGTCAGTCTGTTAACTCCATCTTTTCAAAAACACAGTAATTTTAATCTAACTAACCATCCGATGCAACTACCAAAACTGATGTAGCGGAAGCGGGTGGGAAATAATAACATCACTTTCCATCCACACCATACACTATAATAATACCATCCACACCACACTATAATAATTACAATAACATAACTATAAGACATTATTTCTCTGATAATCGTAACAAAGGTCCTCCGACGGATCTTTGGTAGAGTTAAAAGGGACTGTGAATTTGAAACCATAGAAATGCTATTTCCCCATGCGGACCTAGAATGAAGGAAATACGCTAAACAACATAAATCAATTATTAGGCAATATTATTCTATCTCATGAATAAAGACAAACACCCTTCTTTTGATTATCTCTTTTGTTATTCAGATTAATAAATGGTCAATGACAAAAGTCCAAATAGAACGACATTATTCAGTTCACAAATGTTACAGAGTATCACAAAACTGCATAACAGAATCAAATCACAATATTAGATTCATCAAGAATAAAAGAGTGAGAATAAGAGAAGAACACGGCAGCAGTGAAAATACTTCACCTAAGAACGGAAATTCTAATGCTCAGCGAACATTAGTAGGAAAACTATTCCCACGGCTGTCAAGAATAGCGGAGGCAACACCATCAGCCGATAATGTGTGAAGTCTCAGGAAAGTTCAATGGTTCAGCAAGATTGCCAGCCAGAGTATCAGGAATCAGCACGGCATGCAGCACACCACGAAGCAGGACAAGTCCCCAGAAGTCTTGAGAACAAGCCGATGAACACCTTCCCACGAAGGTCTTTATACATTGCTACTTCCTTTCCTTGGCTAAATTGTTTCACTTTCTACTTTCTACAAACATTTTCATTGGCTAAACACGATGGAGTGGCAGTCTTCTGACAATGACCTAACCATAATTTCTGAACACCCTTTGTCTAATACATTATACAACTTCCTTGGAGGAAAAGGAAATAACCTAGTTAAAAATGTATTTTATTAATGAAACAGTAACTTTCAAACATCCTTCTACTCTCGCTCAAACAGGAAAGAACGTAATAATTTCAGACAGAATTAGGCTAATATCTACACTCTAGGAAGCAACTCGTAACATGTGAAGGTCTGCAGCTAAGGACAGCATTGTGTTACAAATCAAGGGACAGGAGTACGTGAACACATTCCTTAATATTCTGAGGCATTTAGCAAAAGAGAGAATTAATTCTAAAGAAATCCTACACTATACTTTCACGAAGAATAACGCATTTTCCCTTGTCATTTTAATTTCTGCAGTAAGGGAGACAGAATGACACACATTAGAAAATACATGTAAACTATATTACTTTCATTTAGTCCTTACTGTGTCTTTGTTTGTCTAACTAAAGTAGAGCATATTATCGTGCCTTTGTACATTTCTCACGTTGTACACTAATTTCTGTTAACATTAGTAGTTCTCGCTTTCCAAGCATTAGTATTTATTTTCACACCGACAGGTGGATTTCATTGAACAGATTTTATTACAAAATCCATGCTCCATCAGATGTGTTGAAAGTGAAGAGAATGGAAATGGTATTGCAGTGAGTGGACGGATCTGTGAGGTGGAGTTGAGGGACAGCAATGTGAATGGCTTGGTTGCTAGCAGAACATGTAGTGGTAGAGCTGAGAGGGCTATTGAGCACAAAGAAGTTTTCAACACTACTCACAGAGGGAGGATTGTCTCTCGCCCTAAGAAGTTTAAGGATTTTATTGTGGGCTAATAATTGTAGAATGTGCTGTCACTTATATCCAGAATAACTAGTAGTGTTGTAGAAGTGATGCCACCAATTTATAGAATAACTTGTAGATTTAAATGTAATAAGTCTTAGGTTGTGTTTTGTATATTTTGTATTTTTGTTTCTTGCACAGTGTATCAGAAATGTATTGTATATGTATAATATTTTGTTGTGTTTGTTAATAGGGAAGGATGTGTGATATCAGGATTAGCCTGATACAGCTTAGATACTATGGGAACTGTTACCATGGATGTGGGGGTTCTAGAATTATAGGGGGGAAGAAGTTGAAGGTATACTTGGCGAGGAGCAGACGTTGCTGCTTGCTTTCCTGAAATTAACATCACAAACCTACCTGAGACTCGTGTCGTTGTTGAAGGGACACTTCATAAAACGATCAGAGGGAGAAGAGAGGAGAGAAGGAGAGGGAAGATGGATGGAAACAGACAGCTTGAGGAGATGAAGGGAGCGGGCTGGTTGGAGCTTTTTGCCAGTGCTGCTTTTGTTTTCCCAACCCAGCTCTGTCCACAGATCTTAGTAATGTTTAATTAAGTCAAGTATTTTCAGCACTGAAACATATTCAATTCTAATTTACTACAAAATCATTATTACTCCTTTAGCTGATACTGCTAACAGGCATTGGCAACATCAGTAGGTCATGCTTGTTTTAGATGTATGTTCATTTTTGTATGATAAGTCTAGAGATAATGCTAGAAAACCGGTGGCGGCTGGTAGGGACCGGGGTAGCGGGCGGTGGTGAACAGGGGGGCGAGGGGGTTGAAAAATATTTTTAAAAACCCACTTACCTTTTCCGACGTCTTTCCTCCGTCTACGCTTCTCTTCTTTTTCGGACTCCAGCCCGGAAGCAGCAGGAAGCACCCGGGCACACAGGCGTTGTGATTGGTCTGAGCGCTGTAGATCGGCGCTCAGATGGGCTCAGATGGGCACAGGGAGCCCCACCTGGGTGTGCATTACAGCCTGGTGGGGAATATGGAAAGTGCGTATGACTGTTTGGCCGGGCGAAGACCGCAGGGCAAGTTGTTTTGCGCACTTAATTGTGCACAAACCACTCCTCCTCCCTGAGCCACCAGCCTAGCACCGCCCAACGTAGCCCCGCAGCAATGAAAAATAAAATGATAATAACGTTATTATAATTTAATTTTTCCCTTTTTCACTGCTCTATGAGCAGTGGGGCGAGCCGCCACTGTAGAGTACCCAAACAGAAGCATTCCAACACTAGTTATTGCTTTGATTTACTTATGAAAAAGCATCACTCAAAGTGTTACACATTTGGCAGTAGAATGTCCCTTATATGCACGCTGAAACCTTAGAAATGTCACACAAACACAAGCGGAAAATCTGGCAGATATGAGGTAGGTGCAGGGCTTAAGCAACAACAACATACATGCCAAAAGACCCGACTGAGGTATGAGAATCTGGCAGCTGTGAGTTAGGTGCAGGGTTTGAGCAGAAGCAGACTCCCGATTTTTTAAGCCAAAAATAACTTAATTTTAGCCGTCTCCCGCATAAAATTGTCTTTGCTTCAATACACCCCCGATGTTTTTTTCTCCCGCTTTCCTGTTCTAAAAATTAAATGTTGCTATGTATGGAATGAAGGCTCAGCTCGTTTTTGTTTCCAGAGTTTCCAGCTATCTCGAGCTCCGAGCCACAGGCGCAGCTCAGGACATTCGCAGCTCAGGACATTCAGTCGCTCACCTGCTGTGCACGAGCCTCAAAGGAAAACAACAGTAGGGGGGAGTTAGGGCGTGGCGGCTGCAAAGTCTTCTCAGCCAATAAGACGAGGGGACCAACTCTCGGGCAAGTCTACCGCGTTATTTATTTCGTCATCCGTCCTTCTCCGCCTCACTGAGCAAAGTCTGCGCAACGGACCCCTCTTGCTGAGTGTGGAGAACGTGATGCTGTTGAAGCTTGAAATACTCGTGTGGACAAGGTGAGCTTTCGTCGCCACCCGACTATCTGTAAAGACAATAATGTAGCTTCTGAGTCAGTGTAAAATACACAGGCACGACCAACAAGTGTATCTCTGGTGCTCAGCGCGCGAGTAACGACGTACGAGACGGCCCCGTTATCGCTCAAATTCCTACAACTTCCTTTCGTTTCATAACAAGGTATTACATTTTATTAAAAATTAGGCAGGTTGGCTCCTCGGTGTAGAGCACCGGCATTCATTTTATAGCGCCTATTTCTGTCAAACCTGCCTAAAGCTGATGCCCAGAGCTGGAACACTACAGGCTGTGCCGTGGAACAAAGACTCCTATTTTAAGTTTTTTTTGTCCCCTTAAGTATGTTTTTCCTGTTAATTTCCAAGAGGATATAGAAAACGTACTTCTTCCCACTGGCGCCATCCCTGACAGGACAAATCCTTTGAATATATGCTTACTTTGACACGAACACGTTATCTAAAGGTGTTTAGCTGATCCATCGCAACCCCTAAATTCATGAGCCAGGGACCAAAGGAAATCTCGTCATACATAAATTGTTTTACCAAACAACGGGGCCCATCACACATTACCCATAAATGATCCCTGAGGACAGGCGCTGGAGTTGGGGGGTTTAATTTGTCAGTTTTATTAAGTACTATGCTTCACATTAATAACATTTGTATATAATTCTAACTATTCGTAATCTGAACTGTCTTCTTCCTTTGGTCGATGGACCATTAGTTGAAGAGTTGATGGTGACTATGATTAACTAAACAGTTTAATATTTAACTAAATAACCACAGAGTAATTTCTTCAGTTAATGATTTTATCTTATTAAATGCTCTTAATTTAGATTGTCAGTGCATACACAAGATTTCTTATAAGAGAACAAATTATCAAGCAATGTAATCAAAATGAATCATTTGCATCGATATCAAAGCGTGCATAGGATTGGGGAAGAGAAGGTACAGCATAAATACTTGCAGAGATATATTGCAAAATTAAAGCTATCAAGGAGGGTGGTACCCACCAATGAATCAGGAAAACCACTTCCTTCGCCGAGGTTGGGGCAAGAGGTCCCCAGAGATAGGCTCAGAGGACAAAGTTAACAGGACAGATGCAGCTAAGTTTGCCATAGACTAACAACTAAAATTAATCTCCCAATCAATCTACCTTGAGCTAGTTCTCCTTTGACGCAGTCTCCTCCCAAGCACTCATGCAAATTTCTCGTACATTAAGCGTTCTCTGGCTTTGTGCTGGTCTGCTCTCTCTGTCTTGGTGCGCTTCTCTGTGCGTTCTGATCGTCTCTTCACTCTGATCTGCCACCCCGGACTGCACTGCTATACCGGACCACACTGCCTCAGGTTCGTCTGATCTCTCTCCGACCCTTCTCCTCTCTCCGTCTCTCCTTCTCTCTTTCATCTCATCTCTGACACACCCCTAATTGGGATATCAATTATACCCTTCTGTCTAGCTCACTATCTTACAATGTTGCAGTATCAGTAGAAACTCGGTCTGTGATTGGTTGTCGTAAATCATACTAGGGTCGCCTCATCCAGTTCTCCTCACAAATCCATCCTATACTGGTTCTAACAAAGGAAGGATTTAAGACCAATACATTCGAATACCACTAGCATTCATAGTTATACATTTTGCAACATTTGTACATTATGATATCCGCTTCACATTCAAATTGCACGTAGTGATGGCTGTTCCCACAGTCGCTGTTGCGTCTTGGCACATAAACAATAGGACACAGGTCAACATGGCCTTCACACAAATTACATCAGCTGGTACACTCTGCAGTCTGCAAGCAGGCAACCCATCCTGGAGCATGCGCTCTCCATACCGACCAAGCCAACCACATGTGGTTCAAACGAGAGGCCATTTTTTTGCAGGCCAAATCTCGTACTAAAGTAAATAAACACAAAAGAATATTAATTCATGAAATAAAACCCATTATGGTTACCTCCCACCATACTAATACCCTGTGTTAAATAAATCCTAGCGAAAGCTATTAATTTAAAGCAACCTTTTTGTTATTTGTGCACAACATGCAAAATGTGCAATGTACAACATAGCATAAACATGCATTAGTACGGTTTTTCAAAGCGCAAACAGTTAATACGTACTCATGCCAACATGGTTTAGTATATTATGTAAAATGCATTTGCCCCTCTTGTAAATGTGTGCATTCAGAGTTGGTTAGTCCATGCAGTCAATACATTAATATGGGGTTATTTAATTTCATGAGGATGTATTTCACAAACCTCACTCCATCAATCCCCCCTTTGATGGTTTTACCATCATAAAATCCCAAAACATATGGTTCTTCAAGTTATATAGCTGTTATTTTGTCTTTTGGCCCTTGCTCCTTACATTTTTCATACAATTTTTCATTAAAACTTTCCAACTCTATCTCATCTATCTCTCTTTCCCTTTCTTTACGTTGCTTACTTAATTTCCTTTGCGATTTTTCTTCACACAAACATAGGTCATTCGTATCATGAGTATCATAACAGCTACAGAAACTATTGGTACTATTATTTTTCCTACTAAGGAACTACCTATAGAAGAAAACCAATTGCTTATAGTAGAGAAACTCTTACTTGGTCTCTCCCAAACACCGTCAACCTCTAGTTGGGTTACCTTTTTATGCAAATCAGTGATATTCTGAATGTATCCTTCCAAATTCTTACTTTTGTCTGGAATGTAAGTACAACAATGTTGAACTTTCAGCATTTCACAGACTCCACCCTCTTTTGCCAACAATATATCAAGGGCAAGTCGATTTTGCATAACCATAGATCTCATGGCAATCATTTCAGTGTCAATCATCAAGAATCCTCCAGCAGTATCCGTTGATAAACGATCAAACACTGTGGACAATTGTCGAATTTTGTATGCATTCAGTGTAACCCCAACTCCAGGTATCAATGCTCCAAATATATCGCCTACAATTTCTGAAAAACTTTCTCTTTTTACACGGTTTAGTCCTTGCCTTACTTCATCGATTCCATTTGTACTTTTGTCTACATGGTAGACTTTTGGAAAGACAATCCCAAGATAACAAGTTCCATACCAGTGATCTGGCAGTCGATAATAAGCTTTCCTCCCACAGACATAATATATGCCTGGCAAGACGGGGTCAGTTCCTTCCTTTAATCCCCAACCCCCAATAATTTTATAGATATCTTCACATTCACTGGAACCGATGAAATAATTGTTGTAGTTAGTCTTTTCCCTACGTAAGCATAATTTTCCCTTCTGTGACCAACCCAGAGCCATTGCAGCATAAGTCTCGCTTTTGTCATAGTTGCCTTCACTGAAAACCCAAGGTGGTGTTTTCAATTTCTCTTCAACAGCTTTTCTCTGAAACTTAGCCCTTCTTTCTTCCACCATCTCCAAAAAGATTTTCTCTTCCTTTTTCAATTTACAGGTAAGATTATTTTTATTAGCATACGCTATATCTAAAGGCTTTGTTGTCAGGAAAAAATCTCCCATGACATTTGCATGTGCTATCTTATTCAACTCAGGTATTACAGGGACTTTAGAAAAGATTGTATCTACATTAGAATAATAATAATCTAGTTTACCTGTTCTATACAATAAACTTGATAAGACACTACAGGTCACACCATAAGTCAAAGGAAGGTGATGATAGGTCACACCTTCTGAAACAGACAATGGTAACAGTCACTCACATCCATTGTTTCCACATATTCGTAGAGTAATTTAGTGAAAACATTCAAGGAAAAATTAGTAACTAATCTATCATGCTGCAAACTACTAGCGTCTATCTGTTTCAAGTGAGTAATAGGAATTTGCTTAATGTCAGTGTCTACCCTTGGACCTGTCAAATTGTTAGGACGAGGTGTATCTTCTTTAATCAAATGTAAAGGTATTATAATTGTTAATAATATCCAAAATACTATCAGTATACAAAATAAACATAAAAAAGCTTTATAACACCTACGCATAAAACTACATCTAGGTCTTGTTTCTTGTGTATCTGCCATAGTAATGTCAATCCTTATAAAATTCTAAATGGATTTTTCTAAATCTATCTCAAAAATGTTCTACGAAAAATTTAAAAAAATAAAAATGTAGTGTGATCCCACACTTCCAAAGCTTTCTTCTTTACCCCTTCTTTTATTTTAACTAATCCAAATTTCCAGGACGTCTTCAGAATTTTTTTTTTTCTCTTCAGTTGTTAACGTGACACCTTAATTTGTTTACAGTCTCTTAAGGTGGATTTAAATCACTCTTTTCTTCTTGCTCGTTGTCAGTGCTGTTTCTTTCTTTTTTTAAATCTTCTTCTTCAATTTCTTCCAACACTATGTAAACCCAGTCTGGTGACTTGAACTTTCTGTTTGGTTTTCTCACTCTCTTTGGTCGCAGCACTGATTCGTCATCCGACTCTCTTTGTTCTATTTCACCGGAAACTTCCTTTATCTGTTCTGGCCTGCTCTCGGGTCTTCCTTTCACCACCCTGTATTTCAGTCTTTTAACTCCACTTGGCCAATGATCATCTGTCTTTGCCCTTTTTGATTGTACTTCTTCTTCTTCCTTGTTCAATTCGTACCTTCGTTTCTTTGCACCTACTTTGAGTTTGCTTTCTTCTTCATCTTCTTTTTCTTCTTCTGTATTTCTTTCACCTATTTCTTTTCTATTCTTTCCCTCTCTATTGAGGAGTGGTATTTCTTCTTGTTCAACAGCAGTTTTTTCAGTCCCAGTAGCTAGTACCCACTTTACTTGACTTGTGCTAAGCAATTCCTCATCAAGCCGCTCTTCAGAGTCCTTCAGTTTATGTTCACCAGTTTCAGAGTCAATTGCTCTAGCCTCACCAATTTCTTGTACTTCAGCCTCTGATTCAGAGCTCGGAATTGAGATCTCCAGATGCCGCTCTACTCGTGGTTCAAGTGGATTTGGGACTCGCTGAGTGTGGCTGGCATGGATCCAATTTGGTAAGCCAGCACACTTTACTGCTGTAGTCGTCACCAATATGACCTGATAGGGTCCTTCCCAGCGGGGCTCTAGGCAAGTTTTTCTTCTATGCCTTTTCACGTGAACCCACTCACCAGGGCTCAGATCATGCGCTTGAGTCTGCTGTGTTGTAGTCGCGTCAGCTCCAACCTGATGAAACACAGAGCGTACTACATCAGCCAATCCTTTGTAATAGTCAAGGATGAGATCATCAGATATATTTATCAATTTGTTGGCAGGTACAAATGCTTGTCTCATTGCTCTTCCCATCAAGATCTCATGTGGACTCAATCCTGTCTTTTTGTCAGGAATGGTTCTGAGACTCATCAAAACTAGGGGTAAAGCGTCAGGCCATTTCAGTGCTGTGGATCTACACACTTTCCCTAACCTGCTCTTGATTGTGCCATTTATCTGCTCTACTATTCCAGAAGCATCTGGACGATAAGCACAATGAAGTTTTGGTTGAATGCTCAATGCCTCACAAATCAGTTTGAGTGTTTCACTAGTGAAGTGTGTTCCTCTATCTGTTTCCATAGTGACTGGAAAACCATATCTAGGAATGTATTCCCTCAACAAAAGTTTTGCCACCGTCAAGCTGTCATTCCTCCTCGTTGGATAAGCTTCTACCCAACGGGAAAACAAACACACAATTACTAACACATACTTGAGCTTGTTACATGGAGGCAACTCAATAAGATCGAGTTGTAGTCTGGTAAAAGGACCTCCTGCCCTTCCTATTGTTCCCAGACTAACTGTTGTCTTTCTTCCTGGGTTTTGCTGTTTGCACGTCAAGCATCTCTGACAAAGGCTCTCTGCAATAGTCCTGAACTTGGTATTAAACCACGTTTGTTTGAAGGAACTGACCATGGTGTCTCGGCCAATATGTGTCATTCCATGGTACATTCTTGCCATATGAGAAAGTAAACTATCTGGCATGACTGGTCTCCCATCAATGTATACCCATACATCATCATCTTCTCGTCTCCTACATCCTGCCTTTTCCCATTCCTGTCTCTCTTCATCACCTGTCTCTTCCTGCAATTGTCTCACTTCATCCCAGGTTTCAATCGTGTTAGTAAACATAAGTTGACAAACCGTATGTTCTTTTGCTTTTCCCCGATTTATGGAAGTCTCATTCTTTGCACAATATTGTGCTACTTCGTCAGCAAATCTGTTGCCTTGAGTCACATAATCATCTCCTGACTTATGTGCGGCACATTTGACCACTGCAATTTGTTTTGGCAATTGTAATGCTTCCAGCAATTCCTTTACAAATTGACTATTCCTGATGGGCGACCCCGAAGAGGTTAGGAATCTCCTCTGCATCCATAATTCTCCAAAATCATGCACAATGCCAAAGCCATATTGACTATCAGTAATTATAGTCACTTTCTGACTTTTTCCCAATTTACAGGCTTGAATTAGAGCTATTAATTCAGCAACTTGTGTAGATTTTACCCCTTTTAGACAGGATGCTTCCAGGATTGCCGCTACAGTACAGACGTCATAAGCAGAACTCAACACACCTGTTCCAGTTCGCAAACAAGAACCATCAACAAACATCACACGATCAGATTCCTCAAGATGAACATCTTTAATATCAGGACGGGGTTTGGTACAAAATTCAGTCACATCCAAACAATCATATTCAGCTTCATCCTTTACTTCTTCATTCCAAACATCTGGCAATAGAGTAGAAGGATTCACATTTGTACATCTCACTATTGTCACATTTTCTGCACCAAGAATCACTCTCTCATACCTAGTCAGCCGACTATAGGAGTCCGTGTTCTTGTTAAAAGGATCTCAACTGAATGTGGCACATACACTCTCACAGGATGACCCATTATGATCCCTTCACTCTGTTCCAGACTCACACAAGTAGCAGCTACTGCTTTCAAAGATCCAGGTAATGCAGCATCCACTGAATCTAAAGTAGCTGAAAAATATGCCACAGGTCGCCTTGACATTCCATGCCTTTGAGTTAAAACTGCAAGTGCACACCCATCTCTTTCACTGCAATACAATGCAAAATCCTTTGAATAATCAGGCATTCCCAATGCCGGAGCCTGACACAGACTGTCTTTCAGTTTAACAAAAGCATCCATACTTTCTTCATCCGATCTAACTGGGTCTTTCACATCATTCCTCGTCAACTTCTGTAGAGGTTTTGCCATCAGTGAAAATCCACTGATCCACTGTCTGCAATATCCAACCACTCCCAAAAACATTCGCACTTCTCTTTGTGTCGTTGGCGGTTTTATTTCCTTAATCACTCGAATACGCTCTGATGTTACTTTTCTGACTCCCTTCTCAATCTTGTGACCTAAGTATTGGACTTCTCGCTGGCAGAATTGTAATTTCGCAGGGGACACTTTATGTCCACCTTCTGCCAAATGGTTCAGTAAAGCAACTGTATCTGCAACACAGGCTTCTCGAGTCTTTGATGCCACCAGTAGGTCATCAATGTACTGAACCAAAACAGACTCTTCAGACATCTTCAAATCTTCCAGACACTTTTTCAATATCTGATTAAAAATTGAAGGACTCTCAGTATAGCCTTGAGGAACTCGGCACCATGCCAAAACACGATCTCCAAACCGGAAAGCAAATAAATACTGGCTATCTGGATGTAGGGGAATCGAAAAGAATGCATGACACAAATCTATCACAGTATACCACTCCGCATCATGTGGGATTTGGTAGAGAATCACTGCTGGGTTTGGCACAACTGGACAACAAGGCACAACAATTTTGTTTATCTTTCTCAAATCTTGTACTATTCTATACGTTCCATTTGGCTTTTTCAATCCCATAATAGGTGAATTACAAGGACTACTCATTATTTCTTTTAAAATTACTTGTTCAATCATTTGATCAATTATAGGAGTTATTCCTGCTATAACTTCTGGCTTCACTTTATACTGTGGTGTATTTGGATAGTCAACACCATCTTTCACTGTAATGCTAATCGGATCCACTTTCTTCATCAACCCAATCTCCTGTCCTGTGAAATCCCACACCTCTGAATTCACTACCTTCATCAATTCTTCAGGCACACTTTTGTCTGTAAGAAGCGAAAATAACTCATTCACTTCTGTTCCTTGCTTTGCTAGCACTATTTTAAAAGCGACATCCTCATCAGGCATCTGAAATGCAATACCATCCGGTGTGCAGTAAATTGTGCAATTCATCTTGCACAGCAAATCTCTTCCTAACAAATTCACTGGACTCGAGTCACACACTACAAACCGATGCAAGTCTTTAAAGGGGCCAATATGCACTTCAATTGGTTTAGTAACTGGAGTATTTATCTTTTTATTTGAGACTCCTACTACTTGGATAGTTTCTCCCGAGAGGGGTAGGTTTGGAATTTCTGCTGCTCTCACAGTAGAATGGGTAGCACCAGTGTCCACAAGAAAGGTGATATCATTACCTTCCACTTTTCCATCATATAATGGACCTGACTGATCTACCTCTAGAGTAGCGCCAAGCACGCACTCTTCCTCCCCCCTCAGGCACCGTCATTGATTTGACTCAATATCACTTCCATCACATTGCATCCAAAATTGGGGAATCACATTTGTGTTAGTATTTTTACCAACCTGGTCTCCTCCGTGGAACCCTGTATCCGCACTGTATCTTTGAGCATTTACACTATGTGGCAACGGTGGTTGCGGGACCTGATATTGGGTAGTAACTACCTGCTGCTGCGGTGTCTGTTGTACACCTACCTCACTCTGCACCTGTGGGGTTAAAATTTGATTTCCTCCATTAGTCGTCTGCACTGATCTACACTCATTCTTCCAGTGTCCATACTTTCTGCACCCATGACAAGGAAATTTCTTTTTCGCCTCTTCTCTGCTCATTTGTTCTCTACCTCTACCTCCACTGGGTCTTTGAGCATTCTGACTAACTCCTCCCATTTGGTTTATAGTCTGAGAATTCAACTGAGTTTCTTGCTTCTCTGCTACCTTTACTTGAGCCCAAATCATCTTTTCTTTTAATTTGCGATGGCGAGACTCAATGTCATTGCTGCAATATTTTGCATACCTCAAAATCTCATCCATCGTTTTGGCCTGCCAACACAACATGTGCTGCTGTATCATCTGACTAATCTCAGGTCTTAATCCATACACAAACCTATACACAAAATGACCCATATTTTTGTCTCCAATATTCTCAAAACCAGTATACTGCTTAAAAACTTGTAATAACCTCTCATAATATGCATGCACAGATTCTTTCGGCTCTTGGGATGTTCTATCAATTTTTACCCAATCAGTTTCCTTAGGGAAATTTTGCTTTTCAAGAAAGTAATCACCTGATGATACTTTTTCATCACCTCATCAGAAGGTGCTCCTGTTTTGGCATCCCTAGGATATTCATCTTTTGGCCAATCAACTGTAATCTTACATTCAGTCCATAAATCTGCAGGGACAAGAATTTCAAATAATCCATCTAAATCCTTTAACAATACTTTCGATACCTTCACGAACCTCTCAACTTGTTTATACCATTCCACTGGCTTTTCTCTCAACCTGGGAAACTCATTGGTAAAAGACAATATATCCTCTCTAGACTATGGAACATGCACATAACCTCCTCCTGGAACTTCTCTCATGGGACATTCCAGAGCTACATTTTCTACTTCTCTTACTGGACGTAAATGTATTTCTTTAGCAGCCAATTCTTCTTTCTTCCTCATCCATCTACCCTTACATCTTTCCACGTCTCCCCATTTTCTCAAAACAACCATTAACTCTTTTATCTGCAATCGTCTACCAGATGTATTCATATTTTCTATATCCTTTTCAGTAAAATCCACTCTATATGTCTTCTGCAACACCTTTGATCTTCCTATGTCTATTCCCAGCTCCTCTGCAGCTTCCACTAACCTTTCAGGTAGATTTTTCGCTTTCCAAGTAATACTCTTACACAGATACATCAATTCATCATCTTGATAAGTCTTTAGCTTGTCTGGACTTATGGTCCCAATGATCATTTCTTCCAGATCTACTCTCAACTTACATACATCTAAAAGGCTGTTGCTGTGTTTTTCTCCTTTGCAACCCTTTCATCCAATCATCTAATTCTTCAGTAGTTGGACCTATTTAAACTTCATTTCTGGGAATCTCATCCAACTCTATTCCTTTGGGCTGTTACTGTATTATTTCCCCAGGTGTTTCAATTATTGTTAGATTAGTTGGAGGTGTTGAACTAGTAACTGTAGTGGGCTGTTCACTTTGGACACTTATGGCGTTAATTCTACTACTAGCTGATGTTATAGCAGAATTTAATGGGACAGTGAAGGAAGGTTCATGGATAAGTCTATTTTCGAATACAGGTATTGCTGGACCTATAGTCACTGGCACAGTTATTGCGTCTATTTTCATATTCATCTGATTCAATTTTTCAACTAATTCTTTGGTTTGTATGGCAAATTCTGCTTCTCCTTCCTGCTCTACATTGCTTACAGTTGGAACTAGTGTCGTTTGAGGTGTCATTGGGGTTTCCATTGACAGTGCATTTGGTGTCACCATCGCTGAATTCTCCTGATAAGGTGGTGGTCGTTTAACTAATATATCATCCAGCAGCTCATCATCAGATTCATTCGGGTTATATCCATAACCAAATTGCTCTAAATGTCTCTTTTTCTCCTTACATTTGTTTCCTGTAGTCTCTCCTACCATTAAAACTGGATACAATCCTTCAGTTATCTCTCCATTTCTCCATCTCTTCATTCTGTCTTCATGTCTTTCATCATGAAATCTTCCAAACATAAATTTATGAACTCTACCACCTCTATGTCTTTCTCTTTCATACATTTCATCTTCCCATTCTACTAATGCTTCAAACTGTGTAGGTCTAGGGCTTGGGTCTAATGTCATCATCTTTTTTCTCAAATTACGCAATACTGCCAAATTAAAAGAACCATGCTCTGGGAAAGCTAGCAGACCATCATTCTTCGTATATCCTACCCAATTTTCTAGCCAAATACATGTGTGATAACCATATTTTAACATCATATAAGACGCTGGTGTCTTTGATGGAGGGATAGGAACTCCTTCTCTCGTTATTACCGGTGTGTCCTTTTGAAAGAATCTTTTAATTTTGCCAAACAAAGTCAATTTCTCCTGTTTCGGTTGTTCAAAATACATTTTTGTTGCTTGTCGACAACTTTACTCGATGCAAATCTTCGTCAACACAATCCACTATAATTCACCAATCGAACTCCTTTGCTTCCCTAAACACCTGACCAATGTCAGCGCGACACACTCTAACTCTTCCAATCGGAGCTTTCTACGTCTCCGCTATCCTGTCCAATACCAGCGCGGCTCACACCAACCAGCCAATCTGAGCTTACTCTGTCTTTACAGTCTGACCAATGCCTGCGCTGCTTTTTGTGACGTCAGCCTCTCCTCCTGCTGCTGACCCTCCCTTTACAAAAATTATCCGCACTTTTCTAAGTCCTTTTTCTTTACAATAACTTATTAGTCACAACATAAAACAATACCACACTGTCTGTTTACTAGATAAAGAGATAGTTTTTCACTCTCAAGAACATTCCTTTCAATACGGGCAAGTATAACAATTCCGCTATCCTTTCCCTTCATCCAAGCTAGGAGAGGACCTGTTACTTCTTTAGGGATAAGGCCAAAATTTCACAAGAGGACCTTTTTATTGAAAAGGAGGTCTCGCTACTCTTTCGGGGATAAGGCCAAAGTTTCACAGGTGGACCCTTCGCTATCTCACTCTTCTTCTACATACACGCTAAATAGTCTCTAAAATAACACATAAGTGTTATCACTAATTTAAACAGACAATGCACCTATTCCCGTGTGATTTTACTTCTCACACTTTTCTTCTGTCTTATTTCAGGCTAACTTTTACTTTGCCGGCTTCCCAGATACCCTTCTGTACCTGTGTTCCAAAGACTACATAAAACACGATACTAACTCACTTTACATAGAATGTTAAACATTTAATCAATAATCAATAATCAATAAATCACCAAACTAATCAATAATAACCATCATTCTGCTACCAGAAGAACTGATCCAGCGAAACCCCTAAATTCATGAGCCAGGGACCAAAGGAAATCTCGTCATAAATAAATTGCTTTACCAAACAACGGGGCCCATCACACATTACCCATAAATGATCCCTGAGGACAGGTGCTGGATTTGGGGGGTTTAATTTATCAGTTTTATTAAGTACTATGCTTCACATTAATAACATTTGTATATAATTCTAACTATTCGTAATCTCAACTGTCTTCTTCCTTTGGTCGATGGACCATTAGTTGAAGAGTTGATGATGACTATGATTAACTAAACAGTTTAATATTTAACTAAATAACCACAGAGTCATTTCTTCAGTTAATGATTTTATCTTATTAAATGCTCTTAATTTAGATTGTCAGTGCATACACAAGATTTCATATAAGAGAACAAATTATCAAGCAATGTAATCAAAATGAATCATTTGCATCGATATCAAAGCGTGCATAGGAATGGGGAAGAGAAGGTACAGCATAAATACTTGCAGAGATATATTGCAAAATTAAAGCAATCAAGGAGGGTGGTACCCACCAAAGAATCAGGAAAACCACTTCCTTGGCCGAGGTTGTGGCAAGAGGTCCCCAGAGATAGGCTCAGAGGACAAAGTTAACAGGACAGATGCAGCTAAGTTTGCCATAGACTAACAACTAAAATTAATCTCCCAATCAATCTACCTTGAGCTAGTTCTCCTCGGACGCAGTCTCCTCCCAAGCACTCCCGCAACGTTCTCATACCTAAAGCGTTCTCTGGCTTTGTGCTGGTCTGCTCTCTCTGTCTTGGTGCGCTTCTCTGTGCATTCTGATTGTCTCTTCACTCTGATCTGCTACCCCGGACTGCACTGCTATACCGGACCACACTGCCTCAGGTTTGTCTGATCTCTCTCCGACCCTTCTCCTCTCTCCGTCTCTCCTTCTCTCTTTCATCTCATCTCTGACACACCCCTAATTGGGATATCAATTATACCCTTCTGTCTAGCTCACTATCTTACAATGTTGCAGTATCAGTAGAAACTCGGTCTGTGATTGGTTGTCGTAAATCATACTAGGGTCGCCTCATCCAGTTCTCCTCACAAATCCATCCTATACTGGTTCTAACAAAGGAAGGATTTAAGACCAATACATTCGTATACCACTAGCATTCATAGTTATACATTTTGCAACATTTGTACATTATGATATCCGCTTCACATTCAAATTGCACTTAGTGATGTGTGGTATTCACCTATGTTACGAAAATGCCGTCTAAACATTTTATGACATCTCTGGTTTCGATACCTTGAGTAACCTTGACCTCCGGCCACCTAGAGTACATATCAATAAGTACCAAGACATAAAACTGGCCCGTCTTGGAAAAAACAGGACCCAAAAGATCAAGTGCAACATGTTGCCAACATCAAGTCGGAGATTCACGAACAACCATTGGTTGAGTTCTAGTTTTACAAACTTTGTCACACATTTTACACTCAGAGCAGTCTCTGACCAACCGTTCCACAAGAATGTCGACCCCTGGCCACCAGAAGAGCAAACAAACCCTCTCCTTCGTTTTGGAGATGCCCTGGTGACCATCATGTGCCAAATGAATGATCTTCTCCCGAAGAGAGGACGGAGGAACAAGGCGTGTCCCTCTCCACAAGAGGTCATTATATAGTGAAAGTTCATGCCTCACGTTCCAAAATTTTCGTGCATCCTCAGACAGGGACTTAGTACCTGTCCAGCCATCGGACACAAACTTGCAAACTTCGAGCAATACATTGTCATTCTTCAAGGAATCTCTCCATTCCATTTCAGATAAAACACCTTCAACAACCTCACATACCTTGAAGTTGTCTATTTCCTATGTGTCTTCAGGGTCAAGATCAGCAGAGCATTTGGGTATTAACCGGGAGAGACAATCTGCAACTTTGTTGTCTACCCCAGGGATATACTTGACAACAAAATCAAAATCTTGAAGTGCTATGACCCATTTACAAATCCTAGAAGAAACAGAATCCAGATCTTTCTTGCAAAATAGGTCTTTGAGCGGTTTGTGATCCGAATGGACAACAAAAGAAGTGCCACAGAGAAATTTCTTGAGTTTCTTGATTGCCCAAAAAATGCAAAGTGCTTCTTTTTCAATCACTGAGTACTGCAATTCTGGGCCAACAAGAGCTCACGAAAGAAACATAATAATTTCTTCTTTCCCATCTTTTATTTGTTTAAGGACAGCTCCTAACCCTTTAGAACTCGCATCAGTGACCAGGACGGAGTCTGAGGAAGTGTCGAAGCTCTGTAAGGAAGGAGCAGAATTGAGTGCACTTTTGATTTCTTCAAATTCTAATTGACACTGGGGCGACCATAGGAACTTTACCCCTTTCTTCAGAAGGGACCTGAGTGTATGAGTATAGCAGGCAAAGCGTGGCACAAACTTATTATACTATTCGGCCATACCCAAGAATGTTACCAGCTCCTCCCTGGATTGAGGAACCGGGAGTTCATCTATAGTTTTTACTAAGCGAACCTTGGGTCTGACCCAATCACATGTCAAGCGATGGCCAAGATAATCAATTTCGGTAAGATTAAACTTACACTTATTTTCACGGATAGTTAACCCTCTCATGCGAAAACGTTCAAGCACACATCTCAGTCTCACATCATGTTCAAGTTGTGAAGAGCCATGAATCAACACATCATCTTGATAGATCTTGACTCCCTCTACACCCCTTCACACATCCTCCATCACCCTCTGAAAAACAGAGGCTGCAGAGACCAAACCGAATGGAAGACGTGTGAACTTGTAAGTCCCAAAAGGAGTAATAAAGGCAGTCAGATCCATGGAAGTAACATCTATCTTAACCTGATGATAGGCAGCACGCAAGTCTAGAGTGGAAAAAATACGTGAATCCCTCAATTGTGACAACATTTCAGTGATGTTCGGAAGAGGGTACCTGTCCGCAACAACTGCACGATTGAGGGCTCGCAGGTCCACACATAGACGCACCTCATCTGAGGCCTTGCGTACAAGAACAACTGGAGCCAACCACTGACTGGCCTCAGTCTCAATGATAATTCCATCACTTTTTAACTTCTCAAGCTCTGCACGCATCGACTCTTTCATGGCTAAAGGAACATTCCGCACCTTACATGTGACCGGAACAGCATCTGGTTTTCAAGTAATTTTGTGGATATAATCAGAGAGACAACCCAATTTTTCACTAAAAACCTCTTTGAATAGCTCGTAATGTAACGCTAGAATCACCCACACTTGAAACATCATTGCACACTTTGTCACCCAAGTTATTGTTTTTGGGGAGAGAACGTGGAGTAATGTCTCTCAGAACAATGCAGGGATCAGCGCCAGGAACTAATGACACTCCCAAATCAGCCTGGTGAAACCAGCTGATTATACTGTTGCCTCTGCAAGACACATACATTTTCCCAGCACTGAGCCTTCCTTTATACTCGATGTTGCCAAGAAAATAACCAAAGAGCTTAATCGGTTGACCTCCATATGCTAAAGGTTTGATGTCTGGCTTATACATTTTTACTTTCCCATGCAGTTTTAGATCAAAGAATTCCTTGGGTATAAGAGAGATTTTAGCGCCTGAATCAAAGAGCATTCTTATATTACAGTCATTCACCAGAACAGCATCAACAGGTCCCTTACACTTGTTTTTTTCATTAGGTGTCATAATCTCCCCACAGTGCAAATCATCGTGTTCATATTCAGAGTCATCACTTTCAAAGAAAACTTCTTTGACACGCTTACTTGACTTGACCTTCTTGGCTCTGCAAGCCTTGGCTATGTGTCCCAGTTTTCCACAGTTGTGGCACTTAGAGGAGAGTGCAGGACAAGATTTGTCATTAGCAAGATGACCAAATAAGTCACAACGGTAACATTTGACTCAAACATTTTCTTTTGATCTGGAATTAGAAGGGAAGTTACTAGAAGTACGTGCCTTCCAAACAGGTTCACTTTGCTTCCAAAGAGGTTTCACAGGGTTTTTGTTAACAGTGTGAACCTTCTCTTCCAAGACCCCATTCTCCTTTTTTATTACCTCCACACAAGCTAAAGAATGTTCAATCCTCTTGGCCAAAACAATCACCTCATCAAGTTTCGGATCGTCTTTTTGCCAAAGTTCATCTTTTATTTTTTCAACGTTGCAACCAAGCATGAACTGGTCACGTATGCGTTCCTCTAACGAGCCTTCGAATTTGCAAGTTGCGCCTAGTTTGCGTAAGGCTGTGATATAAGTCTCAACAGACTCATCAGATTTCTGTACACGTTTCCCAAAATGATAACGTTCTAATATAGTACTTAGTTTTGGGAGATAATGTTTATCTAGTTTTTTGAGACAAATTTCAAATTCGTTAAGATTGTCAGATTCTCCGTCGTTTAAATCAGGAAGATGTTCAAACACATCTTGGCCCTCTGACCCCAAACAGTGTAATAACAGAGCTGATTTTCTCTCCGCACTTAAAGACACACCACAGACTCTTGCATAATTAAGAAATACTTTTTTCCACTTTGACCATCGCAAAGGTGGATCACCAGGATTTGAGAGAGAGAAGGGTGGTGGTGTTACATTTTGCATGTTGAAGAGCAATATGAAAAGGTCACATTTTATTATATTGAATTGTAAGAAATTAGCTTTTATAACGTAGTGAGCGTAGCCAATAAAATAAATAAATCTACAAACAGAGTAAATAATGATAAAATGAATCTTCAATTAGTTGAGATTATCGTAGCGTAGAAACTTAGGTGAGATTCAAGCTGTGCACATCAGCGTAATGAGCACACAATAAAAGTTGAGTGGAGGGCTCTCCAGGATCTAAAGTCTGCAAAAAGGAAAGCCAACTTTGATGTCAGCCATGCCGTTGCTCACACTCGAGTCAATGTAGGTGATCGTGTGAGAGTATGATTTCCACAGAAGTCTGGAGGTACAAAGTTCTCTACTCCTCGCAAAGTAATTAAATTATTTCTTAATGCTGTGAAACTTGATGATGGGCGCATTTGGAACCTTGGTAGAATTGCTCTTGTACGTTCTTCTGTTCCCCCTGATTCTCATTCTCAACCTAACTCTTCCAAGTGTATTTCTCCTCTGCGCAGGAATACCCGCACATGTGCAACTCCTGTGAGACTTCATGATTATGTTTGCAACTGAGAATATCAGCCATTGTTCATATGTTTGTGTTTGGGGGAAGGTGTGTGGTATTCACCTATGTTACTGCTTTGCATGCATCTGTTGTTCTCTATCTAGTCAATGTGTATAACTCACGCAGGCAGCTCTAGAATGTGGAATGTACTTGGTGCCTAGCTACCAAGTCCTCTGCTGTCAGTTGCTGCTGGGTGTCCTGTGGGTAGGACGCTTCTGTTATATGATCCTGAAATAAAGAAGAACTTCTTATCATCATCCTGTCTTCCTCGCACTTCTTCACATGATGGCTGTTCCCACAGTCGCTGTTGCGTCTTGGCACATAAACAATAGGACACAGGTCAACATGGCCTTCACACGAATTACATCAGCCTGTACACTCTGCAGTCTGCAAGCAGGCAACCCATCCTGGAGCATGCGCTCTCCATACCGACCAAGCCAACCACATGCTGGTTCAAACGAGAGGCCATTTTCATGCAGGCCCAATCTCGTACTAAAGTAAATAAACACAAAAGAATATTAATTCATGAAATAAAACCCATTATGGTTACCTCCCACCATACTAATACCCTGTGTTAAATAAATCCTAGCGAAAGCAATTAATTTAAAGCAACCTTTTCGTTATTTGTGCACCACATGCAAAATGTGCAATGTACAACATAGAATAAACATGCATTAGTACGGTTTTTCAAAGCGCAAACAGTTAATACGTACTCATGCCAACATGGTTTAGTATATTATGTAAAATGCGTTTGCCCCTCGTGTAAATGTGTGCATTCTGAGTTGGTTAGTCCATGCAGTCAATACATTAATATGGGGTTACTTAATTTCACGAGTATGTATTTCACAAACCTCACTCCATCAAGCTTTAGCATCACTTTATTCTGATAGTAGTTATTAGTTCACATCTGTAATCGTTTGATAGCTAGCTATAAAAAATGGCAAAAACTGCAGCAGCAAGCTCGATATGATTTTATTTAGGATGTTCATACATGTTGGTCGCACCGAAGTGCCTTTTTTCACATTCAGGAAGATTAAGTCATTATTATTCTCTCTGGAAATAAGCATGTGAGTTTATTTGTATTTTTTCCGCTTTGTTGATTGTAAAGCAAACCATTTCAGGGATCAAGACCCTGTACAACAGCAGGTCAACACAACAGTCAAAATGAATACAGTAAGTTGCTTTATTAGGTGGCACCCTGTAGGAGAAGAATAATGCAAGAACAACGTGTAGGTGGTACTAGCACAAGAGAAATGTTCACATTTAAACATAAAACTTTGACCATCGCAGGTACGCTAATTGTGCGGGCAAGAAAATGTGCCTGTCAGTGAAATGGTGCAGGAAACAGTGTTATAGCAGGCACACCACTTTTATCAAGTGTTTTACATATTAAGTAGAATAATACTAAACGAATAGTATTTTCTCCTAGTAGACAGGTTATTGTATGCAGCACGTATAATGCTCATTGTTAGATCAGGCACAGCTAAACCTAAAAGTCACAAACTGCGCTTCAGTGATAAAGAAGGGTGTGTAGATTTCGGTCTCTGGGTGGTAAAATCTGCAAATTCCAGTCTGTGGGTAGAAGGGTTGCTTGGTGAATTAATCCATCAATCAGGAATGGTAACGCAGTTTGTAAATGCTGGGGAGGGCAGAGTAGGCAGTCTGAATAGAGACAAGGAGCATGGCTTGGTCAGCTGGAAGGCAGGGCACCAAGGTGCTAATGGCCGGAAATGTATGTGGCATGGAGACAGACTGGGCGTCAGGTTTCGTTATTTTTGTGTAGTCAGCATTAATATGCTTTTGGATGTGCTGGGGGCTCGGACTCGGGTGAATGGCTGTCAAGGACCACTAGTTCCAGTTCACAGTTTGTCCTTAGCGGGCACATTTTTTTAAAACTGCGGATAGCTATTCACGTTAGTTAGCTACTCATAGGCCCTGATTTCAAGTTGTCGGAGATTTCCCAGCCCTGTGTAATTTTTTTGTACAGGGGTAAGTATTCCGAGTTGGGTGGTATTTACTGCACCCGGTAATTACAGGGTGCGGTAAATACCTCACCCCTCATTAAATTTCGGTAGGGAAAAACAATATGCTATTTACAGAAACATGCAGATCTTGGCGAGGTAAGCACCAAAAGTCACCTCTTATTCCCAAAAACTCAAAAAGGTGCTTTTTATCGAACCCTATACATTCCAGCCCCAAGGTATTTTATTCTATCAGGTGCGATAAATATAACCTTCAGTTTGACAAACTCTGGATCGGCCCCTTCATTTAAGTTTTGCAATTTCACGTACCGCTATTCCAAATATAAGTTGGCACATTGATAAAAGATGATACTGTGAGGTATGATAATGAAAAAAAACTACTTATATAAACAGTAAATGTATGCAATCCTATATCTTTTGTAGTCAAATGTATACTTGTGTGTGCACACATACCCATTTAAATATGTACACAACTGCAGACTTGCGTTTGCTCATGAAAATGAGCAGAAGTTATCTGATGCTAATAGTTTCACATAGTTCAAGTTCTTCAGTGGAAATGTGTAGTATGTGCACATTAAACCCTGTGCCACAAAAAAGAAATGCACTGGAGAAGATATACATTGAGGAGAAGCACAGATAAAAACAAACATTTCCAAAGCCAATAGGTCTTGCCTTTGAACGTTGTTAGGCAGCCTTTTGGCTTTGCCGCTGTAACTTGCTGATGCTGAACAGGATGGATAAGAATAAAAATTGCTTACTGCTAATGCTGAAAAGCTTCAGTAAAAAAGACAGACTGTTGAAAGGTAACAAGAAGCCAATTTGAAGTAGTACGTAAACATATATATTTTAAATGCATGAAAGTGCATTTATTGAAAAAGGTAATTAAAGCTGCTGGGCCCTCGTAAAAAGTAAAATAATTTAATAAAATAAAAATATTTTATGGCCATGAGTCAAAGATGGTGGACCCTTGATTCTGTTGTTCCCCATCCGTATCCTGTATCCCACACCAATCTGCTGCATTGAGGCCCATCTACAGACATCTGTGCTAAGCCAATGCCCTTACAACCCCCCTGGCTGTTAGCACCCACTCCTCCCCTCCTTGAACAAAGATGTGAGGTGCAGATAAAATGGCAGTCTCCTGGCACTAGAGCTATGGCTGCAGCGAGTCCCTGCAGACAGGAGAACAAGGCAGAACCAGCCTGGATCGGCGGCTGGGCCTGGGACCCTTCCCTTCGACCCCCTCACAGCTGATCGACGCAACCTGGGAGTGAAGCGTTGACTCCTGAGACAAGGCAGACTGCCTGGCGGGAGTCAGAAACCCAGCATTGGAGATCCTTCACCTTTAGTTCCTGAAGGCGGACGGAGCGGTCTGTGGGCACAGCGCTTACCCTCGAGGCAAAGCAGACCGCTTCCTAGGGCATGTAAGCCTGAGGCAAGGCAACATTTAGGAGCTCTCATGGTTGCTCAAAATGGGTCATGGCTGATTTGAACTGCTCAGTGAACCCAGTGGCAGTCCCCAGGGACCCCAGAATGCAGTAGGCCAGGGAATGCCTACACCCAATCAGAAGGCAAGGCAAGATAGGACATCAGTCCTACTATAATACTAGAGAGATGCTCGTCTGCTCTATGCCAGAGGCTTGGGGAGGTTGTAACCAAAGGTGGATGTGAGAGGCTTCAAACTCTTCAGGACAGTCCCCGGCTCTTGACATTGTAGCACAAGCTTGGGAGTCCCCCAGATGGAAGAGAGCAACACTTCACATGCGGCCACTGGGGAAGGGATCTGAGCGGCCCACTTACCCGGGCTAGACTCTTGAATGACAACCCAGGCAGCAGCTCAACCAGCTAAAATTAGAGCGATGCCAGGGGACTGACGGCAGTGACCAGGAAAGTGAGGGCCATCTACCGTTTTTGAATCCTCTCTATACTTCAACCACTCATTCAGCTTAATTGTGTGGTGGACCAACAGGTGCTGCTATGCATAAGTGCACCATCAAGGTGTGTGGGCCTGTTACCTAAACCGCCCAGATCTCAGCAGACCATCGTAACCTGTAGCTGTTACACCCTGGGCGAGGGGCTCCCTGTGGCCTAGCAACTGACTGTTCTGCCAAAACCTGCACCACTAATCACCCCCTGCAACCCTGCACATGATGCTTGGAACAGTGAGAAGCCAACAGGACTATCACTGTGGGAAAGAGCTACCTGCTGTGCCGCTGAAGCATGTAAACCACCGGAGTGGCACATTTCTACAAAGTCTATTTATGGTGCTTGATATTTGGACACTTTTAGTACCTCTTCCATCCAAGTACAAGAGAGCCAGGCAACTCACACCTCCGCTGAGCAGAGAAGGCAGTGTGTAATAAGGGCTGTAATAAAAAGCCCATAGGACTGAGACAGCACACTTGAAGCTCAGGGCCCTGCTCCATCAGCAACTCAAAACAAACACCAACAGGGAATTGTTTCAAAGTGACAGACAGAAGTGGGAAAAATAAACTAATTTTAAGGATTTGCTGCACCAGAATAGACCCAGAATAGCGAGTGGCAATAAGAAGGACAAAGTCATGCATACCTCTGATAGGCCTTCAGAATCATAGGGCGGCTCCGAGCAGTCAATCTTCAGAGACTTTCTAGTACAAACTTTCCTTAAAATCAAAAAATAATTACAAACAATGAAGATAGATTTATAGCAAGACCTGAATGATATAAAAAAAGATATGACACACCACAAGAAGAACTACATCGCTACGTTCTTAATCTGTTTTATGCCATTCTGGAAGAAGCAGGTAAATAACCTACCTGTAGAGCTAGACTGAACACAGAGTAAACTAGCGACCTATGGCAGGGCCCCCACATTCTGAAGTACTGACCTAAGTATAACTCTATGAGGACTGAGAAGCAGTATGGCTAATGCCGTACAAGGCGGCACAATCTCCTTCAACGGAACGCAAATATAACTGGACCAGGACCTCTCCCCCATCACCCTCGCAATGCGACGATCCTTCAAACCAGCCAGTGACCATCTGAAGACGAAAGGCATTAATTATCAATTGGGGCACCCCTTTCTAATCTACTGGGAGGGCAAACAATATGCCCTTTCCTCACTCACAGAAGCCTGCACAATGCTATGACTCACTAACACAGACAGATAAAGCCTGATCACCCTCAAAATCGCAGGAAATTAGGCCTTACAAGAGAAATATGAAAAACAGTATCCAAAATACGAAGAAGGCTCTGACTTTACATGGAAGAAATTGCAGCGAGCAAGCTGAGTGTTCTATTACATATATCGAGCACCACTGGATACAGGCAAGAGGGCCACCAACCCAGCCGGGACAGTGCTGAGGCATGAACTCAATGCAGCAGGACTAGTGGATTACAGGTTTGTGAGACATTCACCATGGTATGTGACAATGTCACACATCAGGGGAATACTGATTGGCATTGACAGAGCTGACACGCCAGTGCATCACACATACTGGGGGTGAGTAAGAAACAAACAGGTAAGTTCTCTTGCTTCACAATGCCCTACATATTTACTAACCTAGAACCACAGGTAGGAAAAGGAAAGGTACCCTAAATTCAGGGACCTCGACTGTTAAAATATGCAGTTAAAGTTTTTATTACTCGCTGTAGGAAGCTAGCTCTGTATATAGTATACCAAAGTTGGTGTCCTCTTCTTCTTCCTGGTTCAGCATGGCTCTTCGGTCCTTCTTCTTTCTTCCTTGAATCTGAGGAGGCAAGGTTCAGGGTCACCCCATAATACTAAATTTAGGGGCGTTAAAGGGGTGTGCAGGTCGGGACCAATGGGTCCCTTCCTTGGGGTGGGTACACCCCCTATTATGCCACCCTCCAGTGGGAGGGGGCATGAGTGTCTCCCTAATTGGCTGAGTTCCCCCATCTTCAAGATGAAGGGGACTGAGATGCGTGCTTCACCTCGTCTTCCACACCTGAGTGGTGGGGTTGGCAAAGGTGGGCATACCTCTCTTCCTAGCTTGGTTTTCCAGCCGATTCTCCTGCCCAAAGTGGGGGAAGAACCGGTAGGAGCCAGTTGCTGGGGGCAGCAAAAGGCAGGGACAGCTTCCAAAGGCGGCAGGCCTTTGAAGCTTCCCCTTTCGTAGACCCAGCCCATCCTGGGGGAGGAGGCATGACACCTCTGCCCAGGATGGCCTTTGTTTCTAGACCAAGAGAGCGGAGGCTCTCTACCTAGGGGTCCAGAAACCTGTCTGGTGGTGCCAAATGGCGGGTAGCCATTCAGAAACCGCATCAGGGCTGGTCGATTTTCAGGGGCATCTCTAAGATGCCCTCTGAGTGCATTTTACATTAAATCCAACATTGACATCAGTGTGGGTTTAATGTGCTGAGAAGTTTGCTACCAAACTTCCCAGTTTTTTGTTAGTAAAGCCATTATGGAGCTGTGGATTTCGTAATGACCAACTCCCAAACCATATACTCTTTATGGTTTTACTACACGTACAATGTCTAAGAATGGGCTTAGACACTGTAGGGGTACAGGGCTCATGCCACTGTACCCTCACCTTAGGGCTAGTGCACCATGCCAGAGGGGTGACTTACCTAGGCCTTAGGCAGTGGGTTGCAGGCAAGGCACACAGAGATGTGTGCCATTTCAACTCTTCACTTTTCTCTGCACCAAAACACGCAGCCTGCAATGACAGTGTGTGGGTGTTAAAGTACAGGAAATCTAAGGGTGGCACAATAGGTGCTGCAGCCCTCAGAGGCCTTCCCTGGTCACAGTGCCCTTGGTACCCATGGTATGTTTTACTAGGGACTACCCTGTGGCCAGAGATGTGCTAATTCTGGCTACAAAGGTACAGTCATGGTAAAGAACACAGGCCATGGGAACCTGATTGGCAGGGACCCAGGGCACATCAAGTCAGGTTGCATCAGATGTCAGGCAAAAAGTGGTGGGCAACCATGCAAAAAGTGGTACTTTCCTACAACCCCCCCCCCCCAAACGAAAGAGGATGAGACTAACATTTCCCAGGAGAGTCTTCATTGTCTAAGTGGAAAAATCTAGAAAGGCCATCTGCATTGCATGGGCAGTCCCAGGTCTATGTTCCAGTGTAAAATCAATTCCCTATAGGGATATGAACCACCTCAAAAGCTTTGGGTTTTCTTCTTTCATCTGCATTAGCCATCTGAGAGGTCTGTGGTCACTGTGAACTAGGACGTGAGCACCAAACAGGTATGGTCTCTGCTTCTTAAGAGACCAAACCACAGCAAAGGCCTCCCTCTCAATGGTACTCCAACGCTGCTCTCTGGGGAGTAGCCTTGTGCTTATGAAAGCAACAGGTTGGTCTTGTCCATTATCATTGGTTTGGGATAGGACTGCTCCTATCCCTAGCTCAGAGGCATCAGTCTGCACTATGAACTGATTGGAGTAATCTGGAGCCTTGAGAATAGGTGCTGAGCACATTGCCTCTTTTAGGGTGTCAAAAGCCTTTTGGCAGCCAACTGTCCAGTTCACTTTCTAGGGCATCATGTTGGAGGTGAGTTCTGTGAAGGGAGTCACAATGAACCCATATCCCTTCACAAACATCCTGTAGTACCCATTCAAGCCAGGGAATGCCCGGACCCCTATCGTTCATTAGGCGTAGGCGCTGCTGAGCACCGGCGGTGGAGCTGTTCATCCAGCTCGGATCCAGATCCCACATTGCAGGGCAAGGTATTTATTTCTTTAGAATCACAGTCCATTTGCCCAGTTCGTTGACTGTCCAAATAATGCACCAATCTCACTTTCCCTAAGCTATCGTTGGTACCACGGGCAGGGTACATGCACCCTATTCTTCAGCAATACAGTCCATCCCTACTAATCTGACTTTCCCTTTGGTGCACTGTTCCTCCTGCAGGGGCGCATATTGTACCTCAACAATCCAGGCATAGAGGGGTCAGGAAAAAGGGAGTCAGACTCAAGGGGACCAAGAGGCAGGGGCTCAATGGGCTGGGACTTATTCACAGGTGTACCAAGAAAACTGGGGCTCCTGGATAGCCCCTCTTTCTTTCCTTTCTTTGGTGGTCCTGCCTCGTCCAGCACTCCTTTGCTCTGCAGCTCCGTCTCAATCTTTTTCAAGTGGATGGTCCATAACGAGCAGCCTGGCTGTGCATCGCGTCCGGGCCCCTCTGATGTGACTGCAGGGCGTCCCGGACCTATTAGTGGATAGAATGCAAACTTTCAGTTAACTGGCAAGGATAAAACTTTATATATATTTTTTTTCCTCTCAACAGTAGTGGGGTAAGCCTCAATCCATTTGCTAAACTCTTAAAGAACAATCAGGACATCCTTCGAATTGTTATATCTGTCTATTCCTATATTAGTCATCTGAAGAACCTCAAAAGGGAAAAATGTGTGGTGCGAAATTACCGGGGGCATCTGGATACCCCTTCCAGAATCGTGCGTCATGCGCACCATACAGTACACGGGCTGAGCAATGTCTCATCATAACCACAGGAAATACAAATGCATCTGGCAACATTCTTCTTTTTTCCCTGGCCTATTAATTCACCATCCCTCGTCCCTTCAAATGTGCCATACTTTCAACTTAGACATCGTGACTTCCGGTACCCACCCAGCAGGGCCTGCTACAAACATTCTTTTCATTTCAGTTTGATCATTTTCCTTAGCTGTCTTATTTGCAAACATTATCCCTTCCCACATCATCAGTAATTGTCTTGTGGGCACTACACTTACTTACAATTCACAACCCAGTTACTCGGACTAACTAATAAAGGACTCGTGGTGTCTCTGCGACTGTATGTAGTGTTGCAGTAACATGAGCAATTGTGGTGGTGCCACCTAGGAATTTAAACAAGAGCCACCGACATATAGTTCCCCTTAAAGATCAGATAAGGGAACATAAGTCCAGTCTACCCGTCCTTTCATCTCCTTTTCCTTTCCAATTCCATCAGTTGACAGAAGGGAGGGGCAGTAACATGGCTGAATTCAAAGTGGCACATCCTTTAATCATGACACTTTTGGCGAACAGTGCTAATTTATAGCCAGCTAGACGTGCACTGGTGAGGTGCTGTGTCTCTGTTTATTCAAGGGCATGTTCACAGCATGGTGTACCATAACTGTGAGATCAGTGGCTAAAACGAGTCCAATCGATTGTCTTATAGAGACGGCCACTGTCATGACCGCCCCCTTGGCAGCTCGAAAGGGCTCTTGCGGTAGCATCAAAGACAGAAAGCTCACAACAAGCCGTCTTGTGTACTTACAACACAAAACGGCACACAACAATATATATGTACCAAGCAAAGAAGCCGATGAAAGCGCAGTTTGTTAGTTGCCCAAGTGTCAGTTGCTCAAAAGACTGCTTCAGGCATTAAGAATAAAGGCTCATGCACCTCATGCACTTCTTTAATGTGTTAGTTCACCAAGGAGCTAATCTCCTACCCCCCTTCGACAGTAGGTGACCTAAGCAGGTGACCTCCTGTCGACAATACTTACCTTTTGAAAAGCATTCTTCATGGCCATTAGAAGCCAAACGCAATAACTATTCAACTGCACTGACCCTACATCTGTGACCCTGTCTGAAATTGAAATAAATAATAGTACCAAACAAAAATAATGTTATATTAGTAACAAGAAAACAGTGAGCAGCAAGAGGAAACATAGCAATGACTAGAACAGCAGAATGTTAGAGAACCACATTCTCATTTATTGCACACCATTCAGTCACAAAATTGTAAACAAAATCGAAATAATGGGGCTATTACAATTCAACAGTCATCTCCTCAACCACGCCTTTCTCAACCAAATCCTGCAGCATACACAGCATGGCTTGCTGCCCCGCCCATTGTATCCGACAATAAGGGATACAAGGCAATGTAACATTGCCTATTCCTTATATCCAAACCGGAGATATCTATAGCAATCCCACCTCTGCATCGCCTGTTACCCATAAAGGAAACGGTGCATCAAAACTCAGGGGGGGGGGCAAACACTATTCACTACTTACATTAAGACCCATCATCAGACATTCACCTGCCGGAAGGCAATAATAGTAAGATACCAAACCCATCACAGTCTCACCACAATTAGACATTAGGACAAGCGGAAAATCCACGGTAAAGAGGACCAATAATCAGAGCAAGAGGGCGCAAAACGTGTGCTACAACTAATGCATCTGAAACACCCACCAAAACACTCATAACACTGTGCTATGTTAAATACGTAACAGAAAGAGGCAATGCAGACCAAATACTCTCAAATGTCTACAACCAAGTCGCTATTGCAAAAAACACAGTAAAAACTAATCTGCGAACAAACAATCAAATCCCCTTTTAAGACACAAATCCTGCCACTAGAATCTAGAAACATCTTCACTCTCTCATCTTTCCCCTGGTGGCAGCAACTGAAATAGCTAGTTCCCTCTTTTCTGCATTTCCCACCTCAGATCACACGTTCCTCCATTTGCATCCAGTCTCTATCCTCAAATCCACATACCTGTGTCCCAGTACTCACCAATATCAGGGGATGAAAAACCACAGTGGGAATAGCAGCAGAAATAGCAGACATTATCATCACTGCTGGGCATGCCACAAGCATACGCGTTAGCGAAAAAGGATGCTGAGGTAATATGCGAGTCAGGGGTACTAACTGTTATAATGGCCACAAATGGCGGGGACAAAGGAAAGCAAAATGTGCCATAGCCTACACAGCCTGGACAACATGGCAGGAGCAGAAACCGCAGAAATAGAAACAACAGCTCAACCATGCTCTCACAAAGCATATTGTACACAAAGTACCCCATAAAGGAAGAAAAACCTATTTTCTATGGAAAATGAGACATAAGAGACAATCAGGACTCTGAAAGTGCTCTTGAAATATAATGCAAGGGTGAGTGCAACATATAGCTAGATCAATTTTTAATGATTGCAAAATCTCCCATGAAGAGAAATAAATGCATAGGACAAATGAAAACTTCACAAAGCCTGTTAGTCAAAACATAAAACTTAGACTGCCAGCATCTAAATCTGTCCTCATTCCGCACTTCGTATCACAGCAGTCTCTCTGTGCTTGTGCTCAGAAGCTGCCCAATCCCCCACCGTTTTCCCTGTCTGCAGAACTCAAAGAGGAGAAAAAAGGCTGTATATTCTGCAAGCGTCCTGCTAAAAAAAAAATAAGGAAAAGAACCCACAACACAGCTAGCAACTAATATTCCAACAAAAAGTATTAATCATGCAGAAACAGAGAATACATATTATAATAATCAAGAAGAAAAATGTGTGCTTTGCAGTTTTCACTCTACGTTATGAAGTGAAGTAACCTTTGTTTAAACAAACTGCAAACTGACAAAAGTTAGCCACAAACCTTAAATTATAAGAAATGTCTTTTCATGAAGACGGGAGGAACAGGGAGAAAATTCAATTTCTTATCTCAAGGCCAAAGGCCGCAGTAAGCCTGCCAAACCAAACTGAATCACGAACTGTGTGTTTCAACTTTGAAGATCCTTTTTATTCAGCATAAATACGCGCTGCCTGAAATGCTTGAAACACCTTTTCCAAATTAAATACACGTTATATTGCGAGGTCAAATCCAAATTAAACACACTCACTTTAATTAATCATGAATTAATTACTTGAACATTCCTTACACTGCCCATCAGACTAAAAGCATCAGCATCTGAGCAGGGCTCATTCATTCATTTTTACTTTCATGCACCGAACCTAAAATGCAACTTCATGTCTGTAGCTCAAAACAGCTTTTGCCATTTTGCAATGTCCAAAGCTAGATGTGAGATCTGGGCGCCATCAGAGCACCCCTGCTTTTCTCTTCTTTTTTTAAAATTATAATTACATCATGCTCTTTAACTGTCTTATTTCACATTCTCCCCCCATTACACATTCCTTCGTCCTTTCTCAAACCATTCATCCTATGCAAAACCAAACATATATGTTTATATATATACATTATTACTATATTCCCTTTTTTAATTTTTTAAATTTTATTCAAAAAAGCCTACGTACTAAACATAATAGGGCCAAGACCACTCTTCGCGCGCATCAATATTAACAGTGCCTCCCGGAGGCGCTGGCTAATCTTCTTCCAATCAAGCATCTGCAGAACAACAATGACAACAAGAGAACAAATTAAGCTCATTCCAGGCATTTTCAAGAAAGGACCAAATTCATTATTTCGCCTGGCAAAGCAATTGCAAGTACTTTTCACCAAAAGAAAGTCCTCAGACCGTACCAAAAACAAACTAATGGTGCACCATGTTCACAAAGAACCCAAACAAATGCAAGCTCTTGTTCCAAAGACGGTCCTCAGACCGTGTCAAACAAAGAAAACCACAAGTCAGTCCTCAGACTGCACCAGAGAGACAGGCTCAAACCCCAGGCATTTTCAAGAGTAAGCCAAATTCACTAAGTTGCCTGGCAGGGTATCTCCAGACCACACCCAAAATTATTCAAGACAGCGCCGTTTGTACCAAAAATCAAGACAACTCACCTGGTGCACACAGGTCAAACAAAGTTATTCTCCACTGCCGACTCTTCGGACCAAATGGTCAGATCCAAGGGTTTCGCCTTTTCAGGACCCCAGCCGAGATGACCACTAGACAAGGAGCCGCCCGATCAGACAGGCGGGGCAGCCGCGAAAACCAAGCTCGGTCATATGCGGATCCCCGATCTGCCCATCCGACTGGACGCAACCCCGACCTCCACAACCCGACTACGGGCAAGATGGGTCACCTGGTGGGGTCCCTGTTCAGGCGCCAACTGAAGGAAATGACCCAAATAGGGCCACCCGAGTCACTCATGACCACCTCTCTGCCTTCCAAACAATGAAGAGTCGATCAGACAGTAGAGAATACAAACCAAAGTTACTTTATTTATATTTGCCCTGCAGCGGAGTCCAGTCTGACCAGCCTCCTGTGATGGCTGACGAGGGACTGACTTTTTCAAGCATAGAGGTAAAGATTATAGGTTCTAGCATGAGTACAAGACACACCCACCCAGTAACTTTCCACAGAGAGGCAGCAGGAAACAAAGGGGGCACACACAGATGAGCTAAGAGTCTGAGACCGGGCACACACTGTCTGTGCACCAAGGTCACTCTGCCTGTCTTCGCAGCTAAACCAGTGGGAGCAGGCTTCCATTTCATGGGAAAGGTATGCAGAAATACAAACAATGTATTCATTAGCACAGCGAGGCCCAACCTTGAGAGACACAGATGCATCACAGCAATTTTCTAGCTGAGAGAGCTGAATGAGTTTTGGTCAGTAGGACAAAATGGCGGCCACTAATAAAATGGAGCCATGAATGCTAACTTAATGCAGAACGAAGCATGAACAATAGGATAATAACATTTCAATTCTACCACCCCCCAACGTTTTCCTACCCAGAATCCCTTGCAAACCTCAAATTTAGCTGAAAAAAATCACATTTTTCTCAAATTTCTGTGTGGGAAAGTTATGGGATCACTGGGCTGACACAAATTTCTTACCACCTAGCGTTTCCTTAGGTCTCCCAATAAAAATGGTACCTCACTTGCGTGGGTGGGACAAGTACCCGCGACAGGAAATGGCCCAAATCATACTGTGGAGACTTCAAAATTACCTATTTCAAAATGACCTGGTTTGCCCCGGGCTCGGCGGCCCTCTAGGGAAACCTACCAACCCCACACATTTCTGAAAACTAGACACCCGGGGGAGTCCAGGGAGGAATGGTTTGCTTGGATCCCCCAACGTTTTCCTACCCAGAACACCCTGCAAACCTCAAATTTAGCCGAAAAAAATCACATTTTAAAAGAAAATACGTTTTTAGCCAATTCTGTATCGGACACCCACACCAGTGAGGTATCATTTTACTCGGGAGACTGAGAGGAACGCTGTGTGGTAGGACATTTGGGCTGGCACGGTTTTCCCACGCAAAAATATGAGGACAATGTGATTTTTTTTCAGCTAAATTTGAGGTAGGATTGGCCCCGGGAACTTTTATCCCATTGGTTAGGACGTGCCCAGGAGGGAGTTATTCCCACTGCTGACTCATGCCAGCCATAAATGTTGCATCACCATACGCTTACTTCAGATCACTCCAGGACCTTAGGAAGATTAGAAGAGGACTGAACCTGCAGTCTGAGACCTCAGAAGAGTGCTGAAGAACTGTACCTGTTCTCTCTTGTACCTAGGGCAAAGAAGTGGGCTCCGAAGGGCATAAGGCTGCCCTCCTGTTGAAGCTAAAGGGGCGCAGCAAGCTACAAGAGGCCTTTTCTTGCAACTGTCTCGCTGACTAATGGCAACTGGATCCAGCTGTTTGGTCTCTGCCTGACACCCTGTGAGTCTCTAAGTTCCTCCCTGAGGTCCTGGGGGCTTTAGAAGTATACTCCTGTAATGGATTAGGACTTAAAAGACTAAGGGCGAAATTGATATCTTGGCAGTAAGCATACTCCGTCCCAACGGTGACGGAGTTTGCTTACCACCAAGAAAATGGTCCGCCTGTCCAATTTAGGTGCAGATGGACCATAGGTTTAATCACGGTGGAGACTACTCTGTCGTCACTGTGATTAAACCTCTCCGATGGCCCTGTGGAGTAAGGGCCATCAGAGGCAGACCTGTAATTCCAACCACCTAACCCATGCAGTAAGGGTCAGTAAAAATTGCTAAATGCTCCCATCCCCATGGGAGATGATTCGCATGGCGAGGGGAACATTACATATTTTATTTTCAAAAAGAAGATCTTGATTCGAGATTTTCTTTTTGAAAATAGAGAGAAAACAGTTTGGTGTAGGGTTTCGTCATGTTGACGGAGCACTGTTCCAAACAGAAATTGCTTTGACTGGTTCCTAGCAGTTCTTTATAAATGATTGCCAGCATGGCAGTCATTTATAAATCTGGTTGGCGGTCCCTCCACAAGGGCGACAAAGTACTTTACTCCGTAGCATTGGAGGAACAATGAGCAGTCCGCCAGGAAATAAATCTGCCCTCTGTCAGAAGGCGCAATCTTTAACCAGCACAAACCTGGTTGGTGTTGTCAACATGTACCCCATTGTGTTAAGCTTCAAAAGGTGCCTAGGTCCCGGACTACGGCAACCGTGGACTATCATTGCCACTTTATGCTTCTTGGCACTATTCCTACTTGAAACTTTAAAAATTCAGATCTCCGTATCTCTTTCTTCGAGCTTTTGTTATTTTGGTGTCATTTTGTTTATTAAATTTTACTCTTAGTTTTCTAATGTGGTTTTGGATTTTTATTGTTTTGCCTTTTTACTTTTTTTCTAGTTTTGTACTGCATAAATACTTTGCACATTGTCTTATGTTAAGCCTGTCTGCTCTGTGCCATAACTACCAGGGGTTGAGCTCAGGTTACTTAGTGACTTTGAGGGTTTACTCTGACAAGGGTTTTTTTATTATTCCTTGAGGTGGGTAGGTACTCACCCCAAATAATAATCGAATTCTTACATTGGTATTCAGTGGTGCTAGCCAGGACATGTGTTTTGCAGTTTCACAAATTGATTTAAGTTGAAATTAAAAATCTGTTTAAAATTGAGAGCAAAAATTCACTTTTTTAACTTTTAATTGGCTTTTGGTCTTTATTGAGTCAATTTTTGATTATTTGCAAATTCATTCTTGCCCTCCATGTTTGCACCTTATGTTTCTGGGAACAAGGAGGTGTATCTGACCAAAGGGCACCGCCTTAGCATGGCAGAGCTGAGGAGCATGTGCAAGCAAAGTGGACTGAAACTGAACAAGCAGTCCAAGAAGGAGGATTATCACATTACCTTCAGAGCCTGGATGAAAGTCTGTCAGCTACAGTGTTCCTCAGAGGAGAAAGAGGATGAAGTGGAAGAGGAAAATTACGATGACTTTGAGGTGTTTCCAGTGCCCGAGGAACGTGTGTCCCCAGGGCCTTGAAATTACAGCTGGCTACCCTAGCCTTAAAGGAGTAAGAGGTGGCTTTAGCTGCTGAGGAGAAAAAGGGATCAGCTTCCTCTGCTATTGACCTAACACTTAATGAGAAAATAAATAAACTTGAAAGATTAGAGAAGACGTTAGTATGCACCAGACTACATGGACATCTATTGACTAAACATTTGCAGTCTAACACTATCCTGTCGTTGGATGGTGCTAGGGGTGGAAACTGCTTTGGAACAAGTGCAGAAGTTAATTAAAGAGATTGCGGATTTGAAAAAAGAGATCTTGGATGACAAGACACTGGTGAATGCTAAGGAAGCCCTTTAGCGCCTGGAGAGAACGATTAGAGATTTTGACACCAACACACAGGCTTATAAACTTGACAAACTGGTGAGGTGCATTAGACTTTATGATAAGAAAATAACATACCCTTTCTGTACATGCAGTTATTACAATCAGGATTCTCAGGGTAGCTACACCAGTACAGGCAGGGGAGCCTTCAGGAGATAGAAGACCTTCTCGGAATCCTCAGGGGCCAGTGGCAGTGGTAGCGATACAGATCAATCAGGGACCAGCTCTGGTTTTACAACCAGAGTTATAATTACCGAGATCAAGTACTCGCTCCTTTTTTTAGGGGAGGACCAATGGATCCAGCACAGAGGGGGAGGTCGACCTTGGAACAGAGGATACCCCAGGGAACGTGTGTGGGGCAGAGGCAGGAACAGTGGCAGGAAGCAGGTACGTTTTCAGCAAGAGGACCGCCCACTGGGAAATACAGACCCGCAGACAGTACTACAGATGGTGAACCAGCCTCATTGTGAACCTATCTGACTATGCACTCACATCAGGAGAAGGTTTAGGTTCTAGCCAAAGGATTATCTTTTGTACCCACAGCTGTCCCAAAGTTTGTCTCAAATATTACTTTAATAAAATCCCATCCCAGCCCACCTTTTTCAACACTGGACTGAGATCACTATCCAGTTTCACACCCCCAGCCCATTTGATGACACAGAACACTGGCCTTTGAACAGTTGGTTCTTAGGGACACAATGAACCTCATCTCTAAGACCAAAAATGTGAAATAGAATGTGCCCAAAGCCAAGCGTGAGGCTTTGAAAACTTTATAACAGAATAAGACCCTAGTAATTAAGTCAGCGGACAAAGGTGGAGCCATAGTGGTCCAGAATGTGGCACATTACAAATCTGAGATTAACTCACAACTGCTGGATGGGGTCAGTTATAAGAAACTAAACTTGGACCCAACAAAAGAGGTAACTGAAATTATCAAAATGGTGAGAAATATAGGACTATAAGAGGGTTACCTCAATGAAATTGAACACGATTTCCTGAACAAAAAGCAACTTCGCACCCCCATAATCTATACACTCCATAAGATCCACAAGGGTTTAGAAAAACATCTGGCTAGACCAATAGTCTCTGGTTGTGGCTGTATTTTGGAGCTCATGAGAAAATATGTAGATTTAGTTTTGAAGCCTAGTGTTGAAACTACAAGGGCATACCTAAGATATACGATGGAGACGATAAAGCTGGTTGATAATCTTGCGTTTACCCCTTATGAACAAATCCTGGTGGCAATGGATATCACTTCTACTTACATCAACATCCCACAGAGACCAGCTTTGGAGGTCATTAGGGAAGTTCTAAATAGAAGACCCAAGCCAGTGCAGGTCCCCACTGATTTCATAATAGACCTGCTGGATAGAGCCATGACCAAAAACTTCTTTTACTTTCAGGGTGACTATTTTCTACAAACTAAAGGTGACGCAATGGGAGCAACTTTTGCACCGGACCTAGCAATCCTCTATATGGATCATTATGAGGACCAACACATTTTTAAAGCCAGTGAATCCTACACAGATCACATAACATTATGTCGATGTTATATTTACGATGTATTGATGGTATGGAAAGGAAGTGAGGAACAGCTTCTAGATTTCCATAGATGGTTGAATGAGAGATCAGAAGATATTAAGTTCACCATCCAATACAGCTGAGAGGCAATTGATTTCCTTGATATCACTATTAAAGTAGACAGGAATCATTTATAATCAACACTCTTCAGAAAGTATAGTGAAAGGAATATCCTTCTAAAATACTCTAGTCATCATCCTAGAAACCTAAGGGATAATTTACCCTTTGGCCATTTCCTCCGTCTCCGGAGGAACTGTTCATGTAAACAAGTTTACTTCAAGGAATCCGAGGATTTATTAAAACACTTGTTACTAAGGGAGTACCCTAAGAACCTAGTGAAGAAGGCCCGGAAAAGAGCCTGGTTTTGCCTACGTGAGACCTTACTTGAACCCAAACAATGTAGTGATAACCCGTGGCAGGATGACGTGTGTGACTACTTTTAAAACACAGAGTAACAAGATACGAAAGATTATCAACCAGCATTGGTCTCTAATAGCTGATGATATTGAGATGAGGCAACCACTTATTTACTCTTTTAGGAGGGGGAAGAACATAAAAGACTATGGGGTCGATTCCGATTCGGGCCGGAAATCTCTCCGACCGAGCCGGACCCGGAGAGATTTCCGACCGAATCGGACCCGTGCAGTCCGACCGAACGAGTACGATGCGGCCGTATGTTATCGGACACGAGTCGGTCGGACTCCCATTGAACTCAATGGGAGCCGGTCGCATAACGCGTACGCGGGCTCCCATTGCCTCAATGGGTGCGAGGCGGACAAGGGCGCCTCTACAGCGAGTACGCCGCGGAGCGCTCAGCGGCGCACACGCACAGGTAGGGGGGACCCTTGGGTCCCCCTGTGTGCGCCTCGCACGGGTACGCAGTACAGGGGGTCCGACACGGACCCCAAAGTACGGCTCCGACAGCTCGTACGAGCCGGAGTGCGCGGCTCGGTCGGACTGCTCGCGGCGCGCATCGTACTTACCCGGCCGGGAAACGTCTCCATTGCGCGGTGCGAATCGGGTCCGAGCGAGTCGGTCGGAGCGGTTCGAGTCCGAGCGAGTCGGTCGGAGCTGTCGGGACGCCCGGACGAGTCGGTCGGCGACTCGCATCGTACTTCGCTCGGCCGGACTCACAGTACGGTTCGGTCGGGAAACAGGCTTTCGCATGGCTTTTTCCCGACCGAATGGTATTGGGTGCGCCTCCGACCGAGATCGGAATCGGCCCCTATGTAGTGAGATCGCTCTTAGGGGACCCACCCAAACCCTACATACAGGCACTATGGAACCTTCCGCAGCTTATGGGCCATTTTAAGTGTGGGAGTTGCAAAATATGTGGACTAACTCTAGAGTCAAAGACTTTTAGTCACAATAGGCAGACATACACGTTTAGGGAGCACACTAATTGCTGCAGTACTAATGTGATCTATGTGTTCAAGTGTCCATGCGGCTGTCTCTACGTAGGACAGACAGGACAAAAGGTGAAAGTCTGCATTGTGCAGCATTGCAGTAGGATACGATGTAATGTACAAGGAGCACGCTTGTGGAATATTTCACTTTAGAATATCAGCCCATAGACAGCATGAGGTGGGTGGTAATTGAAAGAGTTCGTCCCAACACTATATTTGGGGATTATGCTAACATTCTAAAAATGTGCGAATGCAAATGGATCCACCTTCTAGATATAGTAGCCCGGGGCTTAAATGAGTATGAAGAGATATCAGGACAGGTGGCTAGTCTGAACAATGGATGAATTCCACGTGTTAGGTGTAACTGAACCTTAAGTTGTACCGCATGCTATTATTATTCACTGTCTACATGTAGACCTTGTCACTATGTATAGTAGTAGGAATGCGGTGCAATTCAACCACACTTTAGGGTGTAACACATGCTATTATTACTCACTATCTACATTTAGACCTTGCCACTATGTATAATAGTTGATGACTCTGACATATGAATAATGATACGTATTGCGTATGTATGTTCATGTCCAAACTGAGAAATTATAAGGAGATGGAGTTTCTCTATATACACACACACACCTAGACATCATTTTTTGTATTTTTACTGAGCATTAGTAAAAGGCATAATTTAATTTTTGACCCTTGTATGTTGTGATTTTATATCAATCTGTCTGTATTTACCTACATTTTTCTGAATAAGAGCTATGTCACTATACTGTCACCCCATTCACGTAGCCTCTGTGATCCTTGGTTTATATCAATTCGCGCATCTTGTAGAGGGTTTGAAATAGGTGATTGTAAGTTATGTATGAGCGAGGACTTTTTAAAATCATTATAACTGTAATTGATCGGTTTGGTATTACACACACTTTCTGTAGAAGCTCTATAATATGTGATTTTGTTGTTGTTCATTAATACAATATACTTATCCTTGAGAGAGTTGATTACAAACATTTTTAACAGAAAGGGCCCCTCTGCTGAGACAGATGTTCTGGCAGAACCGTGAAAGTTGTGACAATTCTTTTCTTGTTACGAACGTCTTGACACACACGGGTTAATTTGATAAACTTTTGCGAATACCGAAACTGATAGACTGAGCGTGACTCCTCCAGGTCTCCGGTGTCTTTTCTATGCCTGCCCTATGCGCACTCACGCTAGTACCAACGTGCACGCCGACATTAATTTTAATGTCGAAGTTTTTAGACGGAGCAAGACTCATCCTGTTCTCTTCTATCTCTTACAAGACTGGCCTGCGCTCATACACACCAGTTACAGCGTGCAGGCTGACGTTAAGGCGGCTATATTTCACTTCACTCGCGGCCGTTCAGTGATTGCCAGCCCGAGAGGAGTTTACTTTGTAGCAGTTATAAGGTGAGCGGGTCTGCCGGGTGTGCAGCGCTGCAACTTTCGATGCCGGTCAGCCTAATTTTCTGCCGTTTTTTATGTTTCATTTCCTGGAGCACTGTATGTTAATTTTAGGGCCCGAAGTGATTCATTAACAAACGGGCAGATGCTGGAATTGGATTCCCTTTTGAAAAGTTTTGGGATTCAGTGACTCTTTTTATTACCTCCACGGATCTTTCTGACAATCCATCCTCATTTATAAGGTGAGCCTTATTATCGACAGAGGCCTTGCGCCCATCTAACCCATGTGTTAGCCTAATTAGTGATGGCTTGCATCTGTTGTTGTTTTTGTAGGTGGATTAATATTGCTATGTAATCATGAGCCTGTTGGCATTCTACATTCCTTTGCAAATATGAAGGGTTTCACCTCACGTGGATGACTGATGTTTCCAGGTGAAGGCAATAATGTCTTGTTACTTACTGGTAATCTTCATTACCCCGATTAGGGTCCTCCTCGTCCCATTCCTAACATAGTGAGCCAATCCTGCCTCCCGACAGCCAATCAGAACGCTTATAATATTTTCAAAGGATATATAAGCCCCTCCCACCCACCGCCATGCCTGTTATCAACAAGTCCTGACACAAACACAGCGGGAGGGAGGGAGGGAACAGGAATGGGATGAGGAGGACCCTAATCGGGGTAATGAAGATTACCGGTAAGTAACAAGACATTACCCCACCATGGGTCTTCCTCGTCCCAGTCCTAACATAGTGAGGAACTCACAAGCAGAGACCCAAGAAGAAAAAACGCAGGACACCAGGGATCCTTGCAAAAGCACAAAACTTAATCAAACGAAGGATTAAGGAACAGCAGCGTGCAAAACGCCAACAGCAAAACGGGCCACAGAGGCAAGGAAAACAGCAAAGCGATAATGCTGAACAAATGTGTGAAGGGACAGCCAAGTGGCCGCTCCACAAAACACCTGGACAGAGACCCCCGCCTCCTCAGCCCAGGAAGCGGACACAGAACGTGTTGAACGACCCAGCACCAGAGACGGAGGAGGCAGACCCACAGGATAGGCAGACCGCCAAACGCACATAGCGAGTGAAGGTGGAAGGAGAAACCAACCATCCCTGAGCCACACCCCCACATGAGAAAAACAGGGCAGGGGAAAGACGAAACCCCAAGGTACGGAGGAAGAAAAAACGAAGGGCGCGAACAACCAAGGATGAAGGAACAAATAAACCCCCATCCCCAGGCAAAATAGGAAGGAATCACCTCCAGCAGCAAATGGAACCCGGAGGAAGCTAAGGAAAAAAAAACGGGCCTAGCCGCAAAACAACCCCAACCAGCAGAAAATGCAAATAAGGGAAGGAGAGAAGCAAAGCACCCAACAGCCGCACGGAGGAGACGGATAACAAAAAATCCACAGTTGCGGACAACCACAACAAACAGCCTCCAAAAAAGGCACAAAAGGGTGCAACTGCAGACCCCGCAAAACAGTAGGCAAACCCAAGAAGGCACAATCACAGGAGAGATCAGATGTGGAAGCCGAAAACAACACAGAATCCGACTCACCCAAGGAGCAACAACCTCCAAAGAGGCCCCGAGACCCCGACAAGCCTGAACCACAGCCCAACCAGCAGACAAGGCAGAAGGGGAAAGGTCCATCAAAAACCCATCTCGGAGAAAGACAAGAATAGAAGCCGGACCACCAACCATGGATCCAGACCAAGAGAAGAGCACCAAGAGACAAAAGAGCGGCAATGCGCACTACAGTCCTTAAGTGTTGAAGGCCGACGAGACAGCGGAATGCCACAGGCCACCACAGAAGAACAGCCCAAAGACGCCAACGACAGCCGCTCAAGAGCCAGGCCGACAGATGCAGGCGACAAAGATAGGGCAAAGACAGGTGCGGACACAGAAGCGGAGCCGGAGTCAGGGGAAGCCGGCCAAACCCGCCCCCCTCCAGCAGCAGCAGGAGCGGAAACCAAAGGCAGCGAGGTCATAAAAAAGGAGCAACCAACAGCACAGACACCTTCACCCCCCCTGAATCCTCTGCACCACCCCGGGAAGAGGGAAATAGGAGGGAAGGCATTCAGAAAGCCCGAAGGCCAAGGAAATGAGAGAGCAACCTCCAAGCCTGAGGATAGACCACCTCGGAACAAAACCGGTGGAGAAGAGCATCGCGAGGGGAAGCAAAAAGTCCAGAGAGTCCCGATCCGAAGACAAAGGTCCCGGAACAGAGGAACAGACAGACGGCACAAAACAGAGGACGGGAGGAAGCCGCCCAAGCCTCTGAACATAAATAGCCCCAATGCCAACAGACGAGATTCCACCCAGACACAAATCACGGAAGGCAGCAGGTACAGAGACGCGCACCAGGACCCCCCAAGAAGGCGCAAGTAACAACAAGCCACCTGATTGTCGGAACGAACCAACAGACTCGTCAGCCACCAAGGACCCCAGCGCGGCCCCCCAACCCCAAGGACAAGCGTCCGAGGTCAACAAGAGGAGAGAAGGAAGCAGAAAACGCACCCCCACACCAGGGTGGGAGAGCAAAGCCACCATACCAAATTAGGAACCAGAACAGGGGAGAGAGGAACCAGAGCCACGCAACCTGTATGGGAAGGGTCCCAACGAGCCAACAGAAGAATCACCAAGGACCTGAGGCGCAGGCGAGCTCAAGGAACCAGAGCCATGGAGGCAGCCACCAACCCCTGGACCTGCAACCAACCCCGAGCCGGGGCAGAAGGGCAACCCAGCAGGACCCGCAAAAGAGTCAAAAGGGCAGAGAACTGAGCCGGAGGGAGACAACAGCACCCTGCAAAGCGTCGAACAGGCTTCTGAGAAACTGTAGTCCCAGAACAGGAACCAGATGAGAAAAGGCCAGATCCAACATGAACCCCAGATCCTGGAACAAGGCCATCAACGCCACCACCACCAGAAGAGCCACAAGGAAGGTGGAAGCAGAAACCAGACAAAAGCAACATAGGGAAACACAGGGAAACCCAGACTCAGCAAAACCCCCACAGCAGGAGCCAATACTGCGGAAAAACCCAGGGAGCAGTAGAGAGGCCGAAAGGCAACACCTGAAACTGGTGATGGAACCCGTCCACCGCAAACCGCAGGAACCGCTGACCTGCCGGATAGACGGGAATGGGAAAACAGGCGACTTCCAAACCCAGGGAAACCAAAAAATCACCCACCAGGACGAGGGGAACGACGGACAGCAAGGGAATCATCCAAAAAATGACCCAGCCGCACCAAACTGTACAAAGCTCGGGGATTCAGAAACCGAGTGGAAGGAACCAGCGGGCGTCGGGACCAGGAACAGAGAAAAATAGAACCCCCGGCCTCGTCCCAACACCAGAACCAGCACAACAGTGCCCCAAGACAAAAACAGGCAGACGCCAGAGAAGATGGCAGAATGCATCACGGGGCCAATGGACAATGGGGTAACCCCAAAAACAGTCCAAAAAGGGGGACGGCCACGGAACAGAATCCGGTAACCAAGATCGATGACCGACCAGACCCACCAGGCGGAAATCAGACCGGACCAACGATCCAGGAACAACCAAGCTGAGTCCCCAAAATTGCAACATCGCCAACAATGTAGACAGGGAACTCACAACCAGCGAAACACCAGGAGTTGAACACATAACCTTCGGAGGAAGAGACTGCAACCGGAACCACCAGGCCACGGTGACTCCTCTTGGGCATAATAATATCTGACCAACACCCAGGGGCAGCAGCAGGCGCTGCAGAGTCCGGGAACCAAATAGAACGCAGCCCCCGACCACGGGCCCGACCACGAAAGGGCCAAGAAGAAGACAGAGAATCCAGAAACTCCAGAAGAAGGAAAAAAGACAAGCCCCTCTGCACAGACTGCCTTTGGAGTAAGCCAAAAAGCCTGAGAACCACAAAAGGCAGGCAACGGACCAAGGCTGCAGCGCAGCGTCAAGGCACCAAAGCGCGGTCCAGAAAGACCTCCTACCAGCCACTGCCACTCCAGCAGCCAAGGAGAGGGCCCTCATGGCAACAAAACACAGCAGACAGAAACTGAGCCAATACCTCCATCTGCGCCAAGATAGGGGTGAGATCCCTCTGATCCGGAAGACAGACAAACAGGTACCCAAACCCCTAGAATGGACCTGCAAAGCAGAGGCTGAGGACGTGCAAGCACGAACCCCAAAACGAGAAGCAGCAGAAGAACGCATGAGAGCAGACACCTCCTAAGACAAAGATGAGGAAAAAGACATGGAGGTCAAAATAGATAGACCCCAGGAACCAGAGGAAAATGAGTATCAAACACCGTCAGGTGACACCGCTTCCCCAGAAAACGAGGAATCCCCCGCATGTCGACCTCAAGCCATGGGACAGCCAGAACCTCTAAAATGACATAAAGGAAAGGCAGGTCATGCGCCACCGAGGAACAATACAGGGAGTCACCTCTCCGCAGACAAAGAAGCAGGCGTAAAGCCGAGAACCTCACGAAATGGACAACATGACCGAAGAAAAAACTCTCACTGGACATACCCCCAGCAGGGAAAATGACCACGAATTCCCACCCTCCGGAGAGAAGGAAGCAGAAGGCTCAAGCAGCGCAGCCCGCATGGGAAGGCATCACAGCAGAAAACCAAATCCTGCAGGCTAGTCCCGGAAATCTGCAAAAGGTCAACCACCTGCAGCTCCCAAAACATGATGATGCATAAACAGAGATCCTGCACGCACTGGAGCGGAAACCTCAACACCCCTGGCCACACGCAGTAGTATCAGGAAGCCACAGCACACACCAGGAAGTGCCCAGCAACTCGCCTAAAACACCATCCCCAAACAACCAAGGCATAGCAACACGAGACCTGGGAAAGAAAAAGGGACAACCCCGCAGTCTCCCCCACAGCCACAGAACAAACATTTTGGCCGCGGGAGCCGGATGCCGCTAGAAGATCCCAGCACCGGAGCGACCCGAGGCCAGAACGCAAGAGAAAACTCCCCGCCCCAGCCCAGCACATGCGCAGGGAGTGCGTTCTTGCCAAGGAGCAGGAACGCGGCCGACCGGAACACCGGTGCGGAAGCGCTACAAAAGAAGTAAAACAAACACTTCAACAGAACAGAAAAGAAAAAACTCACGGCACGGCAAACCCAGCCCTTCCAACTCGGGAACCGGCTAGCAGGAAACACGGAACACACCAGAGTTCCGACCGACGTCGGACAGCAAAAAAACAGGCATGGCGGTGGGTGGGAGGGGCTTATATATCCTTTGAAAATATTATAAGCATTCTGATTGGCTGTCGGGAGGCAGGATTGCCTCACTATGTTAGGAATGGGACGAGGAGGACCCATGAGGGGGTAATGATCTAAATAGAGTTACACTGGACTCACACGTTAATACCCATTTTAATTATCCAATAGTATTCCATTTTAACTCAGGTTGCTCCTTCTCTATTCACTCACCTAGTCCTGAAAAATACCTGCTGTTAAGGCAATCATTGGTCCTTTCCTTCGTGTCGGGTCGAAACGTCGACATTCCATAAAAAGCCTGGATTGTATAGATAATTCACAGGGTGGCAATTTGTTTTTAACAACTGTGCTGCCCCTGGATGTAATAGAGTTTATTGGTGTACTTATAGGTTGGACAGGCTTCTATATGAAGAAATATGGTATATGTAATTGCTCCCCCTTCCTTTCCACTCTCATTCTTCACGAGCACCTTCTCTGAGCACCTATTCTATCACTACAATCTTTTTCTGGAGCTAAGAGTTAAATAATTGTATTAAAACTGTATGAATACTGTTTTTTTGGAAAACACCTAAAATTAATTATTTGGAATATAATATACATGTGTGTGTCTTAATTGTTTTGACTTATTCTGTTTTCCTGTTTTGACCCCGTATCTGGTGATTGGTTCTGTAGGGATCCATAAATAATGTTTGGAGGAGTTGTTTAATGTAGCTCTCCTTGTTTTAAATTGATTTATTTGTTCTTTTCCCGATTGGACCACTATTGTCTGTACCATGAGGAGAAAAAGGCAGCAGCAACAATGGCCCCGGAAGAAAAGACGTTGGCTGCTGAGAAAAAAATGACAGCAGCAACTTTGGCATTAGAGTAGAAATAATTATCCCTGGCCTTGGGGAAGAAGTCCTTGCTAGCCTGTGAAAGGAGCTTGCGTAAGATAGACTTCAGGTCCAAGAAGTCTTGTGAGTCCATTGAAGATGGCTGCAGTGACAATGAAGTTCCTAGGAGAGGTGAAAGGGGCCGCATCCTTAAACAGCTGGTACCTAGCTACGAAGTGGGGGGATTACGTAGATAAGTGGTTTGCAGCATAAGGTTGCCCTATGTATGCATAGAGTCCCAGAGGGTGACTGGGGGTGACTGGGGGGGAGGGGCAGTATGTGGAAGCACATGCCCATTGCTGGTAGATATACAATTTTGGCCCTGGAAGTAGCTAACCAGATAAGTATGTCCTCATGTAGGAAACCCTTATCACTAAGTTTTGTTTGCCCCTGAGAAGTATCGCCTGAAGTTCAGGGATACCAGAAGCAGTCACACCAGTCTTTGGATGGAAGTTGTGGATCCTTCCTGTAAGGTACTGGATGGTTGAGTGAAGGACAGCAAAGTAAATGAGTATGATGAGCTGTACAATTTGGTTATGAGGGAGCACATTTTCAGTTATTGTTTTAGCACAGAGAGCTTGACAAAGAAGCTGACCTCTGGATCATCCCCAGAGTGTCCAATAAGGTAGCTGGGAGGGACCACAGGAAGCATAGTTCAGGTTTCCCTCCCCAGAGGAAATGGGACTACCAGGATAATAGGGAGAAGTTCCCTAAAGGGCCCCATAAGAGTTTGGAGGGAAAGAATTCCCATTCCCCTTTAGAACACAGGAGGGGAGGTTTTGGTGGGCCGAAGCCCAGGGCGCCTTTGCACCTGCCCTGGAGTTATGACAGTCTCCAGTCAGGACGCAAGAGAGGGGTGCCTGTGTGTCCCAGTAAGCTACCCACACCTTCTCGTATTTCATTGAAAGTTCACAAAGGCGAGGCAAGGATGTGTCTGGTTTAGTGAGGGTGAGCAAGATATTATCCGCAAACCGTAGTGCCTTATGTCTATTTCATATAAAGGTAAGACTCGTTAGTTCCTTGTCTCTCCTAAGCAGTATCTGGAATGGTTCTATAGTGAGGGCAAGTAGCAGGGGTGACAAAGGACACCCCTATTAAGTGCCTCGTTAGAGAGGAAGGTGAACAGAACGTAGCACCTTAAAGTAACTTTACGCAGCTGGGGTCCGGTGACTGTAGTTAGCTAGTATCAGTCTAATAAAATTGGGGCCAAATCCAATATAATGCAGGACTGGCTGTGGGAATTGCCAATTCACCTGTCCAAAGGCCTTTTAGGCACCCAACATGACTATTACTGCTGTCACAGCCTTCTTTGAGCCTTCTTGACCAGGTGGGTCAGCAGTCTCAGATTATATATCAGGCTTGGTAGGACATTGTCTAGATGTAGAGCTAATATTTTCGAATATATTTTAACATCTAAGTTTAGGAGGGCTATCGGCTTATAGGAAGAACCTAGGTTTTGGTCCTTCCCTTATTTGTGAATTATGGTCCTCGTGGCTTCCACCGTTATGGGTGTTACCTCTCTCCCCTGTAGGAAGGAGTTAAAAAGTTAGGTGCGATGTGGGATCAGCAGAAGGCATACGTTTATAGAAATCTGCTGTAACACCAACGGGCCAGGAGATTATTCTTAAAAATTTTAGAGTTTAATTGCTGCTTTCACTTCTTCCTCGGATATCGGGGCCTCAAGCAGCTTTTGTTGGACCCATGATATTGTTTCATTTGGGTTCTATCAAGATTAGCTTTTTAGGAGTCTTGTGAGAGTGGGTTTTTGTGGCATATAAGGTGGAGTAAATATTTGTGAAACTCCTTTTATCATCTTCTTTGGGCCAAAGGTCTCCTCCATCTGAGCGTTTTTCTTTAATGTATCCCCTTTCTTGCTTCTGCCTCAGCTGCCTCACCAATGGTGTGCCTAATTTACTGTTCTGTGAATAGTAGTTCTAACCTGTCCTCAAATTCCTGTGACTGCCCTCAGTTGATATGGGTAAGGGTACTGTCTGTATTTTAGCTTAGCAGTATGGAGTTCTTTTTCAAGATGGTCCCTCTTCAGTTTCTTAACTTTTCTCACTGATGTCAATTGTCCTGCAGTGCTCCCTTATTACTGTTTTAAATGTGTCCCTCACACTTGCTGCTGTTACATCCCCATTATCATTTTCCTCAAAGTATGACATAATATGTTGACAAATCTCATCTTTTAATATTGGGTCTCTTAGCAGGAGTGGATGGGAGTTCTATCTCTCCAGGCACCCAGGTTTCTTGTGCCAATCTAGGTGAAGTTTCAATGGGGCATGATCTGAAAGGCAAATTTGTCTTATGTCTGCCTTGGAGATAAGTGGGAGCAAGGCATTGTTCAACCAAATGTAATCGATTCATGAATAATATTGGTGAACATGAGAAAAGAAAGTGTGTTCTCATTTATCCTTATTCTGTACTCTCTAGGCATCTTGTAGGCCCACTTCTCTTAGATTTTTTTTCAGGATTTTTAGAGAAGGCTCCTGTCTGTTATGTTGCTGTGTTTGTCCTGAATAGTTGGGGCCTCGTACTAAATTCTCCCACAGCACCAGCTCTCTGTCTGTGAATTCCTCCACACCCACTGTGAAGTTGCAAAGGGAAGGATCTTTCCCTGAATTAGGTACATATACGAATGCAAAGGTGACCCTCTGTCTTTCCAGCAGTCCCTTGACTAGTAGGGTTAGCCCCTCCCTGTCTCTCCTTACATCTTTTACTAGATTAACTTCTTTATTTGTTTGATTAATTAAAATCTTACAAAAAAAAAAAAAATGCAAATACTAATCCAAATATAAAAGATTAAAAGAACATATATAAACAATACCATGTCTTATATAAACCAGATTGTACTTAATAAAATTCATTACATAATATATTTTAAAATTCAGTAGTTAAGGGTTTCAAATTATACTCCTCTAATTTTTGTCCAACTCTCAATAACATTTTTACAAAGGCAGAGTTCATAAATATATCATCAGAACCTAGACATGATATCAAAGCTTGTCTACATGTCCTTATACCACGGTCATTAAATAGTCTCTTAAGTATAATTTTCCTTTCATTTTCTAACTCAGGGCAAAGACATAATAGGTGTATAATGTTCTCCTGCCCAGATTTACATAGCCTACAAAAAGTGTCCTCTTCTGACTTCTTCCATGGCGGTAAATGGCATAAACCCGGTAGTAAACCAAATCGTGCTTTAGTAAAAATATATTTGTTTTTTAATGACCATGGTGTTTCTATATATTGTTGGACCTTTTTTTCGAAAATCCGTTTATTATTGGCCATGCATGTTTTCTTTTTGCAAATATATCTTTATCTTTTATCAACGATAGATGATTAGTTAGTTTATTAATTGCTTTTTTAAAAGTTTCCTGAGTTATTGTATTTTCCCAGATGGGCATTACTTCAAATTCTTCTATCGCTGCATTTAAGTAAGTCCATGCCTGCAATTTCCTATTGGCATTTATTTCCTGCCATAATAGCTGGGACAGTTGATTATCATGATCATTTTTTATTCTGTTCCACACCTTTATAACTTGTCCTTTTCTTGAATATAGCTGATTGTTTAAACCAAATTCCAACCTCACTTGCTCTTGAGTTGCGTTATTAGGCAGATGAAAAAGGGTTTTATAAGTTCTTGCGACCGCATTATTAATGATCACCGCATCTTTCCCATTTAATGCCTCACTACCGTATGTTAGTGTAGGTAGCAATTTTGCTGAAATCACCTTTAAAAGGGGACGAATAGACAAGTCACCTATTGATTTCTGTAGGATCCTAAATGCTGCTGTCAAAGCATTTGCTTTTCTGAAAATGTCCTTTTTTTGAGGGAGGAAATTTCCATTGTCATTAAATATAACACCTAGGTATTTATAAGAATCCACTTGCTCTAATTGTGTTTCTTCCAGTGACCATTTAAATTTATGTTTAAGTCTTGTGTTTTTTGTAATTACCATTACTTTAGTCTTTGTTTCATTTATTACCATATCATTTTCATTTGCATATATTAATAATCGATCTATTAGCCGTTGCAACCCAACCTTAGTCTGGCTTAAAAGTATAACATCGTCTGCATACAGCAGGTTGGATATTTGCTTATTAGCTAATCTAGGCGGATGTGCATTTACATCATTCAATGCATTTGTAATATCCGCTAAAAACAGATTAAAAAGCATTGAGGCCAAGACGCACCCTTGTTTTAATCCTCCAGACGTAGGTATTTCTTTTGTTAGTGTCCGACCATCTCCCATCCTCACCCTGATCCAAGTATCAGTATACAAAAGTTGAATCAATTTTAATAGTAAGTCTGGAATTTCTTGCTCTTTTAATTTTTTCCACAGACGGTGTCTATTTACACAATCAAAAGCTGATCTAAAATCGACAAAGCATAGATACAAAGGCTGCTTTGTTAAAATTGCCTTATCCATTAGTACTGATAGAACTAATATATTTGTAGACGTTCCTAGACCTTTTACGAAACCTGTTTGGTTCGGGGAGTATCTGTTTATCATTTACCCAATCTGACAAGTTTGACAATAAAATCCCCGCAAACAGTTTTGCATCCGTGTCTTGCAGGGTTATCAAACGATAGTTCTCCGGCAGGGCCCAATTTCCTTTCTTATAAATAGAAGATATTAATGACCCTCTCCAAGATTTAGGTATCGACCCAGTCCGAACTACTTCCTTAAAGACCTCTGTTAGGTATACCGACCAAAATTCTGGTTCTCCCTTGTAAAGGGCGAACGGGATACCATTGGGACCTGGTGCCCCATCTTTTTGTTTTTTTATTAATTTGGAGACTTGAGAATTCGTAATATAAATTTCACTATCATCTTCTAAATGTGTTGGTTCCGGCCTTTTCTGATTACCATCCTGAATATTTGCTTTCCCAACTGGATTTAGATGTTTTATAAGGAATGTAATCCATTCATCTTCGGTTAACACGGATGCTACCACGGATTTATTGGGTCTTACTAGACCATTAATCGTTTTCCAAAACTCTCTTGAGTTTACTTGATTACTAGCGTAGAAGATTTTTGTCCAAAGTTCCTGCCTGGCTTTGTTTTTTTCATTCCAGATCAATTTCCTCAGGTTTTGATTTATTGTTTTTAGTTTAATTATCATTTTTTCGTTGTTTGGAAGCTTAGTTAACTGTTTCCTAAGTTTATTACGGATCCGTCTCATTTTCTTAACCGTATATGGTAGATTGATATTATTTCCACTTTCTTTCCTTTGTGACTCTTGTTTATTCTCCGGTATTACAAAAGAATCATATGGCTTAACTATTTTCCTTGTGAAGTTTTCCCATTGCTCAACTGCGGACCTCATGGTTTTATCTTTAAAACATTCTTTAACCAGTTCTTGCGCCTTTTCCTTAATGTCCTCCCTATTGTTTGTTTTCCATATAAGTTTTCTGTAGTTAATGGTTCCTGTCTGGCCTTGCATTGACAAATACACTTGGTGTTCCAAACATGACAATTTTATATTTATTATTTGCTGACTGTGGTCGCTATCAAGGACCTTCCTTAAATAGTAGGAGGTAATGTTGTTAAAAATATTTAATGAGACCATCGTATAGTCAATTCGTGATTTTGAGTTATATGACTGGAATGTCCATGCCGGTGGTGAATCCAGCGCGAATCTTCCATTTAATATTCTTAATCCCAATGCTTCCATATCCATCACAAAGTTTCTTCCCATTTTACTTTGCTTGGGATTTATTAGGGAATCCAACATCTGCTCAGGAATTGTCCATTGATGGTTTTGAGACTGTATAATATCGTCTCGTATGAAGGATATTAATAGGTTTAAGTTAAAATCACCCGTAAGTATAAAGTCTGCAAAAGGTTCATCCATCATTTGCTCCACAAGGTAGCTAGTAAGTGCAGCACACATATTCTTCCTTAAACTCTGTTTTGGTGGAATATATATATTAATCAGCATTAAAACTTTTGATTTTTCTCGATCGTTTGCTGTAGTATCGCAACTTTACCGATTGGAAGTTGGGGTTATTTCGTAACCAACTGCTCATGTTCCATTCTCAGATCAATAGATAAGAATATTGCTAACCCCTCACTGGGGCGTACTCATATTTATGTTGTTTAATCGCTGGCTCAAAAACCCTTTATATCCATGTAACATAAAAGGTCCATTGCCCACGTTTCCTGTAATAAAATGATCTGATAAGAGTTAGATATTGAATCTAAACGGGCATTATTTATCTTTTACATATCCCATTTACGCTCCATGAGCATATCCCTATTACTTCTCTAACCTTATTCAGTTCATTTATATTACCTTGTAATTTGTTCTGTCATTGGACTTCATTACCGTGCAGGGCCGTCAGTATCCATTTTTCATTTATTCCTTTTACGTTTTCTATTTTTTCGTTAAAGGGCATTTCTTCTTCATGAGTGGTTTTTCCAAGAGGATTTTTAATATAGAAAAGACTGGGTCATCATTTTTTCTTTTTTCCTTGCGTATTGGACTTTCTTCTTTAATAAGCTGGAGTTGGGTATACTCTTTGGGGACGGTTGACTAATTATTATTCCCCAACTAAGAAAAATTTCTTGTTCCTGCATAATTCGTTCCGCTATAGAAACAGTAGCTACAGTTACTACAAATGTGAGGGTTCCCCGTTAGAAGATTGCCACCTGGTTATGCTTTGTAGTCCCAGAGGCATAGAAGTCACTGGGATACCTTTTGTTATGTTAGCGGGTTTCATCAGTTCTCTGAAGATGAGTTTCCTGTATGGCTACAATATCCACCCTCTCCTCTTATAAATGATTCCATTGCCTAGCACTTTTGTTGAGAGAATTCAGCCTGCATGTAGCGTGAGAATTGTAACCTTATTTCTTGTGTTGTTATTTTATCATGCCTGTTATGGTCATTCCTTCTCTATCAGTTACTGTTTGCTGGGTCTCTCGTGGTCTATCCCAGGCGTGAATAGCAAATAGGTCGTAGTGGGCACACTCTACTTGTGGGGTATGAGCATCCCAACGTAGTACCCCTTTAACAGGGAGGGGTGTAAACATTTGAACAATGTAAACTTAAATGAACAAGTGTAAAGAAAAGAGGGTTCCCACCCAAGGAATACCCCATACTTCACAGTGATTACCTGGTGCACCATCTCGGGGCTACATGTCCTATGTCCAGGTGGCACTAAGTGACCCAGCGGGGATCTCTTCCACTCCCCCACTCTGTAAGTGGTAATCAGTGTCGAAGCAGGGTATCCTCCAGCGTATAGATCTATATCACCTCAGCAGACCCATATCCAAAGCGCTATAGACCGATTCACTGCATTCAAGTCTCATATTAGTTCAGCCATTGACCTTGCTTTCCGAAGAGTCCACTCGTGTGGGTTGAACTCGTTAGGTGTATCTGGACAGCAGGCTGATTTCCACCAGTTATATTTTTGGTTGCTAGTTTTGATCCTCTTGCCCGTTGAGGTCGCAGAGTTCTCTATTCAGCTTGGCTCATAGGATGGGATCCACACCTATTTTGTGCGTCAATTGAGTTTACTACTTCTGCGTGTGCCTCCTGTGGTAGACCCGGAATTGCTGCCGCTTCATCCAACCTGGAGATGTGGTGTGCCTTATTGCGGTACTCGAAAGCAAGGTCAAAGGGGTAAAGCAGCTGTATCTTAATTTGTTCCACAGCAATTTGTCAGTAACAGGTCTGAGCTGCTGATGTTGTGCTAGCATTGTAGGTGCAATGTCCTGGAAAAGGTTGCATTCAAAGTCTCTATGTAGCCCATGCCTCCACCTGCTGCGAAACGTATATTATTTGCTGCAAATCATAGAATTTGAGGACATCTCTAGATCAGCCGAAGTCTCCAGATGAACATTGGCCAACTCTGTAAACTCGGTCCAAGCTCATCTCTTCCCTGTTCCCCCTTCAGCAAAGCTGACATGTGCTCCACCACAAACTGTCACTGGTCTGTTCCTCTGTGCCTTCTTGGAAGCCCCTTATCCTAATCTTCTTCCTTCATGAGCGATTTTCAAGGTCCTCCATCTTCATAGATGCCACGTCTGCTTCCAATTAGAGTGTATATATTTGCTTCATGAGGGTGTGGTAAGTATCCTCATGTCACTGGATTTTGGCTTCTGCTTCTAGTACTCTGGTGCTTGCTGAGCCTATGTCTTGGTGTAGGATTTTTATTTTCCCATTTAGGTCGGCGCGCAGCATTGTGATTTCCTTTGTCTGGTCTGACTTTGTTTCTTCCTGTAGTTCTGTTTTGAATGTATAGAGTAACAATAAAGTACAGCTTTCAAAGTTTGCCATTGTTGGGAGTGGATCTACAGACGTCGCGTTGGAGGTACAGTGCGGTGTTCCTTTCACGTATGAATCAAATAGGGGCTTTACTGTCATTTGGAGTGACTTTTTTGGCAGCATTTGACAAGGTGACACCCTTAGTTTGGGCAGTCTTTTTTTAAAAACTTTATTTATAAATATAATCTCGGGTAGACAATACAGCAAAAGCAAGTAACGACCAATAAATAACATTTCATGTCCTCATTGCATCATTATGTTAAAACCTTTTATCCCAAATGTATTTCATATTTCAAAGCAATAGATCTAAAAATCTAAAAAGCAGAAAGGTAAAAAGTATGAAGATATACAGCTGTGGAAAGCTCTCCCAAACCCACGCTCTTCCTTAGGTATTCCAGCCATTCTCCCCATTTTCTCTTATCTATACATACTTTCTATTCTTCACCCCAAATTTAGACAAACTTTTCCCAGCCCCTACTCTTAGGGAATACAGTTTTTCCTTATTTCTGACTTGGCTCATCTTTGATTCCCAATGACTAAATCTAGGTGGCTCTGGCATTTTCCATCTTTGCAGAATAAGCGATTTAGCCACTAGAGATGCAATAAAAACAAACTGCTTTTGTCGAATTGTTAAATTGATGTTAACGATTCCAAACAGAGCCACCAATGCATCAGGAACTATATTTGTCGACAGTTTCCTGTTAACCCACTGGAAGATCTGATTCCAATACTCTGCCAAAATTGAGCAAGTAAAACAGACGTGTATCCAGTCTCCTATTGGATGATTACATCTAAAGCATTGCCCTGATACTAATGGGAACATTTTTTGTAATCGCTTTGGGGTGTAGTATAGCTACCATTTACAACAAAGTGCCATGCGTTTGAAGTTGGCCCCTCGTGTGGGCAGTCTTGTGTGGTTTGTTTCGGCATGCGATCTTCTGGATGTTACTCTCTTAGTCTCGCTAATCAAATCAGAGGGCACACGGCGGCTCAAACTTGATGTTAGTGCATTTGGTAATGGTGCTTATACCTATATGTTGCTGTTGCTTCCACAGAGAGCATCACCCCCAGGATCCAAGGATCTTCATGGTTCATAAATGTAGATGAGAAGTTTAGTTATTTGCATTCGTTTTATTTTTAACAGCCTTCTTATCGGCTCAATGTGGGCCTCCCCAATCCTTCTGGAGTCAATTAGTCTGGGTAGCACCGTGTACGTGGACTCCCCCGTGTGGGAGGTAGTCACGCAGCAGGTGCTCTCCCTGTGTAGATAATCTGTGCAGTGCGCTGTGTGGGCTGACAGTCACACTATGAATCACCAGACCGCGATCTGTTGCTTATAGCCACGGCCTGTTGCAGTCACCCAGCTCCAGGCCTCTCAGTGACCGATGCACCGCTCACTTTCAGCTTGCCCACGGTTAGTGCCGAACACTTGTACACACCGCCCTCCACTTCTTTTTGCCTCTCGTTGTGAAGCAAGTCATAGGCCATGTAAGCCACTCACTGAAGGAAGGCCGAAATGTAGTCAGGCCTAGCTCTGCAACCTCATTTAAAGGGCACCATTTTGTCTAGCATCTTGGGCAGATAATTCACCGGAATTTTAATGCGTCTCCTCATTGTTGGGAGTTCATAGGAGTGGTTCTCTGCGACCCTTCACTTCACAGCGCCCTTGGGGGTCACTTCATTCAGGGAAACACGCTTTACGCTTCAGCAGCAAATGACATTAAGGGAAGGGGTATCTGGAAAGCACCATCACGGGTCTGCCTTCTCGGTCACTTTAAACCACTCGCCTCCTGTCAAAACCTCCTTTTTTGGAAAAAAAAGAACTTTCGTTTTTTTATTATAGTTTTGCAAAACAAAAACAAGAACAATTGCAGACACAGTATGCTACTCAAAGAGCACAATCATGCCTAAATTATCATCACTCAGGAGTACAGTAAACACATTAGGTTATTGTCAACTGCCGAACCTCTCCATCCTCCCATCGGGGCTCTACATCTCCATTGTGGCAGCAATGCTAACATGATCGATTACATGGATGTCGAGAATCTTGCAGACGTAATATACAGAGATAGTACCCATCCCGCTTCCTTTAATCCGCACACTCAACATTTAGTAGTCAGAGTTCCAGTACCTGTATACCCTCTCCTGGCCCTCCACTTGACTCATCATTCTCGTCTTGTCCACCCACCAACTGCTGTATCATGGTTCCTCTACTGCTCTTTCATCAGTTCTAATTTCACTCTCCTGTGTTCCACCTCTAATGACCACTCTATCAGGTCTCTCTCCCAGGAGTCCTCTTAATTTTATCCATTTTATTTCCACCCGTCTCTTCGCCAGAACCAATCACAACAAAGCAAACCTATGCTGCATTTTCATGTTGCTGGGTTTGCTTATGAAACCTAATATGCAATAATTAATAGTGACACTAATTTTTATATTGCTGATCAATGACAACTTATGCGCAACGCAGTGCAAGTTCATATTCATTTCATGCCAGGTCCATTCCATGAGTCTGAATGTGGCCTCAGGCGCCCCACATTTAGGACACATCGGTGATTTATGTAGAAACATTTTGTACAACTTGAGGGGAGTCATGTAAGTGCGGTGGAGAAAACATGCGTTTCTGGACACCTCCTTCACCAGCGCACAAGTCCCCTTCCACTCTGCATTTGTCAACTGTTCCTCTAGATCCGCCTCCCACAGCAGTCTCGCCGTTATGGAGGTCTTCACCCTGTCTTCTTTCAGAGCCCTATAAATACAGGTTATCAATTGTAGCCGTGGCAGCAGGAGCTTTAAGAAACTCTCGCCATATTTCTTTGGCTGCTTTTGCTAATTTGGCATATTGCAAGAATTGCCCCCGCCGGAAGCCAAAATATTCCTATGCATCTATAAAGGAGACAAACTAGTCACCCGGGTATAGACCTACAAGTATAGGACAGCTTCCCTCCCTCCATGTGCCACAGCCATATCTCTGCTAATATTTCTAAAGGGTTGTAACTAATTAATGTCAAGTGTTCCAGAGAATGTGAGCCCTCGCATTACCCTCTTTACTGGCACCTCCCACACAAAAGCCGTTTGGCGCACAGTGTTATGTTATGTATGTAGGAAGCTGGCACTGTATATACTATACCAAAGTATGGTATAGTGTTCACAGAGTCCAGTGGATCCCCAGAGGTATAGCAGAGGCTAAATTAGATAATCTCTAGCAACTCTATTTGTGGTAGAATGGTTGAGCAGTTAGGCTTATCAGGAAGGTGTGTTAAGCATTTATTGTATTCACGCACTCAAGGCTGATGTCACAGACTCAGAGACAGAATCCAGACCAATTAGATAAGTATAAAAAGGTATACTTATGGTTTTTTTCTAGAACCAAGTAGAACTTGGTAGGTAATATATTCTTTCAAAAACAAGGCTATATATGGAAATGCAATTGTGAATGGAAATGAAATTGTTACAGGTTTGAATTTGTTTTCAAAGCAGTTCAAAATATATTGATATTACTTTTGTTAACTTATGCGTTACTTTTTAGTTACATTTACTACTCGGGGTTATGCCTAGATATCACACCGTGGATCCTACAATACCAAGGTAAGTAAGACAATTTTACGTTTTAAGCGCAGTCACTTTTGTTTCATACAAATTGGAAAATTTTCAGAGGAAAATCATAACATGGGCTCCTATGGAAGGGAAGATTGTTATCAGTTTGCAGGTAAGTAAAAGACCTGCAAGAATAGTTTTTTGGGGGGTAGAATCAAGGTTCCTCAAGGTCCGAGAAGGCACTCAAATTGCACCACCAGCGGCACTGGGGCGGCAGAGTGCAGGGGCCCAATGTTAGCCTAAGGGGCTGGGGGGCCATTAGTCAGGGACTGCTTACGAGCAGGCTACTCAGGTGTGGGAGCAAAACTCCTGGGGTTAAGATCAGCACTGCAGGTGCCAACAATCAGCAGAGGAGCTGCCCCATCAGCGGCATGGAGGAGGCCGGATGCAGAGTGCCAAGGGGACGTCGGGAGGCCTGTGGGTTGCAAGGGAGATCTCTGGTTTAGAAGAAAAGCTGCAGGCTCGGGCAAGGAGGATCCCTGAGGGCGACCACTGGCAGGAGAAGTAAGTTGGGTTCTTGGGGATGCCTGGACACCATCGGTTGGGCCACCCAAAGCCGTGGGGTGTCGGGTGCAGGGGTATCTTTAGGCGTCGGATCATCTTACCAGCTCCGGTCGCGGTCGGGGTAACCCTCAGGTTGAGGCTGCAGGCGTCGGTCTGAAGCTTGAGGTAGCTCAGAGATCACCAGATCCCAGGTCAGGATTGTTGGGGAGTCCTCCTCCTGGTGTTGGGCCACTCGAACTCGGGCCGTAGGCGCCGGGTGCAGAGCTGCGGAGCCGTCTGGATCCGGGTACTGTGTTGGAGTCTTTAGCTGAGCATATCCGGTGCTCACAGGGGACAGAGTCATTTTGGTGAAGGCAGGGCAGGTCCTCCGGGTTCTGGATGGCTGCTGACTACTGGACACGCCGAGGTTTCGGTGCTTGCAGGTCGAAGTCTGGACAGGCCGGTAGGGCTGGGGCCAAGGCAGTTGGTGTCCTCTTATTCCTCCTTCAACACACCTCTTCGGTCCTTCTTCTTCCTTCTTTTCTGATCTGACGAGGCAAGGTTCAGGGTCGCCCCTAAATACTAAATTTAGGGACGTTACAGGGGGTGCAGTTTGGGACCAATAGGTCCCTGCCTTGGGGTGAGTACACCCCCTATTATTCCACTATCCAGTGGGAGAGGGGCATGAGCCTCTCGCTGATTGGCTGGGTCCCCTCATCTTCAAGATGGAGGGGACTGAGATGTGGGCTTCACCTTGCTTTCCCCACCTGAGGGATGGGGTTGGCAAAAGTGGGCACACCTCTCTTGCTAACTTGCTTTTCCCGCCAATTCTCCGACCCAAAGTGGGGGGCAGAAACGGTGCGAGCCAGTTGCTGGGGGCAGCAAAAGGCAGGGTCAGCTAACAAAGGCTTCTAACCTTTGAAGCTTCCCCTTCGTAGACCCAGCCCATCCTGGGGGGAGGAGGGGGGGGGTTGGGAGTGTGGTTGGAGGCACAATACCTCTGCCCAGGATGGGCTTTGTTTCTGGACCCAGAGAGTGGAGGCCCTCTTCCCAGGGGTCCAGAAACCTGTCTGGTGGTGGCAAATGGCAGGTAGCCATTCAGGGACCACACCAGGGCTGGTCGTTTTCGCCCTCTGATTGCATTTTACTTTGAATCCCACACTGGCATCAGTGTAGGTTTAATGTGCTGAGAAGTTTTCTACCAAACTTGCCAGGTTTCAGTAAAGCCATTATGAAGCTGTGGAGTTCATAGTGACTAACTCCCAAACCATATGCTCTTTATGGCTGTACTGCATTTACAATGTCTAAGAACGGACTTAGACACTGTAGAGGTACAGGGCTCAGGCAACTGTACCTTCACCTGTGGTCTAGTGCACCCTGCTAGAGGGGTGACTTAGCTAGGCCACAGGCAGTGGGTTGTAGGCATGGCACACATGGTTGTGTGTCATGTTGACTCTTCAATTTTCTCTGCACCCAAACACGCAGTCTGCAATGGCAGTGTGTGGGTGTCAATGTGCAGGGTCCCTAAGGGTGGCACAATAAGTGCTGCAGCCCTTAGGGGCCTGCCCTGGTCACAGTGCCCTTGGTACCCATGGTACCTTTTACAAGAGGCTTACCTGTGGCCATAGATGTGCCAATTGTGGGTACAAAGGTACAGTTTTTGGGAAAGAACACAGGTCCTGGGAACCTAATTGGAAGGGACCCAGGCCACATCAAGTCAAAGGGCATCAAGTGTGAGGCAAATGTGGGGGGTGACAGTGCAAAAACGGGCACTTTCCTACAAGGTTGTTTATTTCTTTTAACATAAACCTTATTGCATTTTAGTGATGCTTACGCATACCATACATAACATGGCCGGATTTACATCAGCCTAGCAATGGACCAGACAATTGACAACAATATTACAGACATTATTGCAGTATTCATACCACTAATCGAAGCACAATGAAGATTCGCTAAACAGAATATCTGATGAAGTGGCATGTGGAATCATTGGCAACAATGCAGCTGTAAATGACGTGGAATAAAGACATCATGCCATGTATAGAACCTTCCAGAAAGCAAACAAAACAAACCATATAATTCTGTAAAAAAACACTTCTCTCCCTCTTCCTCAAACTCATCATCTTAATCGTGTGTCTCATGAGTTCTTGCGACTGAGTGGAAATATCCATGTGGGGCTGAAACTTATGTGTCAACGTATCTCATGGGGATTGGGTATGAGTGTCCTGTTATATAGTGAACAACATGGCAAAACGTGTTGTGTATGATGGAGACGTAACAGGGTTGGCAAAGGGTAGTTAGTGCTAACTTCAGGTTAGCGATACTGAACTACAGAGGAAGGGACAATCACGGGGCGACGCAGTCATGGGGCAGAGTAAGTGACATCAGCAGAAAGTGTGAGTAAGGTTATTCATCATCCACCTCCTGAGCCCTAAAGGATTCAAGCAGTGCGTCCCATTCCATAGCTATGGGACACTTCGTAAACCCTGATATTCCTCCCTCCTTAAGGCCCAGCTTTCAGCCGAGTTCCAGCGCAACACCTCCTCTCACACAGAGGAACAAGGGGCTTCACAGGAGATTTCCAGTTTCTTGTCAGGAGACGCTTTGCCAATCCTAGTGCTAAATCAACAAAACGTTCCATCACTCTGGAGCCTTCCTGCCTAAGACATAGTCCCAGAAAACACTGTTCAGCAGTATTGCAGTGGTCAGACCAAGCCAGGTCCGACAAGGCGGTCCGAATAGCTGCTGAATAAGAGGACAGTGAAGGGCAAGCCCACAGCATATGTAGTAGGTCCGCATCTTGTGTGTGGCAACGGGGATATTCGGAAGAGATGATGGGGAACATAGAATGAAGTTTTGGCACCATGAGGTAAGCACTGTGTAATATTGAGAACTAGATAAGTTTGAAGCGGGACTTGCAGGAAATTCTACTGGTGTGTTCAATAAGAAAGGCCCATTGTTTGTCATGAAGACAACGTGGTCCCACTTGGCCCATAGGCAGGCTAAGGGAGTCGCCAGGTGCCAGCGCAGACCACGGTACAACCATTTAATCAGGCATCTACCATGACCCATAACATGGATCGCATGAACAAATTCTTGAGTAGCGGGCTTGGGGCCGCGCGGTGCCCAGTATTCGCAGAAGTATCGAATAATACTAGCATGCGTCAAAAAGAGCGTTTCTGGTAGACCGTTAGTCTGAGTAAATTCCTGGTGGTTCATAAGAGTTTGGTCCTCAAAGAGCACACCAATTGTTGTGACCCCTGCCTGTTCCCAGGGTAGCAATCTCCTGGCTGTTAGTGTACCCGAGATTGTTGGGAGACCCTGGAGAATAATTTTCGGAGCATAGTGTGTGCATGGGTCAGTGTAGCTCAGGGCAACGGTTCAATATGCAAGAGCTATGCGTAGCAGAAGAGGACATGGTGAGGGTGGACTAGTACCTGGACAGAGCAGGTGGTGCAATTTATTCTGTTTAGGCATGTGCTGTGCATAAGTGATTTAGGTCAGATTCTGGCCAGCTAGCCAATATGACAGCCATTGCAGCTGCCCTGCCAAGCAGTAGGCCTTAAAGTCCAGGGCACCCTTACCGCCACTGTCTGGGGGCAGCTGGATCTTGAATAAACCAGCTCTACGCCATCCAGAGCCCCACATCAGATCAGTTAACAACGAGTTTAACTATTTAAAAACAGGGGCAGGTATAATCACCGGTAAGTTGATAAAGTGGTACAACAGTTGGGGCAACATAACTACTTTGTTGAGTCAGTCAACCCAAAACCGACAGGGGCAAAGTGACCCAAAAGCCAATTTGAAATTTGAGTGAAGCAATCGTTTTTAAGAGGTTCCCATCCAACAAATCTTTTGCCTCCTGGTATATCTGTATGCCTAAATACCGGAACATTTGGGATGCTATCTGTAGCCTAGCAGACCCAAAAGGCAGAGTAGTCTCGTTAATGGTGTCTGTGAAGGAAAAGACATGGGATTTACTGTCGTTGATCCGGTGGCCAGATAAGTCTCCAAACGAGGAGAGCAGTCCGAATCTTCTGCGGTTAGTCATGCCCCCCCATGTTATGCTACATATTGATTGGTATAACGCACTAATCAACAATTCAAAAAAGTATCCCGGCCAGTAGAAATATCGGCTAGGCACAGTTCTCTAGTCAGGAAGTCTCATCAGATGTTACTAATACGAATGGGAGCAATTCCTTTTTGTATGGTAACCCTCACACACTCTAGTAGTGTCATGCTTCATCATCGGGTTCACCCTGGCTCCTAAAGGCCAGGGTGGGCTCGACCGTATTTCAGGGAGCACTTTAGAGAAAAGGCCAGGGGGGTTAAAGATTAAAAATCCTCCAGGTACTCCAGGTATCCCTTTAATATGGAGTAATGGTGGATATTAAAATAAATGGTAGGATGTCCCAAGGATATAATGGTCCTATGACCCTACAATCATTGCCAACATGTTTCAGCCAGTGAAAGGCCCCTATGGGTCCACGGCTTTCATCAGGGCAAACAACAGAGAAAATTCCCTCCCTGGATGCAATATAAATTATAAATTATAAGTAGTGGAGCAGAAAACTGCTCCACCGTTTTCGCCTCTTGGATATACTTATCCTAAATATGGGCGTTCAGTCTTGGTTCATCCAACATGTAATGAGAAAAGACACAATTTGTGCAGTGACTCCAACAAGAGCCTATGTGCCTGGCTCGCTGCGCTTGCTCACCCATCCGGTGTATGTATAGTGAGCTATGCGCAATTAAAGTTCCCTTGGGTATGTTAAATTAGCATACTCCAAACGTTATATATAGAGAGATTGAGGAGGAAACATTAGCCCGCAAGAATCTCACATATAATCAGTTCTCGTGACGTGCACGTATCACCAGTAACACCCACAGTGAAATAAGTGTCCCTCGTTTTTTGGAGGAATTAAAACTGTCATCTGAACATGTACACACATTTAAAAAAACACACATGACTTAGTTCTTATCAGTAACCATGGAGCTCCCCTGCCGTGGGTTAAAGCCCAGATCCCATTATGCGTGGTAGGAAGAAATTACTGACAAATATCTTACCCAACTTGGGCGGACTCCACATGTCTCAAGGAGTGCAGAGAGACGGGGCAGTCCTGTAGTCAGACACTGTGCACACAGAGTAGAAAAACAAGGAAAAGTTGTACTATCAAAGCGCGTAGTGCTCATGCTCCTCGTAACGAGCAGGACAAACAAAACTTCCATTTATGCTTTGTAAAGACTCACGTCATCAAGGCGTGTGTGCCGGGGATAGGGTCTGTGTCTATTTAAAGGACTCCTGTGGGGGCCCGCGTTTGCAAGTTGATTGGGCCCCGCCCATGAAGGCGCATAGGATACGCGTCACACTCAAGCCTTCCAAAACTACAAAATCCCCCAAAGGATCATGGGAGATGTAGTTTTCTTGTAAGGAAGTACAAACGTCATGCTAAAACTACAGAATCTCCCCCAGGATAAAGGCAGATGTAGTCTTCACTTGAGGAAGTGCAAACGTCCGTGCATGTAGCTTAATGGCGTCATGTTAGCGAATTCCGATTCTACCAAGATTCCCCAAGGATCATGGGAGTTGTGGTTTAATTGTCAGTAAATACATCCATCAGGGCACATAGTTTACTGTAGGTAATGCAGACGGAGTGAACAAGTCACTAAATCCCATAGCAGTTCGTGGGAGAGGTTACAATTGTACTGGATGAGTATGCACATTTTACTGTCACGAGTACACCTTGTGTGTCAAGTTAGTAAGTATGTGTATTCTACTACCAAATGGACACCTAGTGCAATTCTCTCAACTCATTCTATTGGGACGTAACCAAATACAAAGGTAGGGGTTCAGGTACGTCCTGTCTCCACAGGATGGAATCGTTCAGGCCACGTTCATGGGTTTTGAGGGTATATACCCATCTCTGTTCTTTTAGTAAGAGTCTTTTGGTCAGACCAGGGCCACCCTTCACTTTCTCAATGACAGTCCAACTCAGATCCTTGTCCGTATGTTGTCGCTCCAAGTAGTGTGCTGTGAGTCTTGTTGCTGCAAAGCTTCTACGTACCGTGCTCCTATGCTCACTGATACAGACTTTAATCTTTCTTGTCGTCATGCCGATGTAGTGATCTCCATGTGGGCACGTGATCATGTATATGATGTTGTCAGAGTTGCAGTTGGTGTGGCTGCGCTGTTCCCACAGTTGTGGGAGTCCTAGATCAATATGAGATGTATGCGTGGTGAGTCGACATACAGTACAGGAGCCACATGGATAATGGCCCTTGACCTGGGGAGCGTTCCATAATGTCAGTTGTCTGTTTTGACTGGGTTGGTATGTGTCTGTGTGGATTAGAGAATTCCTAAGATTCCTATTTCTTCTGAAGAAAAACATCGGTTTTCCAAAGTTCAATTGGTTAGAAGTAAGTATGTCCCATTTGTTATTAATGATTCTCTTGATAGCATTAGAAGAAGAGTTGTATGTGGTCACACATATTAGGGATTCTGTCTCTTTCTTAGGGAGGTTTTCCAGCAGGGCTGAGCGTGGAGTGTTCCGAGATCTTTTTTGTGCCCAGTTCATTATCCTCTTGGGGTGTTGTCTTTCCTCCAGTTTTTTTGACAGGATGGCCGCCTCTGCTTTGTAGGTATCCAAATCCGAACAATTTCTACGAATCCGTAGAAATTGTCCTACCGGGAGGTTCTCCCTTAGTGATCTAGGATGCGCACTGTTGAAACTCAACAGACTGTTTCTGTCTGTAGGTTTGGTATACAGGGAGCTTTCCAGCCTCCCGTCTCTGGCAATGATGTTTACATCCAGGAAGGATATTTTGCGATTGTCCGTGGACATGGTGCAGCGAAGAAAGGGATTAAGCTGGTTGATCCAGGTCTCAAAGGTTGTAATACTCTCTTGGTTACCATGCCACACTATCAGGATGTCATCGATGTAACGCAACCAAATCCGGATTCTGTCGGAATGTGGGTTATTAGCCCAAATATGATCCTCTTCCAGGTGGCTCATATACAGGCATGCAATACTTGGGGCAAAAGTACTGCCCATAGATGTTCCATGCTTCTGTAAATAGAGCTGATCTTCATACCTGAAAAAATTCTCAGTCAGAGCAATCTTCATGAGGATCATAATCCAGTCTACTGGCGCTTGCCAGGTACATTCTTGTGTTAGTAGTATATTCTCGATAACACAAATGCTCTCCTCCTGCGGGATGCTAGTATATAGTGCTTCAACATCCAAGCATATCAATGTCTCTTGTGTGGGATCATATTCCAGTTCGGATAAGATGTTGAGAAGGTGTTTCGTGTCCTTCACATAGGACTTGATTTGCGTGACCAGTGGTTGTAAGAACCAGTCAGTGTATTGAGATAAAGGTTCTAAGACTGAACCTATGCCAGGTGGGGAAATACGCCCCTTGTGAATTTTAGGCAAAGTATAGAACAGTGGAATTCTGGGATCCACTGTGTTAAGGAAATCCATTTCCTTTTTTGAAATCTATCCCCTTTCCAATGCTCCACTGGTGAGCTCAAGTATCTTTTTCTGTAGGCATGTGGTGGGGTCTCTTTGTAACTTTTTATAATGTCTGTCATCTGATAGGAGGGTGAGGCAAGCCTCTCTGTAGCTTTCAAGGTTTTGAATAACCGTTGCTCCCCCCTTATCTGTTGGTTTGATCACTATGTTGGGCCTCTTGCTCAATGTTTTTAGAGCTTCTCGCTATTTGTAACTAAGGTTGTTGAAGGCATCACTGTTAGGTTCCAGTTGCTCAATCTCCTTAGTTACTGCTTCTTCAAATGCGAGGACTTCTGGTGACATCACCGCTCCAGCAGGATTAAAAGTGGATTTCCTCCGTAGGGTAGTGTAGCCCTGTTCATTTTCCACATTGGGCTTGCCATCAAAAAAGGCCTTTATCCTGATTTTTCTAAAGAACTCGCCTAGTTCACATCTTATTTTGAATTTGTCAATATGCGTGGTCGGGACAAATCCAAGGCCTTTGTTTAGGACTGCTAGTTCCTCTGTGGTGAAGGTCTCATTAGTAAGATTCACAACCAGGTCTACAGTGAGCTCGGTCCTGGCTGTTGGTCCTTGGTCTGGCTTCTCGTGTTCGCCCGCTCTGCTTGTGGATCGCTCCACTGTACTTGTTTGTTGTTCCGCCTGCCTCGTCCTCCTCATCTTCCGCCCCGGCCTAAAAATATTGTTGGTTTTGGTTAGGGTGAAAAAATGGTATGTTTTGGGATGGGGGTGGTCCTTGGTATTGTTGTGGGCCATATGGTCCCGGCCAACAAAACATCTGTGGCGGGGGATGGTAGGTAGGATTGTATCCCCTTCCCCGTTGACGTCTTTGTTTACCCCTCCATCTGTTGGACGAGTTATCGCTTCCCCATTCATCTGTATCTGATCGGGAGGACACTGAGTCGCTTCTATTGAATGATTCAGTATCTGTATCTTGTTGACTCTTGTAATCATCTCTAATGTACGGATATACTTTCTCGTGAGAGAATTTCTTGAGATCTTTCTGCAATTGAGTGATTTTACTTTGCATTAAAAATTCTTTGTGTTCGTTGATATCTTTTATGACTTTATCTAATTTTTTCTTGAATACTGATATCTTAATCTGTGTATTCAAAAAGTCTTCACTAGTCTTGATCTTGATGATTAGTGCTTCAGAGAGACGTTTCGGAGTGTTGATGATTAAAATCAACCAGCCTCGCGTACATCTCCACGCGATTAGTGACCATTCTTTTTTAAAAATAGGATCTTCCAAGAATATGCGAGGTTCATTGTTGACATGCTGCATTGCCCCGCAAATATTCAGTCATTATTGCTCCGTGAAGGAGGATTTTCATTTGATTCCTTTTGAGCTCCTTTAATTCATCCCAATTCTGGGACTGGTTGAGGCATTGGGTGATGTTAGTGTCTGGTAGCAGGTATGGGGCCGCTAATATGGCCGATGCCATTTCGTCAGTGTACCCAATCCCCAGCATTTCCGTCATTCTCAAAATTAGATGGAGTGTGTATATTAAAATTCAGATGACGTAAAAAGGCACTCACTTTTATATCTTATGGGTGTGCATTGGAATTACCAAATTATAATTACCCTACAGCTGAACGCTGCACTAATACTGTACAAACTAATCACCAGAGAGGGCATCCAGGCGCTTGGGTAGTTGTGTAGGTTTCTGGTCCCCAAGTTGCTTATATGAAGAGCCAGGTCTTCAGCTTCTTGCGAAACTCAAGAAGTGAGGAGGAGGCTCTGATGTGTTGAGGGAGGTCTTTCCATCTCATGGGTGCGATGTAGGAGAATGAATGTCCTCCAGTTTTGCTTTTGCAGATGCGTGGAATGTGTGCGAGGGTGAGGCAGAGCATAGGTGTCTGGTGGGTTGGTAAAAGTGTATGTTAAAGTATTCCATAATAAGAGAATCAGACTGATCTGTAAATAAACATCAATATTTATATATCATCTAGGGACCAAACTTTGCAAAGTGTGAACCTAACTACAAACAACTAGAGTTAGGCAAATGATGAAAAGAGTTGTCCCTAGAAGAGCAACAATCCAGTAAGAAAAGAATAAAAGCTGTTCAGGTATTTTAGTTCTGTGATGTGTAGGGCTTTGTATGTGTGCATTAGAAATCCGAATTGGCTGTGCTTGTGAATGGGTAGCCAGTGAAGCTTCCTGAGGTGCAGTGTAATGTGGGTGCGGCGTGGGAGGCCGAGTATGAGTCTTTCCGCGATGATCTGGATAGTCTAGAGTCTGTGTTGGAGTTGTTTGGAGATTCCGGCATAGAGAGTGTTGCCGTAGTCCAGCCTTCTGGTGATGAGTGCTTGCGTGAGGGTCCATCAGGTGTTGTGAGGCAACCATTTGAAGATTTTTGCAGCATGCGTAGGATGTGAAAGCAGGAGGTGCACAGTGCGTTGACTTGAGCCATTATGTTGAGCTTGTCATCTAGGATGATCGCTAGATTTATTTGCGTGGTATGTGGGTGTGGGTGTTGGGCTTAGCTCTGACGGCCACCAAGTGGTGTCCCATGGGGAGGTCTTGTTGCCGAAGAGCAATACTTCCATCTTGTCAGAGTTGAACTGCAGGCAGTTGGTTTGCATTCAGTCTACTACCCTGGTCATGCAGTTGGTGAAGTTGGTTCTGACGATGGTTGTTTTGTCCGTCAGGGAGAGGATAAGTTGGGTGTCATTGAATTAGGAGATGACGGTGATGTTTTGTGATCGGATGATGTTGGTGAGTGGTGTGATGTATACGTTGAAAAGGGTGGGGCTTACGGACGATCCCTGTGGGGCTCCGGATATTAATTTCTTGGTTTCTGATGTGAAGGGTGGCAGCCTGATCCTTTGGGTTCTTCCCATGAGGAAGGAACAAATCCATTTGAGAGCAGATCTGTGTATGCTGATCTCGCCTAGTCTTCTGATGAGGGTGTTATGGGAGATAGTATCGAAGGCCGCAGAGAGGTGGAGCAGAATGAGGGCCACTGTTTCTCTTTGGTCCAGGGTGATTCTGATGTCATCGGTGGCCGCGATGAGTGCTGTTTTGGTGCTCTGGTTCTTTCTGAATCCTGATTGAGTGTTGTCTATAAGATGGTGAAGTTCGAAGTGGGTTGTGAGTTGCTTGTTGTCGGCCTTCTCAATCACTTTGGCTGGATAGGAAAGCAGGGAGATGGGTCAGAAGTTGCTCAGTTGATTTGGGTCGACTGTGGGCTTCTTGAGAAGGGCGTTGATTTCTGAAAGTTCCCATTTAGCCGAGAAAGTGGAGGACATGATGGAGGTGTTGATGATGTGCGTCAGGGTGGTGTTCATTGGTGATGTTCCCAGGTTGTAGATGTGGTGGGGGCATGGGTCTGTTGGGGACCCTGAGTGGATGGTCTGCATGATTTCCGCTGTGTCATTTCTGGTGAGTGCTGTCCTTTTGGTCAGGTGGCTGTCATGGTTGGTGTTGGGTAGGTAAGCAATGAGTTCACTGGGGTTGGGTTGGTGTGCGAAGTTGCTGTAGATATTTGTGATTTTGCTGTGGAAGAAGTTGGATCCTTTTTTGCAGAGTTGCTGGGAGGCACCAATGTTGGTGACAGTGGCTGAGGGTGAGGTGAAATCCTTAACGATCGTGAAGATTCCCTGTGTGGGCTTGTTTTCACTGTGTTCCCTCCTTTCATAAGTGTCACCGGTAGTGCCTCCCGCTTGCCCCCTCCACTCGGAAGTCGCTTCTCCCAGTTACTATCTTTTTCACTCAACCGCACTTCATGCTGAAACTGTGCAGCTAGGTAGCAGCATTCCAGGTCAGGAAGGCCCAATCCCCCTGAGCTCCCTGTCCAGTTTCAAGATTTATATTATAACCCTTCTCCGCTTTCAGCCCATACCAGTTGTATCAGCCGACTGTCAGGCTCTTTAAAAACAGCGTGTGGGAGCCCTCACAAGGAGTTCTGCAATGCATTTAGACAATGAGGGAGAAACAGCATCCTTGCAACCACCCAATTGTTGAGAGTGGAAGCATGTTTTAGAACGAAACCGATGCTTCAAGTCCCTCCAACAGATACCCCATATATTGATATCCTTTGTTTGCGCTATCTGTAACATGAGGTATCGAAACCCGTCCGTCTTCCTTTGAATACCCACCTCATGCAGTTCCTTACTTTGCACCCTTGGTATCCTCCAGTAGAAAGATGACTGTTTTATCCATATTGATTCCTAAATCAGATATCTGTCCAAATAGTTCAAGTGTATGTAGCAGATTGGGTACCGACACATGCGTTGAGGTCAGATAAACCAACTTATCTGACTCTATCGAAACCCGTCCGTCTTCCTTTGAATACCCACCTCATGCAGTTCCTTACTTTGCACCCTTGGTATCCTCTAGTAGAAAGATGACTGTTTTATCCATATTGATTCCTAAATCAGATATCTGTCCAAATAGTTCAAGTGTATGTAGCAGATTGGGTACCGACACATGCGTTGAGGTCAGATAAACCAACTTATCAGACTCTAGCCGCAGATTCCTTAACTTTTGAATACTCCCCAGGCTGGATCCAGAAATTTTTCAACAGTACCTCTGCGTGCCGGGGGACGGCATTGTACGGCTCTGCAATGTGCGGCGACTCCGGTCATGACATCAGTGGAGCCATATAAATCCCCTCCGGCGCGCAGACATCAGTTTCTTCTTTTCCGCGCTGTAACGTGGTTCCGGAGAAGCGGTTCCTCAGGTCGTTTTTTCTCGACCTACTTCGACACCTGGTGTCTTTGTCTAATGTCGTCAGGTTTCAAACCTTGTGGGTCTTGTAACCGACATATGTCGGTGACGGACCTGCATACAATTTGTATGTGGTGTTTAGGTGAGCAGCATGATGCCTAAAAATTGTGGTTCCTGCCAGAAACTAAAACCGTAGTCGTTCAAGGAGCGGCATTTGAGGTTGATGGCGGCGCATGTATCGAGATCCTCGGAGGCTTCCCAGCCTCAGTCTTCGTCGTCCCGGGAAGAGCATTTGCGGGGTCGATCTAGGAGCCAAAATCGGTCTGGAGGACGTCGTTCTCTAGGCAAGTTGAAGGGTAAGGGACGGTTAAAGTTGCAGCATTCTCGTACTTCACTGTGTGGGGACGCCATCTGCCCTGGCTCCTCCCCCCTCGGCTGAGGAAGCCATACGCGACTCCGCACCTCGTCTCCCCGTGTTTCTAGGAGCCGGTGCGTCGATGGCTCAGATAAGGGAATATTATGATTCCTTACACTTCATGTTTGGGACCCAATCTTCCTCTGGAGCGCCTCTAGGCCCCAAGGAGGCGAGTGGGGCGCCGTTGGAGGATTTGTCCTCGGTGACAGTTGGGCCATCGGACTCAATGGATCGACGCTGGTCGATGTCGGCTGTCGTCGCTTTGGCGCAGGCTCACAGTCCTTCGGGATCTTTGCCTACGACGCCGGTCTTTGATCGATCGACTCCGACATTGACGTTGGCGACGCCAGTCGAAGGCGCCTCTCCTCCCCCAGTCGACGTCGTGATGGCACTGCTTCGGCGTCATACAGCGTCGGATGCAGACTCGGCTATGCAACCTGAGGGGATTGTACAGTTTGTGGCCCCTTTTCAGGGAGAGGCGTTGGGAGTTCCACCTTTATCGATTGGACTTCTTCAGCCCATTTCTGACACCAATGTGTTTCAGGTGGAGGAGAGCTGGCTTACAGCTCTTGGTGAGACTAGTGGGCTGGATGCTTCGCCAGCCTCGGGGTTGCTTTCTCCCCCTAGTCTTGTGACGGAGGCAAGTTCCTCCTTTGCAGACATGCTGAGGAAAGTGGCTGCAGCTTTAGACTTGTCATTGCCCATGGTGCAGAGGTCTACAGACCCTTTGTTCGAAATCCTTTGCCAGGGACAGACGGGAGAAGAGCCTATTCTTCTGTATAGTGAGTCGCTATTTGAGTGTTTTTGTTAGGTGCCTGGGCCAAGCCTGAGTCAGGGGTCTCAGTGGACCGTGATATTGCACATAGACATTTGCCTGCACCTGAAGACCCAGTTTGTTTGCATATACATCCTTCCACTAGTGGCCTGGTGACTCAGGCTGCAACGTCTTCTCAGGATGTAGATTCTACTCCTAAGACTCCGGTGGGTAAGGATGCTAGGGGTCGTGATGCTTGTGGTAAGCACATATTTGCTTCAGCCAGCTCTGTCGTGTGGTTCCTATAAACCTATATAGGATCTGCGCATTTAGAAAACATAGACTGTAGGAATGGTGTCCAGACTGATTCCAGACACCCCCACCGAGTATGTTTGCCTGTATACCAGCTAGCTCACAGTGCCACTAGAAACCCCTCTTACCAAGGAGAGAATAGTTCTTGGCAACTATCGAACATGACAACTCTGTCCCATCAGGGTTCATGGAAACAGTGCTGTACTTTTCGCTCAGTCACTCGTGCTCACTTTGTCTCAGGGAGATAACACAGAATAAATGATGGGGACGTTTTCAATAAGCATTTATTGAACCAGCGCCATTTTAGTGTAAAATAGGTGTGCTGAGACAACCATTAGACAGAAACAGATATAAATGATTATAAGCACCAACAGAGTAAAAGGATGGTAGATTTCTACCATAGTGCTAAAACGATGAATACAGGCAGGTATAAAAATACATGACAATAAAATGCGTACTCCTACGATGCGACCCTAACTAGATGTACCTAAGTGTACCTAGCATGTATGTAGGTGTGGAGCCAAGAATCCCTCTAGGATAAAGTCAACCCCATTACCTGAAGTGAGAGACTGTGGGACCCCGTCTTGGTCTCGAGATGGACACCACGCAAGGGATGTCAGACCACTGCTAGCTGGAGTGTCTGCGTGCAGGAACCTCAGCGTCTTGCGTCAGTGTGTCAGCATGGAAGTCCTTTTTCTCCTCTCCTTGCCTCAGCAAAGTTATGGTGTATATATACCCAAAGTGGTACCCTCAGGGGTTCTACCTTGCTGTGTCATGTCGGACTTAGGATGACGGAAGGAATGACCCTTATACATAGTTATTATGCAGGAGATTGTAGTCCTGCTGAGTTTCCAAGAATCCTCATACATAATGGATAAAGCTAATTTTCAGGGAAAACCCCATGTCCTGTAAGCAGTACCATAACTAGGTAAGAGGTCAGTCCAAAGAACCGTTGTGTAGTGTAATGGTAGGGTAGAATATAGATGAAAGGTTAGGTTGCTACCTGAGCCTATATTGGGGTACCTATATCTCAGCATTGAGAGCCACCAACACGTCTTGTGTGTTGGGGCGTTTTCCCCATGCTTTATGGGACTCTTTACAGGACATGCTCCCATCTCTTCCGGAAAACCTCCGTGCTGAGGTAGGCAACTTGATTAGAGATGGTCAGCAGGCTGCTAGGCTTACCATAAGGTGTGGCATGCACACGACGGATTCTGTTCGTCGGGCCATGGCATCTGCAGTGGCGCTAAGGCATCGGGCTTGGTTGGCATCTTCAGGCTTTTCGGAGGCTGTCCAGTCGGCTTTGGCCGACATACCATTTGATGGTTTCCAACTTTTTGGGAATCAGGCAGAAGCGACGTTAAGACGCTTCCTTGGAAGGAGGGGAACTACAGAGTCGTAGTCCTACATTTTCTATCACTGTGTTTCTTTGCTTGTCCCTAGGCTTGGCATATATGCTTTTGTTGGTCAAGGAGTAGCCTTATTAGGACATTGTATATGTCCACCTTCGGTTTCAGTACTACCACGAGTACTCCGGTGAGGAGCAATGTTTATAACCTCAGTTCCATTTTCTTTTTTATTTGTGTATTGATGTAAATGACTGAGGGAGGTTCCCTTTGTTCCCTGGCCTTTGAGGATGAGCTTTCTGCTCAAGATGTTATCATTAAGAGAGGTGACTTCCTGTATGGAAGCGGATCTGTTGCATGCTTCTTCGAAGCAGTTCAGTATGCAAGTTGCATGGTTTTCTTCAGTGTTCTTTTAGAGACATATGGTTATGCCAGTTGTAGGCTGGTGTATAGTGACTCTTTGGTTCTACTCTTGGAGTAATCGGGTGCTTCATCAAGTTGAAGCGTTGCTCTGGCTCAGAGTATATGCTTGCATTATTTGATTGCTGTTTGTTTGCGAGTTCTTCCTTTATGGTTCAAGGAACAGTGTCTAGTGAGGGCTTAAATATTATCTCAACTGCAGGCAATTCCTGTCCCTGCACCATATTGTGGTGCTGTAAATTGGCGGCCAAAGATTTATGATACATGGATTTGGCCAACTTGTCCCAAAACCAATGTTATTTTGATGACTTGTTGTTCTTGACCTCAGACGATATGTCCTAGGGTGTCGGGCCATTTTGGTCTCCAACAAGCCTGCCAATCATCTATAAAAGTTTTGGTAGACACTTTTATAATAGGAGGATTTTTTGACTTTATAGTAATTTTTTTTTCTTCCGATGATATTCTTGATATACGTGGTTCTGTCTGATCGACATTACCTGTCTCCTGGAGAGGATGTACCTATTATTTTCTGCATTCCGCAATTCGTGAAGAATCATGACTGTTGTTTATTGTGGTGTCAGTTATTTATGATACCATTTGACAGGCAGCTTTTTCTTACGACAAGTCACCTACGGTGCTGTGTTGGTGGGGTAGTACCCTTTTTTCACTGGATTGTGTATTTTTGCCAAATCTCTCATTTCAGAGTGGCTTTTTGTATACAGTGTATACATGATATAATGTGCTGCTGTGTTTCACATAGTTGTTGGACTTACGATCATATTTGTCTGGTATCACAGGTATGGTCGTATGTGCTTGTTGACAAGTGCACTAATAGGTGCGTTACCATTTTCAAAATTATTGTATGGTGCTTTTTGGAACTGTTTCAGTGTTATAGTTAGTTCTAAGGTATACAGAGTATACAAATATGTTATGCATATTTGTTCGTCAAAAAAAAAAAAAGCGAAGGAAAGAGGTTTTAATCATAGATCCGGTTGATTCTCTTTTTCTCACTTGCCTTGGTGTTTCGAGCTTATATACGGCCTGAAGTTGTGTTCAGTCTTTCAGACTATGGCACTGAAGGCCGTAAGAGGGCAAGCTTTTTACGTCCTTGCGGTCTGGCAATAGTTATTGGCCAGTTAAATTCTGTGAATTGCCAAGCCAGTCGGAGTATCTGGTAACACATTTATGTTTGTATATATATTTATGTCCATATATACATCTTTGTGGCAAGATGTTATACAATTGGCGCATTTGATGAATATGAATGCTCATTTTGTCCAAACTAAATTATTTATACCAAGTAGGTGTTGTTCATCATTCCTTTGGGGAAATGGGTTCTAAAAGTCCTTGGGATTTTATCAGGACAGCTCTTTCTCTGATTTTCTTGATTGTCATGAACAATGCAGATTATATAGCTTTTGTCATGCATTTGGCCATTTTTGGTCATCAAGTTTTCTTTCCCCTTTGGGGTATGGGGGATAATGTATGTTATCTGACAGATGGTTCTTAAGGGGTTTTTCCCCTTTTCCCTAAAGGGCTGGTTCTCTCGGACCTGTAAGGTTGTTTTTTATTTATATGTTCTGTGACAGTGATCATGGATTCTATTATCAATCAATCAGGCGTTTGTTAAGCGCGACTACTTACCTGTAAGGGTCTCAAGGTGCTGGGGTTGGGGGGGGGTGCAGGTTCCAGTCCATCAAGGAGGGGGTCCGTCGAAGAGCAGGGTTTTAAGGTTTCTTACGAAGATGTAGAGCGATGTTGTCTGTCTGAGGTGGAGCGGAAGGGCGTTCCAGGCTTTGGCCGCGAGGAGGGAGAAGGAGCGGCCTCCCGGGCTCTGGCCGCGAGGAGGGAGAAGGAGCGGCCTCCCGATCTGGTTTTTCTGGTGCGTGGGACCACGGCGTAGGAGAGCTGGGCTGATCGTATGGTCCTTTGGGGTGCTTGGAATTTGAGTCGGCTGTTCAGGTATGCTGGTCCGGTGTTGTGGAGGGCCTTGTGTGCGTGGGTGAGCATCTTGAAGGTGACTCTTGCCTCGATGGGGAGCTAGTGGAGTGTGCGCAGGTGCTGGGAGATGTGGCAGTGTTTTGGCAGGTTGAGGGCCAGTCTTGCGGCGGCGTTCTGGATGTTCTGTAGCTTCGGGTGAGGTTCTTGTTATTCCGGCGTAGAGTGCGTTGCCGTAGTCGAGTTTGCTGGTGACCAGGGCGTGAGTGACGGTCTTTCTGTGTTCAAGGGGGATCCATTTGAAGGTCTTACGTAGGAGGCGGAGGGTGTTGGAGCAGGAGGACGAGACTGAGTTGATCTGGCGGTCCATTTTGAGCTCGGAGTCCCAGGTTGCGTGCGTGGTCCGTGGGGGTGGGCGGGTTTCCGAGGGCGGGGGGCCACCAGGTGTCGTTCCAGGCATTGGGGTTTGGGCCCATGATGAGTACTTCCGTCTTGTTGGTGTTTAGTTGTAGGCAGCTGTTTTTCATCCATTTGGCGACGGCTTCCATGCCTTCTCGAAAGTTGTGTCTGGCGGTGTTGGGTTCATTGGATAGTGAGAGGATGAGTTGGGTGTCGTCTGCGTATGACACAATGTTGAGTCCATAGGTTTTGACGATGGTGGCGAGCGGAGCCATGTAGGCGTTGAAGAGCGTTGGGCTGAGCGAGGACCCCAGATGGACTCCACAGGTGGTTGGTGTAGGGTCCGAGAGGAAAGGGGGGAGTCTGACCTGCTGCGTTCTGCCGGAGAGGAAGGAGCTGATCCAGTCGAGGGCCTTGTCCTGGATCCCTGCGTCGTGTAGTCTGCGTATTAGGGTGCGTGGGAGACTGTGTTGAATGCCGCTGAGAGGTCGAGGAGGATGAGGGCTACTGTTTCTCCTCTGTCCAGTAGGGTGCGGATGTCGTCTGTTGCGGCGAGGAGGGCGGTTTCCGTACTGTGGTTTTTCCTGAAGCCGGATTGGGAGGAGGCAAGGATGTTGTGCTCTTCGATGAATGTGGCGAGTTGGCAGTTGATGGCTTTCTCGATAATTTTCGCAGGGAACGGGAGCAGGGAGATGGGTCTGTAGTTTTTGAGGTCGGTGGGGTCCGGCGAGGGTTTCTTCAGGAGGGGGTTGACCTCGGCATGTTTCCAGTCGTTGGGGAACGAGGCGGTCGCCAGGGAGCGGTTGATGGTGTGGCGGAGCATGGGTGCGATGGTGTCAGCGGCTCTGTTGAAGATGTGGTGCGGGCAGGGGTCTGTGGGGGCCCCGGAGTGGATTGACTTTATCGTCTTCAGTGTGTCTTCAGTGGTGAGGGCTGTCCAGCTGTAAATCGTTGGCTTCAGGGTGTCGGGGATGGTTGGTGGGGGTTCCGTGTGTTGGTTGTCTTCGTCGAAGTTGTCGTAGATGCTCTTGATTTTGTGGTGGAAGAAGGTGCTGAGTTTGTCGCAGAGGTCTTGTGAGGGAGGGATGTCAATCGACTCGCTGGTGGGTTGGGCGAACTCCTTGATGATGTTGAAGAGTTCTTTGCTGTTGTGTGTGTGTGGAGATTCTGTCTTCAATCGCTTTTTTCCTCATTTTTCTGATGAGTTGGCGGTGGGCGTTGGTAGCGGCTCTGAAGTTGTTGTGAGATTCTGTGGATTTGGTGTTCCTCCAGGCCTTTTCGAGGCAGCGGCAGGTGCGTCTGGACTCTAGAAGTTCGGTGGTGAACCATCTGGCTTTCTTGGCGTGGGTGTTGTTGTTTTTCTTGAGGGGGCTATGGTGTTGGCGCTGTCGGAGATCCATCTTTGCAGGGTTCGGGCTGCTGTGTTGGGTTTGTTGTTTTCCGCGATGGTTGGGGTGGAGTTGCTGAGTGAGGAGGTGAGCTGGTCGTTGGTGATTCTGGTCCAGTTTCTTCGTGGGAGCAGGTGCTGGTGCCTGTGGATTGTGGGTGTTCTGAAGGTGAAGCGGACGCATCGGTGGTCAGTCCATGGGAGTTCGGTGGTGTGGCTGAAGGTGATGAAGATTCCTGTTGTGAAGAGGGGGTCGAGGGTGTGTCCTGCTGAGTGTGTGGGTTCGGTCAAGATTTGGCGGAGTCCAATGTTGTGGAGGTTGTCCAGGAGGGATGTGGTGTTGGGGTCCAGTTTGTTGTCGATGTGGAAGTATGAGCCAAGTTCTTGTTTTGCTATTCCCACGTAAATTTAGTTGGTTGTTGGTTTTGACCGGCTGAGAACTTTTGTAGGATTAGTTCGCAGACCCTCCTCCAGTAATGTATAGCTATGGTATTTAATTCAAAAGTTAAGGAATATGCGGCTAGATGTCTCTAGCAGATGTAAAAGTTACTTACCTTCGGTAATGTGATATCTGGTAGAGACAGTCTAGCCACAGATTCATTAACTCTCTGCCCATCCTCCCCACTCTGCGAATGACATATGAGGTAAGGGTTATACCCTTTTGGTACTGGTTTTATATACTGGTGATCACTATCTGAACTTATCTTGGGACTCAACAGACCACTTGGCCTGGCCACATAGCTTTTCTTTAGATGTTGCCATACCATCCATTTTCAAATGTGTGTGGTCGGTAGGGTGTGTGTGTGTGTTTTTCTCTTTCACACTGAATTAGACATCAGTGGGCAGTATTGATTTATTTGTTCTTTTCTTTAAAAGTCTTTGCTTGGTATGATCATACCTTGAATTGGCACTATCAATATGTCACGTAATGGTGTGATTCAACAAACAGTTTGGTGTTGTTTTTGTAGGATTTGTTTTGCTATTGCCATGCCATTCATTACTATTGATGAATAGTCTATGGAGTGTATGGTTTTCTTCCCTTACATAGGGGTTATTCACCAGGGTGCAGGGATTCATGTGCCCTGTGTTTTGTTGATTTTGTTGGGAATTTCTTTAAAATCCATGTCTGCTATTAACATACCATTTTATGTTTCTTCTTTATTAATGTTTCAAAGATTTTTCCGTTCAGGCGCAGAAGGTTTCACAGAAGAAACTGATGTCCTTGCACCGTAGGGAACTTATTTGGCTCCACTGACGCCATGACCAGAGTCGACGTCATTGCTGAGCCGGACCACGCCGTCCCCCGGCGCGCCGAGATACTGCTGAAAAATTTCCGGATCCAGACTGGCGCCTGGGGAGCATTCAAAAGTTAATGGGGAGCACCCTAGACTGTGTCTCTACCAGATATCACGTTACCGTAGGTAAGTAACTTTTACATCATTGCCATATAAGATCCCCACATGTGTAACATTTCCCAGTCTGACACCCCACTCCCGTAGTATAATGGTAAGGCAAACAACAAAGGTGAAAGGGGTCAGCTCTGTCGGGTGCCCCACTCCAGAGTCCAACTGTCTGATGTCATGCCTCAGGTTCGGACTCATGGCGTCAAATTCACATGAAGTAGTTTGATCTGTGCCAAGAGGTGTGGTCCGAAACCCATTTGATGAAGGATATGTATCATATAGCTTCACTTAAGAGTGCTGAATGCTTTTTCTATGTCAAACGCTACCAAAGCAGTGCTCACATTTATTTGCTCCAATTCATGTAGCACATGGTTTACTCGTCTCCGATTCATCATTGTGCTGCGTCCTGAGATAAATCCACACTGATCTTCATGACTATGTATGGAGCTCACAACCCGCAGCAGTCCACTAACCAATACTTTCACCATAATTTTGACATTTGTATTTTGCATGCACAGGGGTCTTTAAGAACCTAAGTATTGTGGGTCTTTCTCTGTTTTTTTAACCATTACTATGATTGCCTCATACATAAACCGTGGCAACACAGCTCTCTGCTTTGTCCCATCAAAAACTTCCAGCAATTTATCTGTCAAGCACCAATGGCATGAAATCCGAACCCAGGGTTTTTACTCCCTGCATTGACTCTCTGACTTCTAATAACTCCTGTTTTTGGAACGCCGCCTCCAACATAGTGCTTTATTCTTCTGTTATGTGCAGGATTGACAAGACTCTCAGTACTTCCATAATTCGGTCTTTCTGGTGACTGGAGATTTGTATACATTTGAGCCATTAGTTTCCATAGGGCATTGTTTATATGTAATTGCGTGACCGCCAACTCTCTCCAGGGCTTATACATTGATAGTATCAAGGCCGAGGGTGTCTCCCTCTTTATAACCTTGCCAGGAGCCTACCAGTTTTGTCTTCTTCCATGTAAAGCTTCTGTCTGTATTCCTTCAGTGTAAAAAATCTCCCTTTTTAAATATCAAAATGTCACCCCTAGGTAGCCCTCATCATTCAGAAGGCAGGGTGCATGGTATTTAAAAGTAGGACATGTAGAAGTTTAATGTTAACATGTCCTTACAGTGGCTAGCACCCAAACGCTATTTTTCACTTGGCAAACCTAACTGTCTTACCTACAAAACTAGAGTACAGATTAAAAACCCTCAGGAATGGGACTAGCTAGAAAAATAAACAACTAATTTTAATAGTAATTAAAAATCCAATTCAATGGTGAAGTCATATTTTTAATACATTTTGAGGAAATGTAACTTTTAGAAAATTATCTTTTTCCTGCCTGAAGTTTCTGGAGGCTAAATTTGCATTTGCTCTCCCACCTCTGCCAACCAATAATTAGCATTTGAATTGGTTTGAAAAAGGTGTGCAGTGCCTTCCGGAGCAAACAATAGGCCCACCTAGAGGTGCAGAAATGACACCTCTGAACCTGGCAGAGTATGCAGGGTGGGGCTGTGAGCATCCTTTTTGACATTACAGTGTCAAGTCCTGCTTCATTGTCAAATCCTGCTTGACAGGTCTGCTTAATTTACAAGTAACACTGGGGCCGCAATTTAAAGGATGGGAAACAGGATGCCAAAGCAATCCTTGTGTAATCAGTGTCTAGTTGCTAACAAACCTGCTTTGTCCCAGCACACTTCTGTCTCTGGGTTTATGGTGGGTACAGTGACTGCCCTAAACTCCATTTTAGTTTTAGATGTGGTAGGACACTGGGATTACCACAGTAGACTCCCTCGTGCACCCCCAACCCTCATAGCCCAAATTAACAGTGACTGAAGTCTTTCGCCATCTTGTAAATGCTCAAAGTGGGTAGGGTTGACCCTGGAAACCTTTACCCCATTGTTTAGGGTGTGCCCAGTAGTCAGTCTCACCCACCAGCTCATACCAAGCATAAATGTGGCATCTCCAGGCACCCACTTGAGAACTCTCCTGGACTTGAGAAGGATCAGAAGAGGACTGAACCTGCTATCTTCGACCCAAGAAGAATCCTGAAGTAATGAACCTGTTTTGTCTTGTATCCAAGACAAAGAAGTGTGCTTGAAGGGTCATAAGGCTGACCTTCTGTTAAAGATACAGGGATACAACAAGCTATAAAAGGCCTTTTCCTACAACTGCCCAGCTGACCAGTAACAACTGGATCTTCACTGGGTCCTGCTTTTTGGCCTCTACCTAACAATCTGTGAGTCTCTAAGTGCCTCCCAGGGATCCAGAGGGCTTTAGAAGCGTACTCCTGTGGTGCACTGGGACTAAAATCAGAAGGTAAAATCTTTGATTAGGACGATCCTGTTTGGTGTATCTGACCTGCGCTCCATCGTGATCTGTGTCAAATTTGCGCTATTCCTACTTAAAACTTAAAAAATCCATATCTCTAGTTTCTCTCATTGGATTTTTGACAATTCTGGTGTCATTTTGTTTATTAAATTTCACTCTATTTTTGTAATTCGGTTTAGGATTTTTATTGTTTTGCATTTCGACTTTTAGTACTGTTTCGATACTGCACTCTACACATTGCCCTAAGGTAAGCCTGTCTGCTATGTGCCATAGCTGCCAGGGTGTTGAGCTATGGTTATTTTAGTGACTTTGAGGGTTCACTCCTGCAACGGTTGTGATTATTCCTGAAGGTGGGTAGTCACCCACCCCAAATAATAATCCAATTTCTTAGTGTTCACTCAACATAATATAAACATGAATAGTATAACTTTATTTTTATTTGCAAAAAAATTAAATCAATATTTTGAGGTTTCAAAAAGTTTGAGGGTACAAAAATTAATCCTTTTTTTAAAAATGAAAATACTTTTATTAAGTAATTTTTCAGGATAACTTACATAATATATATGTGTATATTGTTTTAACTTAAATAATAATACATTGTAAATTTTGAAAGAAAAATATATATTTTAAATAAAGTAAAAATTAACATAACATTGATGTTTTATTTCCATTTTTACACATATAACATTTTATTTTTATTTATTTTGATATATTAAAAAAATGGTTGCAGTTAATATGCTGTTTTGTTTACCAGTAATACTGTATTATAGTCTTGTCTTTTTTTCATTCTGCAGTGGTTGGTCAACTGAGTGGAGGTTGAATTCTTCTGAAGATGAAAAAGTTTATTTAACTTATGTTTTGTTAATTATTTTAGGTTGGGGTAGGGTTTTCTATGTTCTTCAGGGTGTTGTAAGCATTTTTGAATTTAAAAGTAGTTTGGTGTTTATTTTTGCGTTTTATCATTAGTTTTGTTAAGGAGATAGGTAATGCATTTTATAGTGTGAATATTTATGTGGTATTTTGGTGTTCTATTGTTTTATTGAGATTTTTTGTTTATACATCTGTTTTGGTGGAAATGTATTTGTGCTTTCGTTTTAAGACATGACGACTTCAATCAAGGTGTTTTTTTACCTCGCATCCCAATATTTTGTGTTTTTCCTTTGAAAATAAATTCTTTTTGGTGTGTTCTATTTAACCTTTTCAAAGTAGTTCCTTTAATTTTCAGGTTTGTATTATGCAGGTTTTTTTTCTTTTTTAAAAGAAATCTTTTCTGTTTCCTGAAGGTAATGTGCATATACTGGATGGATATTTGTTCTAAAGAAATTGACTACTTTTGTTTATGAACTCTTTTAGTTTTTATTGGGGTTTACTTTTGTTGATGAATGGCTGTGGGAGAAGATTTCTGAAGACACCCTGCTGCTAATTGTAAGAATATATTTTCATTTATAAATTATTTTTGGACGGGATTTGTTTTGCTTTCTTCTGTAAAAAAAGTAATGTTTGCATTTTGATTTAATTGTGTTTGATGTTTTATTTATATATATTGTAAATAAGTAATGCTCTGTATTGTAGTTTTAATATTTTTGATTGTAATATGTGTATTGTCTTGAGATGTGCTTTTTTTATTTTTTTCGGGGAGGACATTCACCCCAGGCAACCTATTGGATTGTTTATGCCTCCAGTGCAGTGTGCATACCAGCATTACATATATACATTCTCTCTCTTTTTTCCAGAATTCCCAGATGATTGCCATAGTATAAGAAACAAAATGCTATACTTTATCACACACATTTCTGGATAAATCCTGCCAAATGTCAACATTTGGCGCATGTATAGTGAAGAAGTTGCAGCATCTTTAGCTGCATCAACTAAAAGCCTGATCTAGAAGTCGGTGGCCCCAGACACCACCATGACTTGTCACTTCTGCTGGCACTGATGTCTTCAGGGCAAAGTGGGTAATAAAGACATTTAAAGATATTTTAGTAACCTGGCATAAAAGTCCTACGTCAAACTGTAACATTGTAAAGGATACCTTATCTGTATCAATATGTAAGCTACTCTTTTTGGTTTGATGTGAAACTTACTATTTCTGAAACTGAAGCATTCAGTAGCTGCTCAATACTTCTCTGTTTGTAAAATAACTACCATAATCTTCGTTAGTATGCACTCTCTGTGGAAGATGTGTTCAGTTTCTACTTGTCTGTTTTGCCACTTCAAAATATAATATGCAAAAACAAGTATTGTGTGATCTTAGCAATACTGATTCCATTAATAGATCACTGAATAGCTTATGGGCAATCATATGTGCATATCATATGCAACATTGTCTTGACCAGAGAATTCCACCTGTTCCATCACAGAATTGTCCATAAGTGAAATGCAAACTTCTTTAAAATCTTTAGAAAAGTTCAAAGTTAAATGTTCAAAATAGTTCAATGTTCATTTTCACAGCAGAACTCAAATTTCAGAACACTTTTCTTTATTCCACAATGTCCCCCAACAAACTCCACAGCAACTGTTCCTGTGCAAAGCAAAACCTCAATCTGCATGGTAAGCTTCTGGCTTGCATCAACATTATATCTGATAAAGACTTCTAGCTGCAGATTGCTTGCCTGTCATCTCCTACCTCCAGTCTACGGCAAACCTCCTGCATTCGCTGGGGTTCTCTATAAACGTACCGAAGTCATACTTGACTCCTTCTCAGATGCTCCCTTTCATTGGAATTGTTCTGGACACAGTGCAGTTTCGGGTTTATCCTCCCAAGCAGCAAGTCCAGGATATTCAGGGTATGATACCGATGTTTCAGCCTCTATCCTGGATTTTGGTGAGAATGACTCTGAGGCTGCTGGGACTCATGGCTTCCTGCATTCTGTTGGTAAATCACGCCAGATGGCGTATGCGGGCTCTGCAGTAGGACCTGAAGTTCCAGTGGGTGCAGCATCAAGGGAATCTCTCTGACATGGTCCACATCTCTGAAGGAACTGCAAAGGACCTGCAGTGGTGGTTGACGAACCGCGATTGGGTCAGAGGCAGACTCCTCTCCCTTCCCCAACTAGATCTCACAGTAGTGATAGATGCGTCACTCCTGGGAGAGGTGGAGATCAGGGGACACTGGTCTCTGGCGGAGTCGAGACTCCACATCAGACTGTTGGAGCTTTGAGCAATTTGCTTAGCATTGAAAGCTTTTCTTCCCTCTTTCAAGGGGAAGGTAGTGCAAGTATTCACGGACAACACCACCGCCATGTGGTACTGCAACAAGGAGGGGGAGGGGTTTGTGGACCCTTTGTCAAGAGGCTCTGCATCTCTGGACATGGCTGGAACAGCAGGGCATAACCCTGGTGGTTCAACACCTGGCAGGTTTTCTAAACGCCAGGGTGGATTAAGTCAGCCGTCGATGCCTAGCGGATCACGAATGGTGTCGGAGGTGGTGCAGGGTGTCTTTCAGCAGTGGGGAGAGCCTTGGTCAGATATGTTCGCCTCCTAAGAGAACATGCAATGTCAACAGTTTTGCGCGCTGGAGTTTCCAAGGCGGCTATTGCTCGGCAATGCTTTTTGTTGCGAGTGGAGCTCAGGCCTCCTGTACGGCTTTCTGCAAACCCTGGGCGTAGTTCGCGTAGTAGCGCTATGCGTAGCTACGCGAAGTGCACTTCGCACTACGCACGCTACGCGTAGCTACGCGAACTGCGTAGTGCGGTAGGGAAATGCTGTTCGCAATGATTGCACAGTGCCGGATGCTTGTCCGCACTGTGCAATCATTGCGGATGGCATCTTGCACAGTGCAGCGGTACAGCTTTCTGCCGCTCGAGTAGATTTGTACTCGAGCGGCAGCTTTCCAACGCGGACTGGTAGTTTCTCATCGCGAGCGGTCGCGAGCATACGCCGACCACTCGCAATGAGAAACCTGACCTCCCCGCGTTGAGAATCTCGCCAGGAGGTTTATTTTCCATCGCCGCGATCGGCAACTTGATGTTGCCGATCGCGAACGAGGAAAAAGTCTCACCGGTATGTTGATTTTGCTCGCTTGCGGTCGCCAACTTGATGTTGAGTACCGCGAGCGAGCAAAAAATGCCTGCTACGCTATGCGGTTTTGCACTGTGCTACGTGCGATTCGCGAAGCAGCGCAAACTACGCACGCTCCACGAGCGTAGCGTAGTTTTCCGCCCAGGGTTACTTTCTGCCCATACCAGTTCTGAAGAAGATCAAGAACGACCGGCCCCAAGTCATTCTTGTGGCTCTGGACTGTGCACGGAGAGTCTGGTATCCAGAGCTTCTTCGAATGAGCATCGATCCTCCGATCAGGCTGCCTCTTTGGAAGAAACTTCTGTCGCAGCAGCAAGGGAGGGTCCTCCACCTAAACCTGTCAACTCTCTGCCTCCTTGCTTGGAGATTGAGCGGCGACAGTTGATAGCTTTTGACCTTCCTTCGGAAGTATGTAATGTTATTTTGGCAGCCTCCACTAAGAAGGTCTATGCCTTCCGTTGGCAAAAATTTGTAATATATTGTACACAAAAGGTGTATTGACCCTCTTTCCGCTTCTCTGTCTAATATTCTATTCTTAATTCTTACGCTTTCCCAGCAGGGCTCTGCTTTGCATACTCTCAAGGGTTATTTTTCTGCTCTGTCAGCTTTCTGGCGACTGACGGACCAACCCTCTTTATTCAGGTCCTCTGTTGTGAATAGATTCTTAAAAGGGCTTGTACATATGTTTCCACCTACGCCCTTTGTCATGCCACAGTGGGACCGTAATTTGGTCTACACATTTCACATGTGGGCTCCCTTCGAACCGTTACATAATTGTCACCTCCGGCTGCTTACCAGCAAGACAGCCTTTCTGGTGGTGATAAAATCTGCCCGGAGGGTGAGTGAGTTGCAGGCTTTATCATGCAAGCCTCCCTACATGATGACTTTTGTTGATAAGGTGGTGCTTTGCACCCGTGCTTCATTCTTACCAAAAGTGGTGACCCCACTCTGTTATATTCCATAGAGGTAGCCCAATATAGACTCACGTAATATCCTAACCCTTCACCTATATTCTCCCCTACATTACATACATAACGGTTCTTAGGGACTGACCTTTTACCTAGATACGACACTGCACACAGAACGCAGGATTTTCCCTGGTAAAGGCCTCATACATTATGCATGAGGATTCTTGGAAACTCAGCAGGACTACCATCTCCTGTATAATAACTATGTGTAAAGTTCATTCCCGACGTCATCCTAAGTCCGACAAGTGGCACAGCAAGGTAGAACCCCCATGAAGACCTTTGGGTATATAAACATCAAATCTTGCTGAGACAAACAGAGGAGATCAGGATTTCCCTGCCGATACACTGACGCGACAAGCTGAGGTTCCTGCATGCAGATACTCCAACTCGCAGTGGTCTAACATCCCTTGCGGGGTGTCCAACTCGAGACCAAGACGGAGTTCCACAGTCTCTCACTCCAGGTAATGGGGTTGACTTTATCCTAGAGGGATTCTTGGCTTAACACCTACATAAATGCTAGGTACATTTAGATACATCTAGTTAGGGTAGCATCGTAGGAGTACGCATTTTATTGTCATGTATTTTATAAACTTGCCTTTATTCATGATTATAGCAAAATGGTAGAAATCTACGATCCTTTTACTTTCTTAGTGCTTCTAATCATTTATATCTGTTACTGTCTGATGGTTGTTTCAGCACACCTATTTTACACTAGAATAACGACTGTTCAATAAAAACGTATTGAAAAACGTCCTTACCGTTTATTCTGTGTATCTCTCTGAGACTAAGGGAGCAAGAGTGACTTAGCGAAAAGTAGTACACTGTTTCCAGGGTTCTGAGGGATCAGGGTTGTCATGTTCGATAGTTGTCAAGAACTATTCTCTCCTTGGTATGAGGAGTTTCTAGTGGGTTTGTGAGCTAGTTGGTACACAGGCCAACATACCTGGTGGGGGTGTCTAGAATCAGTCTGACACCAGTCCTACAGTGTATGTTGTCTAAACGCGTAGATCCTATATAGGTTTTATAGGAACTACACGACAATTCCATCTGGGTCAATCAATCACAATGCCGAACTTTTTTGCTCCCCCGCATCCCTCTAAGGAATAGGGGTGTCTCCACCTTCTGGACCCAAAAAGAGCGTTGTCATTCTACCTTGACCGCACAAAAGAATTCCAGGTGGACAACCAACTCTTTGTGGGTTACATGGGAGCTAAAAAAGGTCGGGCAGTGCAGAAATGGACCATTTCATGCTGGGTCGTTATCTGCATTAAGATCTGCTACGCCCTGGCTAGGAAGCAGCCTCCTTAGGGCTTACGGGCCCATTCTACCAGGGGAAAAGCTGCGACCATGGCGTTGGCTCATGGTGTCCCAGTACTGGACATCTGCCAGGCACCAACGTGGGTGTCTTTGCACACATTTGCCAGGCACTACTGCCTGGACAGTCAGGTCCGCAGGGGCGGGCATTTTTCCTTTTCGGTCCTACAGGCCTTTTTAGTGTAGAAAATCTGTCCGCAGCCCACCGCCAGGATGGTATGGCTTGGGTATCTAATTCAAAGGTAAGGAATCTGCAGCTAGAAGTCTCTGTCAGATGAACAAGTTACTTACGTTCGGTAACACATTATCTGGTAGAGGCAATATCTAGCTGCAGATTCCTTTCCGACCCATGCCTCCCCGCTCTGTGTACGCATTTGATAAAGCTAGAGTTGTTCCCTTTTCAGGGCCCTGCTTGTGACACACACGTCAGTTCACTTCATGGCTGTGCGCTTCTGGCGTGGAAAAGTGAAAAGTAACTGACGCCTGCACGCCTGGTTGGCGCCTATATAGGTGACCGCAATGTCATAACCAATGCTAACGACACCGAATATGTCACGCTGAGCCAAACGGAGCCACCTGACGGTGCGCAGGGGTACTGCTCTCACAAAAGTTTCCAGATCCAGCCTGGGGAAATTCAATGGCAAGGAATCTGCAGCTAGATATTGTCTCTACCAAATAATGCGTTAAGTAACTTGTTCATCACAATGGTCTTGCAAGGACAGAGTGAAACACAAGGGAAGTTATACCCTGATATCCAAGAAGACTGCACTAAACTATGTGAGAAATTTACTGCTTGGCAGTGTAGTTGGTCATCGGGTGCCATTGAACATCACATTGTCCATGTGCGAAGGCTCACACCAGATAGTGCCGATGCTCTGTGAGACCATTTCTACCTTGAAAATGGAATCAGCACAAGAGGATTTGAAGTATCGCTCTCCTCATCCACTGAGTTTTATAGGGTAGACCTTTCCTCCTTAGATGAATCCTGAAAGTTTCATTTTTTCTCTGGCCACCCAACTATATACATCATGAAGAGGTAGGATTGCAGGATGGTCAAAAGGAAGTACCCTTCTTTAAATGCATGCAATTATGACCGCTGGGAGTACACTAGATGGCGGCAGCAACACTGGCGCTGTGGGACCCCTCTCTATGAAAAAAGAATGATTAGAGGTCCTTTGATTGCAGTAGGTTGTGAATCCACTCTTCCATTAAAGGATCCAGACATGGGCCCCCAGATTACGTGGATACCCCCATGATACGGATGCTATTTTTCCTTGCTCTACCTTTAGAATCGTTTGTTTTTTATGCCAATTTTTGTGTTTGATTGGACTTTGTGAGGATTTGAGTGCCTTCATATCTTCTGTGAATCTCCTTTATTGAGTGTTCCATAGAGCCAACTCTCTGGTGTTTTATTGAAAGTAGCCTCAATTAAAGTGACCTCTGTGTTGACCACATCTATCTTGTTCCAGAGCCATTCTGGAGTTGCTTATCTGTCATAGCTGTTCACTTAATGAGTGCTCAGATGCAAGGGTTGGATCTGGTGTCCTGTCTCTCTTTTCATGAGGGTTCCCAGGGAATTCTTCAGGACAATGTTTGAGGAATGCATATTTATTTAATCTGTGTTGTTGGAGCTGGCAGGTCTCTCTCCCAGGCTCCATAGTACTCCTAGGTGCAGCAGACCTCAGTCACCCACTGTCTCTAGAACAATTCTTTTCTGCAGAGAGAGAGGACAGTATAACCAACAGTCCAAAGGTAAGTAGCTGTTCATGGAACAGTGAATTCTAACATTGGACCTGGCCAGTCCCTTTCCTTTCATCCTCCACCAGTATTCACAGAGCAGCTAGGGCTTGATGGTATCCCATTGCCTGCCCAGAGAAGCAAGTGGTGCTCAACTTACCATTGACCAGGAGCAAACCTGACCACATTGAAGAACTGGCCACAAGCAAACTGAGCCATCTTCCTGCAACAGCGTCATGTTGATTCTCCCAGGCCTGGATCATCAGTCTCAGTATCCCGATCAGGGTGTTGTTAGAGGTTGTCTTTTATCAATTGCCATGCACTTTGTCCACTCCTCAGGGGAGATCCAAGACACTCCTCCAAGATCTGCTATTGCGATGGCCTGGGTTCCTTCCTGGCCTTTCTTCGAATGTTTCTCTTCTCGCCATGAGCTCATTATGGGTAGAAGACAGCCTGCCACCTTGGCTAAACAATCCACTGGAACACTTGCACTGGCCTACCCAAGTGTGCATCTCCCAGGTCAGGGACCACATAGCACGGCAGGTTGCCTGTGGAGGGTTGAGTGCAACTAAGCCCTGTTCCTATGTTGTGTCTCGAGAATAGTCAGCACACCCTAAACGCCTAAACCTCTTCAAGCAATATCTAAGGAGAAAATGGTGTTTGATTAAACTTATTTATTTCAGAAAGTCATTTACCTACCTTCTGGAATTTACTTTTCTGTCCAGTAACTTCCCAGGAAGAGGCAGAGGTGGACTATATCAGAATTCCCAATCCAAGATGATGAGTACAGTGGATGTCTCTGACTGCTTCTCAATCCAAGATGGCTCCTGTACATCCTGTGGTGTCACTTAATGTTCTCTGGAATCTTCCGTGTCCCATAATTCTCCAGGAACAGGTGGAGCTGGAGAATATATTTATTTTTAATCCAAGATGGTGGGAGGAGTGAATTCCTATGCCTACATCCCAATCCAAGATGTCTTCTTTACTTCCTTTGATGCTACTTTCTATTTCTTGTGTATAAAAGGTTGGTGAATTAAGGGGAAGGTGCACCACAATAAGTCAATAGTATTTTTCCACAGTTTCTTCGCCCCTTGCTCTTGATTTTTTTCCCATTGTTTTTTCCTCAGGATTTTCCGTGGATTCAAGAATTTTCTATAAGACTCTTGATTCCGGATCCTTCAACTTAATCTTCTATATTTCTTCTTGATACTCACCTTCGATCTTCATCTTCATCCACCCGTATTTTTTCTCATTCGTGACATTTGTTGAGGGCACCTGCATTCCCTGCATTTTTGGTCTGTATTGGTGGTACAGTGTCTACAGGAATGAGCCATGCTAACACCAGGAAGCACCAGATTCAAGACAGATTCTTCTGTCCAGTCTGAAACTGACAGTCTGTTGCACACAAGGAGATTTGGCTTTCAGTTTTCTATTTATGATTACCTCAATTAAATGTACCTCTTTGGACCCAATTCAAGGTTTGGCTCAAACCATTCATTAGCAAGTTCAAGACTTATAATTGTTATGGAATTAAAATTTCATTTTACAACAGACATTCTGTTAGGGCAGTGGCTCTTCCCGTTGCCACATCTGGTGCCACTCGCTTTTTTTAGGTGACCCATTGAAATCAAAGTGATTTTTTTACCTTTGTATTTCGCATTTTGTCCAGCACTCTTTGCCCAGAACCACTTTAAAATAGTTTTAAAAATAAATTCCTTGTCTGGAGCAGTGCTCGTCTGGGCTTCTCCTCAAGCCTGTCTGAATATTCCACCTTTGCAAAGGCATTGAAAAAGATGTTTGAAATTTTACTGTAGCAAGCTTGACTGATATGGTACTTCTAACTAAATATCACTCGAATGAGACAAGAGCTGAGAAGAAGAGTACTCAAGTGATGATTTTGAATTTGGCACAGAAAGCCTTCCTCGGAAGTCTATGAACATTCAAGAGCTGGATCGATGTCGAGGAAGAGACGTCGGTCGTCGTTGACACAACAGTCGTTGTCGAAGACCAATACACCGTTGACGCACAGACCGCGATCGATGTCGAGGGCCCGTTTCGACATCAGAAAGCAGTGGATCAATGTTGAGGTGCCGACTGAAGTCGACGTTGAGGAGCAGCTTGACGTCAAGGCGTCGTAGTAGGATGTTGATGTCGAGGAGTTCTTCGATGTCAAGGAGACATCAAGAGATAGGGAAAAAGAGGAGATGCATTTACTCATCTCCAGATTCTCAATACTCGAAAATATATTCTCCTTCTCCCATATTGCTGCCATCTTTGTTTTTATCTGCATCACCTATGTCACCTGCTCTTTCTCTGCCACCACCACCGCCAACATTGCCTCCTCCACCGCCACCTCCACCTGCAGCACCTGTTCCAACGGCGCCAGTTCCACCACCTATGGAGGCTTCTTTACCACGACCTAGATAATGTTCGAGAATGTGCCATAGCTCTCACCATCATAGACATCGTTCACACTGATCAAGGTCAAGATCTAGATCTTATACAAGATCTCGTCATAGGTCTAGAGCTACTACCTCCACCTCTATGAGAGGTTATTCTCCAACCTTATCTGACTCTCCACCATCTCTTATCTCTCCGGTGGATGACATAACTACATTCTAGGAGGTCCTGGTACGTGGAGCTACCAAGCTTAATATAAAGATGTCGGTTCCTACATCCTCCACCACATCTGTAGAACTGTTTTTGACATCAGCCTCAGTGAAACCAGCTCCATCGAGGCTACAAAGGAAGTACCAGCCTCCAGCACAATATCCGCAATTCCTCCACTCTGATCTGCCTCCATACTCCGTGGTTATCTTAGCGGCCAAAAAGCACCACGCCACTTCTCCTTCACCATCAGTTCCTCCCGATAAGGAGAGTAAGAAACTGGATTCTGCAAGTCGCAAATTCTGCAACACTGCTGCAGCAACAATGAAGCGATACCAAAGGGGCAGGGAATGCCCAGACGTGGGTCCCTTGCTCACTTTGCCACTGGATTCAAGCTAGCCTGGCTGATGACGGCTAAATAGCCAGAAACCGGTCCCAGGATGCTTGTTTCCGGTCCAGGGAAGACATGGCTTGGCAGTTCGGGCTGGACTGTTCCCATGAGGCACAGGGTCAGACTGATTTGCATATGGCCATGTCTGAACTGGGGTGGTGGAGTGAGCTAAAGAATGATGATGGATTAAACCCAGATCAGTTGACTGGGGTGAGTGTTTGATTAGCTCAAGCGCTCCGTCCATCATCCCCTTTGGTATCGCTTTGTTCGCCCTAAGTTGGCAGGGTATGCCCAGACGTGGGTCCCTTGCTCACTTTGCCACTGGATTCAAGCTAGCCTGGCTGATGACGGCTGAATAGCCAGAAACCGGTCCCAGGATGCTTGTTTCCAGTCCAGGGAAGACATGGTTTGGCAGTTCGGGCTGCACTGTTCCCATGAGGCACAGGGTCAGACTGATTTGCATATGGCCATGTCTGAACTGGGGTGGTGGAGTGAGCTAAAGAATGATGATGGATTAAACCCAGATCAGTTGACTGGGGGTGAGTGTTTGATTAGCTCAAGCGCTCCGTCCATCATCCCCTTTGGTATCGCTTTGTTCGCCCTAAGTTGGCAGGGTATGCCCAGACGTGGGTCCCTTGCTCACTTTGCCACTGGATTCAAGCTAGCCTGGCTGATGACGGCTGAATAGCCAGAAACCGGTCCCAGGATGCTTGTTTCCGGTCCAGGGAAGACATGGCTTGGCAGTTCGGGCTGGACTGTTCCCATGAGGCACAGGGTCAGACTGATTTGCATATGGCCATGTCTGAACTGGGGTGGTGGAGTGAGCTAAAGAATCATGATGGATTAAACCTAGATCAGTTGACTGGGGGTGAGTGTTTGATTAGCTCAAGCGCTCCGTCCATTATCCCCTTTGGTATCGCTTTGTTCGCCCTAAGTTGGCAGGGTATGCCCAGACGTGGGTCCCTTGCTCACTTTGCCACTGGATTCAAGATAGCCTGGCTGATGACGGCTGAATAGCCAGAAAGTGGTCCCAGGATGCTTGTTTCCGGTCCAGGGAAGACATGGCTTGGCAGTTCGGGCTGGACTGTTCCCATGAGGCACAGGGTCAGACTGATTTGCATATGGCCATGTCTGAACTGGGGTGGTGGAGTGAGCTAAAGAATGATGATGGATTAAACCCAGATCAGTTGACTGGGGGTGAGTGTTTGATTAGCTCAAGCGCTCCGTCCATTATCCCCTTTGGTATCGCTTTGTTCGCCCTAAGTTGGCAGGGTATGCCCAGACGTGGGTCCCTTGCTCACTTTGCCACTGGATTCAAGCTAGCCTGGCTGATGACGGCTGAATAGCCAGAAACTGGTCCCAGGATGCTTGTTTCCGGTCCAGGGAAGACATGGCTTGGCAGTTCGGGCTGGACTGTTCCCATGAGGCACAGGGTCAGACTGATTTGCATATGGCCATGTCTGAACTGGGGTGGTGGAGTGAGCTAAAGAATGATGATGGATTAAACCCAGATCAGTTGACTGGGGGTGAGTGTTTGAGTAGCTCAAGCGCTCTGTCCATCATCCCCTTTGGTATCGCAGCAACAATGAAAGCAGCCAGCGCCACTACTCTCCTGGGCAGATATGACAGGGCTCTCTGTGGCTCCATCCAGCATTTTGCATAGCATCTTCCCAGGGACAAACAGGAAGACTTCTTGGAAATAGTTAATGAGGGCTCAATGGTGTCCAATCAAGTGATCAGTGGTGCAGCAGATTCTTCCCTCTTAGCAGCACACGAATACTGCCATGGAGTGGCTTTAAGGAGACATGCTTCGCTCCGTTCAACATCCCTCAAGCCGGAGTCTCAACAAAGGATCCAAAACCTGCCATTCTCAGGTTTCACTCTCTACAGAAGTCACACCGATGATGAGATGGTACGCTTTATCTCTGAGATGGAAACACTTCAAGCGGTTGGTTTAGAAAGACCAAAAGAACAGATAAAATTCTTCAGGCCCTACCAATCCCATTTTTACCCTCCGAGGGTTCAACCCCTCCATGGTACCAAGGTCGACAACAGCAACAAAACCAATGACCTTTCCAACAACAACGAAGGCAGGCGAGAGTAAGATCCACCCAATAGCCAGCTCAAGGGGGTAAACAGGCTACAGGTTCCAAACCCTGAGTCCTCCCTTCACCCTCTTCCGTTACTCACTCCGGTAGGGGGAAGCATTTCTCATTATCTGGTAGAGTGGCAGAGAATCCCGCAAGACGCCTGGGTTCTAAATATTGTGCAAAATGGGTATTTTCTCAGATTCACGAGTCCCCCACCATCCATACCTCCAAAACCGTCCAATTTCCATCTCTCCTTGCTACGGTTGGAAGTCGATATCCTCTTACAGAAGAAGACCGTGGTAGCCGTTCCCCACAGAGAGGCATTTATTCCAAATCCTTTCTGGTGAAAAAGACAAGAACTAATTCAGACCCATAATCGACCTCAAAATAGCCAACAAATGGATTTGGCAAGAAAAGTTTTGGATGCTGGCATTACATCAAATATATCCCCAATTACACCAGGGAGATTTTCTTTTCTCCATCGACCTTCGAGATGCATATTTTCACATTCCAATCACCAAAAAGCATTGAAAGTTCTTGAGGTTCTTTGTGGGGCAGGGACATTATCTGTAACAAGTGCGTCCATTTGACCTGAAGTCAGCACTCCGAACATTGTAAAAGTGCATGGCAGTTGTGGCAGCCCACCTCAGGAAGCACAAAATATTCATCTACCCATACTTAGACGATTGGCTAATAAAGGCGTTAACGTCTTAGGAAGCCCAACTTCATTACAAATGGACCTGCAATGTACTTCGCCGGTTGGGGCTTCACGTCAACCTCAGCAAATCAGCATCTACTCTGGTTCAAACTCTGCATTATTTGGGAGCTTCCATCGACACCAAACAAGCAAGAGTGTGTTCTTCGAAGGAGGGACACTTATCAATCCTTCAGAAGAGTCACTCTCCCATAACAGTGCCTTATCCAATGGTGAGGTTAGTGTCGTCTCTTCTCGGCTTGATGGCCTCCTGCATCTTCCTCACACCGAATGCCCGTCTCCACATGCGGCCTCTCCAGAAATGTCTCGAGGACCAGTGGGACAAGCGGACGGGCAACTTGGACGACAGGATCAAACTATCCCTTCATGTGAAGCAGTCCCTGAAATCGTGGAGCTTCCCAGCCAACCTGTTTCGAGGAATGCCATTTCATCAGCAGATTCCCTCTCAAACAATAGTGACAGATGCATCACTTCTAGGATGCGGAGCCTGCATGGTTCACCTCTAAATTCAGGGCAAGTGGTCACAGAAAGAGATGTCTATCACATCAATCTCCTCAAGCTATGTGCAGTCCATCTTGCGCTGAAGGTGTTTCGTCCATTGTTCAAAACACAGTTTGTGCTTGTTCAGACGGACAATACAACCACCATGTACTACCTCAACAAGCAGGAGAAGAACGAGGTCCAGACCCTTTTCAGGTGAGGCTCATAGAATCTGGAGCTGGCTCATAGCCAGGGGCCTGACGATCACGGCAACTCACCTTACAGGTGTCCAAAACACTCAGGCAGACTCAGAAAAATTCTGCAAGAAAATCATGAATGGTTCTTACATGACAATGTCATACAAAACATCCTCAAGCTATGGGGCACGCAACCATCGACTTGTTCACCACCGCAGAAAACAAAAAATGGCGAAGCTTCGTCTCAAGGTACTTCCAGCCAGGGACACTGTTAAAGGCCCTATGGATCGACTGGTCTGGCAAATTTCTTTGCCCTTTTCTGCCGATTTCCCATGATCCCATCAGTCCTCATCAAGCTGACCCTCATAGCTTTGGAGTGGTCACGTCAATGGTGGTTCATGGACCTTCTTCGCCGGTCACAGTGTCCTCATCTCAAACTGCTATGCAGACCAGACCTACTAACAAAATTCGGAGGCCATATGGTACACCTCAGCCTCTTCTCCTTGAATTTGGCTGCATGGCTCCTGAACTAGTGTAATACGGACATTTGAACCTGCCACAGCAGTGCATGAAGATCCTCAAGGAGGCTAAGTGACCTTCAGCATGTTCCGCATATGCCTTCAAGTGGAAGAGATTTTGCATTTGGTGTTCCTCCAAGATCGTGGACCCTACAACTTGCCAAGATGTCATTCTTCCATATTTGCTGCACTTGCCAAAATCTGGTTTGAAATTCTCTTCCATAAAGGTTCACTTGACAGCCCTTACTGCCTACAGAAAATGTGCTTCACAAACCTCATTTTTCAAAATCCCCGTCATCAATGATTTTCTAGAGGGTTGAATAAGGTTTTCTCTCCCATTAGGCGTCCTTCGCCTCCCCTGGAACTAAAGATAGTCCTTTCACAGTTTATGCAGGATTCTTTCAAACCCATTCACAAGGCATCCCTGCAACATCTCTCTTGGAAAACAGCTTTCCTTGTAGCAATAACATCAGCCTGTAGGGTTAGCGGGATCCAAGCATTGTGTTCTCACGAATCCTACACAGACTTTCACTCTAACAAAGTAGTCATGAGGACTCACCTGAAATTTCTCCCTGAGGTTATTTCCGGATTTCTATGTTAATCAGACAATCTCTTTACCAACATTCTGTCAGAATCCCTCTACTCCAGCTGAAAAAAGACTTCATTCTTTGAATGTCAGAAAAGTTTTGAGGTTTTATCTGGATAAGACATGAAACATTCCGTAGATCGAACCAATTATTTATCAACTATGGTCCAGTCTGTACAGGGTTATCCACTTCCAAACAATCCATTTCCCGATGCATAGTTTCCTGTATCCTTTTGTGCTATCAGAAATCTAACAAGACACTATCCGCTAGACCAAAAGTACACTCGACCAGGGGTAAAGCGACTGCTGCGGCTTTAATGAGGAATATCTCCATAGCGGATATTTCCAAAGCAGCCACTTGGAGATCTGTTCACACATTCACCAATCACTACTGCCTAGACTTGGATGCTGAAATAGATGCTCGAGTATGACAGGCCTCCCTCAGAAATCTATTTGCTTATATGGTTACCATACTCATTTCTCTGTCTTCACTGCTCTTTGTAAGGATAGGCTTGCTACTCTATTCAGTGATTATGACTATCAATGGAGATTCCCTAGGAGAGAAGGAACAGTTTCTTACCTTTAACTGCCGTTCTCTCGTAGGGGAATCTCCATTGAAGTCATAAACAACCCTCCCTCCTCCCCGGTGGAGTGGACCGAGGTATCCATGGTACCTACATATCCTTATACACGCATTGCCTCAAAAAGAACTGAAGCAACTGCCTTTTGCTGAGCTGGTGGTTTCTGGGCTATTAATGATGCAGTCTCTATTTTAACTCGGATAGTGACAGCCATCCTATGGGGCTACACCGTCCTGTTTCCCTTCATCTCTATACTCTATCATAATGGGTTTGTGAAAGATATTTATGCTGTTAACAAAGAAAATCATGAAATTATATGCATAAATAATTCTCCGGGCCCCCTTTTTTAAGTGCAAGATAAAGACTTGGTCCATTGCAGCCTGCTCCTATAGGCTGCATAATATTTTTCTCTCTTAAGTGACTCTGCAGGCCTTCCCGAAGAAAGTTGAACATCCACACTTAAGAACATATATTGTAAAAAAGTGTTACGGGATCCCCTCACGTGGCGGGACTATTCAGTGATTATGACTTCAATGGAGATTCCTCAATGAGAGAACTGGAGTTACAGGTAAAAAACTGTTCCTTATGGCTTTTGGTCTATATAATTAATACTCTTGTGATCTTTCAAAGACTTCTAGATCATGTCTTTGCCAATGTCCTTACCTAATTTGTGTTAGTATAGTTGAAGGACATTATGATTTATTCAAGAACCCCTGCTGCACATAATGAACTTGTCATCAGGATACAATTCAGATTATTTTAGCACCTGTTATTTTGCAAACTGGAGAAGTATGAATTTGAGGAACAGGAGATTGAATATCTAGTTTTATCACCTAAGCTCTCAAGGTTTATGCTTGTATCCTAAAAAGATGTGTGCTAATCTAGACTGATCTTCTCTCACCTCAGTTGCTTCCTATGCTTCAAACATTTTCACTGTCAGTTAAATCCGGGCATTGCAAATGTAACTAGTCAGGTCACACTGACATTAAAAACAGGTAGAAAACAAGAACATCTATGGGAAAGTTTTCCTTGGGATATTCAAGCATAACAAGCCGTCTGTAAAGTTAAGGAATCCTTAACTCAAGCACCTGTTTTACTTCCTCTGAATCCTGATGAAAAATGTTCATTGTAGAGATGGAACAATATTGTTGCAGTCTTAGCACAATGCTAGCCTTGAACATGCCATTGTCTTATTATTCGCATGTGCTGAACAGCTGCGAACTAAACTATTTGGTCTTAAAAAGAGAACTTTTGGCACTTAAACTAGCTTGCAAGGAATGGAAACATTGTTTATTTGGAACTGAAGAACCTTTCGGGATCCAAACTGACTAAATATATCTACAATAACTCTGTAACTGCAGTGCAGGAACAGTCACAGCTCGATTGAAATGCTTTTTGTTCAATACGTCTTTGTCATTACTTAAATGCTGGATCCAAGATGACTTTCTAAGCTCTGTCGCAAAGGTAACCTGAAATTCCATTACCTTCGATCAATATATTGTTCTACCTCATCGAATCGTTGGTGCTGTTCTTACAGAAGGTACGTCTAACTCATTCCCAATTAGATCCAAAGGAGTTGAAGATCTGACAGTTCCAATGACGACATGATGATCTTTATTTTCAGCAACAGGCACTGTACATTCCACCAAGGTACTCCAAGAGGAACTATGAAGAAAGTATCATGAGACAACCATCACCGGTTATAAAGGAGTTAAAGCCACTCTTCTGTTAGTCCTATGATCCATCTGGTAGTCATCTGTATACAAGGGTGTTGCAAATGTTCTGACTTGCTCAATTTGTGCTAGAGGAAAATCAGTTTATTCTAAACCATTTGGTTATCTTTAGCCTCTGCCAGTTTCCATTGAATTATGGTTGAATTTCTGCTGTTTTGAGTCATAATGGGTAACTTTGATTTTTTTCTCTACAATGTCTAATTTTTCTCCTTTTAAGATAGTTCATCACAGACATCTTCCACTTAAATGGACTTCTGTATACCACCATTCCTGGTCGAAGCTAGAAATTTATTTCCAGTTTCTAGAGCGATTTATGCAAGACGGCTGGATTATTCTTCTGGCTTCCACCTGCAAACTAATGGTCAGAATGAGCAAACTACTCAGAGTCTAGAACAGTTCCTGCAATGCTTCTTTGATGCTACCAAAAGCAATTGGAACCCTTTCCTTCAGATTGCTGAATTCTTGTATAACAATTCTATTCACAGTACTACCAAGGTCTCTCCATTCTTCTGTATGCAAGGATTTCATCCCATCGTCTTTCCATATACTCCTTGTATTTCTATTGGTCTCAGCTGCAGGCTGTAGCTGATTTTATTGATCATCTACAGGAAGAAAGAGTCAAGATCAGAGAAGTCTACTTCAATTCAAGGAGAGGATGAAGGAATATTCTGATATTCACAGATCTGCACCAATCTATTCTGTTGAAAACAACACCTAGTTGTCTTCACATTTTGTGCCATCTCAGTCCATATATATTAATCTTGTTTCTGTGGTCCATTCCGTATTACCCAATGCATCAGTTCTATAGCCTTTCAGCTTTCTCTGCCTGTTACTTCGAAAATTAATTCTGTTTTTTATGAGTCCAAGCTCAAACCCTTCAACACTGATCCCTTTCAGCAGTCCGTCCCTAGACCTGGGTCAATGGAAATATAAAGTTAATGAGATTTGTGATTCACTGAGCTATCCTACAAGACTTCCGTTTTTTGTTGACTGGAAGAAATACCCTCTGAGCGAGCCCTCTTATGAAGATGACTTTTCTGTACAGGCTCCTGTGTAATTTTTTTTGCATTTTTAGACCATTTCTAAAAGAACCTGGATCTTTAAAAGGGGTATACGTTTGTGTCTCTGGGACGCCAAAAGTGCCCAAACGTTTCCCTACAAGCCTAACCCTATGCAAGCAATATCCTAGAAGGAAAATTTATCCAGAAAGCTTATTTATTTCAGGAAGTCAGTTACCTACTTTCTGTAATCCTCCATTTTCCCTTGCCTGTCCTGTAACTTCTCAGGATGTGGAGAAGCTGAACTATTTAATCATTCCCAATCGAAGATGGTTGGTACAATGGATTCCTATAGGTGCTTCACAGATCCAAGATGGTTCAGGTCTGCCTGTTTTTTGGAATCGCCCATGCCACATAGTTCTTCAGTAAGTGGTGGAGCTAGAGTGTATCATTATTGCCAAACCCAGATGGTGGACACAGTTGATTGCTATTGCTGGTTTCAAATCCAAGTCCAAGATGGCCCCTGTACTTCCTGTGATGTAACTTCCTCTCTCTAAAAGGCTGCTGAATTCAGAAGACAGTGCAATGCAACACAGCCAATAGTATTTTTCTTCATACTTTTTGTTGCATCTCCTTTTTGGCCAGCAATATACATCCTGACACCCAGTCTTCATCACTTAATACCAAAGAAGTGTCTGCAGTAAAGGCCATGCAGAGGTACAGAAATTGAGTGCCCAACAGCTCAAGAGACAGTCCTCAATGGCTCCGACACCCATCACACCAGCTGTCTCTCCTAGTTCAGCAAAACCAGCGAGCATGACAACTTAAATCCGTCAGCAGGCTATTTTGGAGGAACTGTACTGGCAGCTCAGAAACTCTCCTAAAGTGGAAATGTTAAGCAGCTCTTAGCTACGTCCCCCTGTACACTGCAGATTCTGTGTCAGACCTTTAGACATCATTATCTTGTGGGAATTCAAAGTGTAATGAAAACTAGTGGATGAGCAATAATCAGGTGTTTAAACAAATCATAGAACAGTAATCATTCTGAAGTGTTAGAGGCATGTTTTAAACTCTGTATCATTTCCCAGAGACCTGATGCTATAGCTTGCCAAGAAAATATAACATGTATGTAATGTAACACCTACATTTGATGTAATTTGTAACTGTGCCAATGACATTGAAACAAAAACAATACAAAATACAACAAGTGAACATTTGGATACAAATATTCAATCATAGAAGAAATACAAGATGCTAAAAACAACAACAGCAATAATATGTCACTGCAGTGATGTGGGGGCGGCACCAGCATATCCATCGGGCCCATCACAGTAACCATCATCATCCTCAAAATGCTTACATGCAAGGGTACCTGTCTTCAGAATGCAATATCAAAGTTAAAGATGTTCCTTTTTATTTCACCATATTAGGAGGAGCATTAAAGGTCTCTTACAACTGTAAAGGATAAATCCTTACAGGGTCAACCTTTCGGCTACTCAGAGTGAACAAACACTGTGTTGTTTATTATTACAAAGATGAGAGCTATCGTACTAGACTGTAAAAAAGTAGTGTTATGCTTTCCCTATAATATCCCTTTACATGGCTGACCGGGCACTCTGCCACATTTGTGGTGCAGTTCCCTGTCCACCAAACTGTGAATGAGGGCCAATGTCATTATTAGATGTGTTTGTTAATAGTGCATTTGAGAACATTATTAAGGAATCACTGGGAATAAATTTAATGAATACATTTGCAGTAACACCAGTATTTTATGTACTCCCAAATAATTTTACCTCTGTAAATCCCCCACCGATGAGACCTATTGTCGCAGTAGTAAATTCACTGTTGGCTCCAATTGTAAAATAAGTGGATTTTCACTTTCAGCAATTCAGATATTGAAAAATACCGCTGAATTCCTATTGGAAATTCTATTTACCTGTGATGTGAAATAGCTTTATGACAATATACGATATGAAGAAAACAAAGAGGCAGTTGAGGAGATTCTGATGAAGACAACGTGATGTTCATTGGAGAAAAGTACTTTTCTTTTGGAGTTGATGGATCATGATAATTTTCTATTTGAAAGTGAATTCTATCCTCAAACACTTAGTTTGGCTGCGAATAGTAACATAGTACCAGTGTAAGCTAATATTAACAAGTATATGATTGAGCAAAACAAGCTATCTAATTCTACATGGCAAAAAAACATAGAAGCCTGGGCAAGTTCAAGGATGATACATTTCAAATCTTTAGAGGCACAAAGCACTCATAAGTACATTTGTGGAATTCTTATGTTTCTTTAATCAAATGCATTCTGCATTTAAACATTGGGTAATCTTGAGGTACTCTTCATAGAGCTAATGGTGGAAATAAAAGCTAGAACCTTTTGAAACAGTTATTTACAAAGAGTACCGTTAAAAACAAATTCCTGTTGCCAACAACTTTTTATCCTAAATCAACTAAGGGACAGCCTGTCAAAATGCACAGACGCTACTGAGGAAGGGGTTACAAGGTGTCTTTCTTAGAGCGAGGTCTGTGAAAGCCAGTGACTCATCATCCTTCCCTGTGCGATATTACAGAGACTGTGGAAGACTGGGCAATGCATCTAAAAGCAACTAGACTGCTAACAACCACAGGGGTAGAACTTTCTAATGCAAGTTATTTCCAGGTCAACACGGGTAGAAGGTACTTAACACCACTACAATCATGGCGTTGCATCCCAAAACCTTTTCTTGTTTTCACAATTTCCAGGTTTCCTGTAGGGTCCGACTTGGCCCTTGCAACTTTGTATCTGTTGTCTATTAAGTGTTGTTCATATACCACCTTGTTGCCACTGCTGTTCAAGTCCTCCCTTCTCTCTGGCATCTTGGGGATCAGTGCTGGCACCTGGTCTGTATTTGGTGTTATCATCATTCCATTGGTTTTGGAGCAGGATAAGAATAGCTTGTGACCTTGAAAGGCTCTATTGTTTCTGCTGTTTGCCTGTATGCGAACTCTCTGGCACTTACCATTACTATTTAGAACATACTCGACCTTTTGCATGAGAGTCAGATAGCATAGCAGTCTGAAGTTTGACACCAGTCTGGTCTGGGTTTTACCAGCACCAGTCTGCAACAGCAAGTACTCCTGTTTCTCTTCCAGGGGATACTCATCAATAGTCATAAGCACTGAATAGTCCTGCCCACGTGCGGGGACTCCGGAGCATTAACAAAAGAATCTGATAGAGACATCTAGCTGCAGATTCCTTAACTTAGAATATCCCCAGGCGTCAGACTGGATCAGAGAATCTTCAGCAGTACCTCTGCGCGCCGGGGGACGGCGTCGCATGGCTCCGTCCTGACGTCGTCCATGGATATGACGTCAATGGAGCCATATAAGTCCCACCCAGCGCGCTGGCATCAGTTTCCTTTTTTTCCGCTTCCCAATGTGGATCCAGGAGAAGCGGTACCTCTGGCCTGTTTTTGTTTTCAGGCCTTATCGCCGCCTTTTAGCATCCGGGAACAGTGTGCGATGCCTAAGGGCTTCAAGTCGTGTGAGACCTGTACGCGGCAGATGTCGGCGACGGATCCACATGAGATCTGCATGTGGTGCTTGGGAGAGCACAACGACTCCGAGGAGTGTGACGCCTGTCGGCAGCTGAAGCCGAAGTCCCTGCGGGAGCGTCGGATGAAATTGTTGTCCACCCGGATGTCCCGTTCGGAGTCCTCGCGTTGCTGGTCTCCATCTCGAGCTGGGGCTTCTGTTCGGGACAGGTTACGGAGTCGTTCCCGCGGACGTCGCTCGCCTGACCCAGGTAAGCACAGTAAGAAGTCACGGAGGTCGTCGACCTCACATAAACGAGACGCTGGGACCCGCTGCTCCCGGTCTTCACTGGACTCCGGTCCCCAGGAGTCAACCCCCACCTACTCACCATTCCCTGGTGTTGGGGCAACTAGATCCCAGATGGAAGCCTATTCACAGGCTTTACAGGCCATCTTTGGGTCACCTCCTCTCCCTGGCGCGCCTTCGGGCCCCACAGAGGGGATAGGGGCTCAGATCGGGAATTCGCCGGCGGGTTCGCCCTCGGCGCCGATCGAGTTACCTGGCTCCGGTTCTGGAGTCGCTGTGACATCGGGACACGGCCCGGAGAGGCATCCCAGTCAAACGTCAGGCCCTCTGTGGCATCACCGCACAGCCCTGTGGGGATCCCGGCGCCGGATACGGCTGCAGCGCGGAGCTTGACTCCGAGTTGACGCCGTTCCTCACTGCAGTTTCCCATCTCGGTGTAGGTCGAGTCGACGCCGGCCCGACGCTGGGCAGACAAGTCCTCTTCGGTGGTCGTCGACGTTGATGCAACGCTGGTGCCGTCCCCTGCTGTTCCTCTGTTGGTGGAGGAGGATGAGGCCCCTGAGGGTTCACCACCCCCAGGGTTGTTTCGATGCTCCTCGGAGCAGGTGCCCATGGGGCACTGGCAGGTTTTTGGTCGTACTCGGGCTGCAGAGCCTCTGCCTTTTGGTGGATGGTTTAGCCTGCAACCGTTCCCTACAGATGGCTTATTATCGCCACCTAGAATGGCCACGGAGGCTAGTGCAGCGTTTGCGAGAGCAGTTCGTAAAGCTGCGGATATCTTACAGACGCAGCCTCCCTCAGTCTCTCTCCCTTCTGATCCCTTGTTGGAACTACTCCACAAGGGCGCCGTGGAGGTGGAGCCCTTGCTGCCTTTTGGCGGGTCGTTATATGACATTCTTCTTGGGACTTGGGTGAGTCCCTCATCAGGAGACCCTGTGGGTCGTGATGTTGCACATCGTTATCGCCCGGCTCCAGATGACCCTGTCTGTTTGCCCCTCCATCCTAGGGCTCAAGGGCTGGTAGTCCAGGCAGTCTCAGTCTCGCTACCTTCCTCTCCTCCTCCGTTACTTCCTCCCACTAGAGAGTCCCATCAAAGAAGTCAACACTAAATGAAGGGAATGGAGGATACAGATTAATTAACCCCTTCAGAAAAAATATCAATATGGAGGATTTGAAGTGGGATGGCTGGGGTGGAAGACAGGAACACAAACAATGCTGCTGAAATATCCCTTGACAGTGCCAGTTGCACAACCACTCCGGGCAAAGGAAAAGTGCACATTGTGGGACCTGTGATAACTTGTCTTTTGTCCTGTGAGGATCCTGGAGCATTGAGCTCGTCAGTTAGTGTTTTTTTGTCACTAATTGGTCTTTTCAAGTGAGATTTTTTGTCTTCACTCGACGTTTTTAGTACTCATAGTACTATTTACATAATTTTTCTGACATTCCAGCTATTTTTCCTGTCAGAATGTCAGCCTTATTTAATAAGTGCCCTTCCTGTGGGAAGAAAATAGCTAAGTCAGATCCGCACTCGGTCTGTATTGTGTGTCTACCATCTTCACACAGACCTGACAAGTGCTACTACTGCCAGCAGTTTTCCAGAAGAACCCTTCGTGAAAGGGAGAAGATCAAGCTGCATGCCATGCAGGAGAGAGGAAAGGCGTCTGTAAGTGGCCTGGAAGGACATCCCTCTAAAGAGCTCTCCTCTCAAATAAGGTCAGAGCACAAGAAAAGGGGGGAGAAACGAACACACCGGTCGAATTCGCCATTGAGGGAAAGATCGACGTCGAAAATACCCCTGTGCTCTCCTTCAGCGTCTAAGTCTCCTGTGCCGCGGTCGGCTTCGAAGACCATATTGCCGTCGAAGCAGACGACTCCAGGTACGACAAAGTCTAAATCTAGAGATGTGTCAGCCTACCATCGGCTGATGTCGACACCCCCTCGCAGACCGTCCAGGTCTGGCTCGCCTACGATGGTGGAGGGCAGACGCTCGACGTCAAAGACTCATCGGCGACAGGTACGGTCGCCGTCGAGGGCCTCGGTGCCAATGTCGAGAACACCACCAACGTCGAGGGCACCTCAGACATCGACGTCAAATCCGACTCTGAAGACTCCAACGTCGGTAGGCCTGGTTCACAGTCGATCGACTGCTTCATCACCGACGGCAGGGCGAACATCGCCGTCGAGAAGGTAGACATCGAGACGGTCGCCGTCGAGAATGGCTCAGGCGAGGAGGTCTCCTTCGACATAGAAAAGAAGGTCATCTTCGACGTCGAGAAGGTCAACGGCGAGGAGGTCGCCGTCAAGGAAGTCGACGTCGAGACCTGCATCCACCCACAGGTCTCCACATGCTGAGAAACAGAGAACAGATCGGTCACCAGTGCAGACGTCGAGAGATCCGTCGTCGTCGAGGGAAATTCAGGATCTGACATCTAAAGGCATGACGTCGAGGAGTGCTTCATCCTCCCCGGAACTACGGATCGTTCAGATCATGCCGGAAGGCTTCCCGGCTCCGGAACACCATACGCCACTGACTAACCGCTCCCGGAGATGGTTGGAGAGTATAAAGGACTGGAAGATGCGGAAAATTACCCCTGCCTCAGAATATTCTCAAATATATTCGCCTTCTCATTCTCCGGATAGGCAAGTACGACATGCCACACCTCAAAAGTCCACAGCCTCGAGGAGACATAGATCAAGGTCTTCTCGTAGTCGCTCTAGGTCAAGATCTCGGCACCGTTCGCCTAGAGAGCAAAGATGCAGGTCTCCTTCATGGTCCTCTGGCTCCAGATCATCGCAGGCCGACTATTCTCCAACTCTGTCATCTACTCCACTAATTAGAGTGTCGCCAGTGGATGATATCATCACCTTTAGCGAGGTACTGTGTAGAGGGGCTACAAAGCTCAACATCGAGAAGCCTGCCTCTGCCCCTTCGTCATCTGTTATATTTGAGACGTTGCATCACAGATCCTCCACTAGACCTCTGCTCACTTTGGTACCTGGGTTACTAGAACCGGCTCTCCATACCTTTCTAAAGCTGGCTTCAGTGGGAGCGGAACCATCACGGATAGTGAAGAAATACAGAGCCCCAGAACAGGACCCGCTTTTTCTGAGGTCTGATCCCCACCGCACTCTGTCATTATGTCAGCAGCCAGGAAAGCGCACACGGGGCCTCCTCATCTGCTGTTCCCCCTGACAAAGACAGCAAAGTCATGGACTCCATTGGTAAGAGAATGTGCAACACCTCTGCCTCTTACATGAAAGTGGCCAGCGCTTCGGCACTGCTGGGTCGATATGACCGTTCGCTATGGGACCCTCTCTCAAGGTTTACAGAGAAGTTACGGAAAGAAGATCGGCAGGATTTTCAGGAGATCCTGCATGAAGGTGGGCTCGTGGCAAATCAGGTCATAAAGGCTGCAGCAGATGCCTCAGACCTTGCTGCTCATGGTTATTCCCATGGTATATGCGCTAGGCGATCCTCCTGGCTAAGACTCATGGTCTTGAAACCAGAGGCCCAACACAGAATTCTTAACCTTCCCTTCAATGGTACCTCCCTCTTTGGCTCTCATGCGGATGATGAGATGTCAAGAATGAAAGCAGAACTGGACACCTTGAAGGCTGTTGATTTGGAGAAAAGGAAGGATTTCCGATGTTGTTACCGACCTTATGACCGCCGCCAATACTAGCAGAGGGTTCAAACCCTTCATTGGTCATCGCACCAACACCATGCGAGATTGCATTACCACCAGCGACGACCTGGTAGAGGAAGAGGGGGCTCTAGACAAACAACCCCTGCGGCAAAGCAACAGCCAAAGCAGTGAGTGCTTGCTTCCCCCAGTTCTGATACCCCCTCCGGTGGCGGGAAGTATACGTTTTCAATTGGACGAGTGGATCAAAATAACGCAGGAAAACTGGGTACTCAATATTGTGCGGATTGGGTACTCAATCAGATTCAAATCTCCTCCACCGTCTGTGCTTCCTCGGAAAACCCCAGTGCATCGCCTAAATCTGCTGCGAGAGGAGGTCTCCATCCTGTTGCAAAAACATGCAATTGAAAAGGTTCCCTGGTAACAACATCGGCAGGGAATCTACTCCAGTTACTTCTTGGTTCCAAAGAAAGGTCCAAACAAGGAGTTCAGGCCTATACTCGATCTCAGACTCTTAAACAAATTTGTCCTCAAAGAGAGATTCAGGATGTTGGCATTACACCAAATCATTCCACACATTCATCAAGGGGACTGGATTCATCAAGGGGACCTTCAGGATCCTTATTTTCACATCCCAATTTCTCAAAAGCACCAGAAGTTTCTGCGATTCAGAATACAGTCAGACCACTTCCAGTTCAAAGTCCTGCCTTTCGGACTCAAGTCGGCTCCTCGCACTTGTTCGAAATGCATGGCAGTGGTAGCGGCCTTCCTGCGAAAGCAAAAGATCTTCATCTATCCTTACCTAGACGATTGGTTATTCAAAAGTGCCTCTCCCAGTCTCCTGCAGGAATATCTGAGGTACTGCATTCAACTCTTAAACCAGTTGGGCCTGGGCGTCAACTTCAAGAAATCTGTCCTCAATCCAACTCAGAGGATACACTACTTGGGCGCTACTCTAGATGCTGCAAACGCAAGAGCGTTTCCTTCGGAGGAGAGACTATTATCAATACTCCACAAAGGTCATACTCTCCTGCGAACACCTCACCCCACGGCCAGGCAGGTGTCCTCTCTGCTGGGCTAAATGGCGTCATGCATATTCATCATTCCAAATGCCAGGTTACAGATGAGACCCTTACAGCAAGCTCTAGAGGACCAATGGTCTCAAGTTTCCAACTGCTGGGAGGACACCATAACTCTTCCTCACGCAGTCCAAATCTCAATAAGATGGTGGATGCAACGGTCTCATCTTCTGAAAGGAGTTCCCTTCCACCAGGAACTCTCCAAACATACTCTTGTCACAGATGTGTCCCTTCAGGGCTGGGGTGCTCACATGGGATCTCTTCAGGTCCAAGGCATGTGGTCGGAAAAGGAGAAAACTTACCACATCAACATGTTAGAACTCAGAGAGGTACATCTGGCTCTCAAAGCGTTCTTTCCCTCCATAGAGTCACGTTCCCTGTTGGTTCATATGGACAATACCACAACGATGTACTAGCTGAACAAACAGGGAGGGACCAGATCCAGACCCCTGTCTCTGGATGCTCAAGCAATTTGGAAATGGCTACTGGCGAGGAACATGTCCACATCTGCAGTTTACCTTCCAGGCGCCCTCAATGCACAAGCGAACGACCTAAGCCGAAACTTCGTTGAAGCGGACGACTGGGTGCTAAAAGACGAGATAACACAAGACATTTTTCGGAGATGGGGTTCTCCAGACATTGACTTATTTGCAGACGCGGCAAACGCAAAATGCTGCGTCTTCACATCCAGGTACCCTCAACCAATGCACTATTGATAGACTCTTGATAGACTATTGATAGACTGGTCAGAGTAATTACTCTACGATTTTCCACCAGCACCTCTCATACCACTGGTGATCAGCAAACTCTACAGATCCAGGACAGAGATGATCCTGATTGTACCAGAGTGGCCTCGCCAGTGGTGGTACACGGACCTGCTACACCTTTCCAAGACGCCACAGAGGAGGTTGCCATGCCATCCGGATCTGTTAACCAAGTCAGGAGGGAAGGTTTTTCATCTCAACCTCCCGTCACTGAGATTGACAGCTTGGCTCCTGAGTTCCTCCAATATGGCCACCTAGGCCTCTCGCAGGACTGTATGCAGATCTTAAAGGAAGCGAGAAGGCCTTCGACGAGAAAGTCATACGCTTTCAAATGGAAGCGTCTTTATCTATGGTGTACAGCTAATGGTCATAACCCTATCCTGGGACAAGAACAGGTTATTTTACCATATCTTTTGTACTAAGCTAAAGCAGGTTTGCAGTTCTCTTGTATTAGAGTACATCTGGCAGCTTTTACAGCTTATAGAAAGTCTCCCACTCAGGCTTCTTTCTTTCAAATGCCAGTTGTTAAAAACTTCCTGGAAGGGCTAAGAAAGGTCTATTTACCAATTTGGTTACCTTCCCCTGCCTGGGAACTTAATGTGGTCCTCTCTAAATTAATGGGCCCCCCCCTTTGAACCCATTCACAAAGCTTCTCTACAGCACCTTTCTTGGAAGGCCACTTTCCTAGTGGCAATTACCTCTGCTCGCAGGGTGAGCGAGATTCAGGCCTTATGTTCTACAGAGCCTTATCTCGATTTCCATGCTAACCGAGTGGTTCTAAGAACTCACCCGAGTTTCCTACCTAAGGTGATCTCAGATTTTCATATTAATCAGTTGATCACCCTACCCACATTTTTTCCCAATCCTACCGCGCCTCCTGAGAGGGCCTTGCATTCACTTGATCTAAAAAGGGTGTTAAAATTCTATCTGGATAGAACGAAGGATATAAGAAAGTCGGACCTTCTCTTTGTTAACTATGGTCCAATACACACTGGTTTTCCCTCTTCTAAAAGGTCCATCGCTCGATGGATAGTATCTTGCATCACACTATCTTATCAGCTAGCTCACAAGCAGCTCCCTGGCAAGCCAAGGACTCACTCTACGAGGGGTAAAGCCGCTACTACGGCTGTGCTTAAAAATGTACTTATTCAAGAGATATGCAAAGCAGCTACATGGAGCTTGGTCCACACCTTTGCCCGCCATTACTGCTTAGATTCTGATACTCAGGCGGATGCTCAGCTTGGGCGAGCATCCTTGAGGAATTTATTTGGATAACAAATGATTCAGAATATGTTTGATAAGCAGGTTTTCGTCCACAGGGTTCAAGGATGGGCTTGCTACTCTATTCAGTGCTTATGACTATTGATGAGTATCCTCTGGAAGAGAAGGATAAGTTACTTACCTGTAATCCTAGTTCTCTTCCAAGGGTATACTCATCAAAGTCATAAGCAACCCTCCCTCCCTCCCCCCCGAACGAATGCCATGTCTATTACAGAATGTAGTTTCCTCATGTTATTTATACAATGTAATACGCCGTCAAAAAGACCTGACCTAACTGGCACCTGTGGGCCATGATGGGAGCCTGGAAGTCCTGGAGGTCTTAAAGGCATGGTGCCAGTTTCCTCTAATGAGTGTTCAATATGCAGCCTTCTAGGTTAATCTGCCTGCTATCACGTTGCCTTTTTCTTTGAAAATAAAGGCTGTGTTGAAGCAAGTTGAGAGTAAATTTTCTCTATATCATGGAAATGTTATTTTAATGATGTATTTCAAATAAAAAATACAATACAATGCAATATTGGCATATTTGAGCCTAGGTTTGAATTGTGGGCTGCATATTTATATACATGTGTGTATATTATAGATATATGCATATTATATATATCCACCACTCAAATTACCTTCATATTTCACTATACTAATTCAACACTAATCCTTTAATGGGTTTCGGAGTAGCGTGCTACTCGCCAGAAAAGCACTTACAAGCGCTATATAAATGCAAACCTTTTCCCCTCCTCTATCCCTCCGCTATCCTTCTCAATCCAAATAACTGGTTAATATCCACCACTCAAATTACTTTCATATTTCACTAAACTAATTCACCACTAATTCTTATGGGTTCCGGAGTAGCGTGCTACTCACCAAGAAAGTGCTTCAACACCCCATTAGGGGTAACAAGCACTATATAAATGCAAACCTTTTTCCCTCTTCTATCCCTCTGATATCTTTCTGAATCCAAATAACTGACTAACCTATCCACCACTCAAATTACATTCATATTTCACTATACTAATTCAACACTAATCCTTCTTGGGTTCCGGAGTAGCGTGCTACTCACCGAAAAAGCACTTCGACGCCTCGTCAGGGGTAGTAAGCGCTATATAAATGCGATATATATATATATTCACTGAAAAAACCATAGGTTTTAGGGAAAGTTATAGTTAGTTGGACATTGCACTCGTACAAAACCGGTGAAATTCCCCCGTTATAGTTAGTTCAGCTAACTATAACTCGCGCCCCCGCAATGCACTGCTGATGACGTCACATATTACATCACTCATGACATGGTCAGTGACATCACTGATGACATCACTGATGACATCATGCAATAACTGTGTGTTTCTGTAAAGTTTAAATATGTTTAATATATATAGGCAAAGGTGTATTGAAGAATGAGTGGGTGTATAAGTGTCTAAATGGATGATTGAGTAGGTGCGTGACTGACTCTACCAGTGAGTGATTAAACGTATCTTACTGAATGCATGGGTTACTGACTAAACTGTGTGAATGTCTGTATCCGTCTGTCTGTTGGTGTGTAAGTGGATGCATGGATTTGCGAATAGCTACATGAGTGTTTATATGGGTTATTGATTGGTTCTCTGAGTATCTGTATGGGTGGCTGAGTGTTTGTGTGGGTGGGGTGTGTGTGACTCTGTACATAGATGTGTGAGTGGGTGATTCACTGGGTGCATGATTTGAAGAGTGCATCTGTGATGGACTGTATGGGTGGGTGAGTGTGTGTATTGGTGTGTTAGTGATTGAATGTATATCTCAGTGGTACATGTGTGAGTAACTACATATGTGAAAGGCAGTATATATGTGTGTTGGAGTATATAAATGGCTATAAGTGAGAGTGTGTGATTGTGAGAGTGGCTATATGGATGAGTGAGTGCTTGCATCAGTGATTGCATAGCAGCGTAAGAATGTGCTAGTATTTGTATGAGTAAGTGAGCTGGTGTGTATAACTGTATAGGTGAGTAAATGGGAGTGTGATTAATTATTTGCATGACTGACTAGGTGTATGAGTACCTCTATGGATGAGTGGCGGTGTGTGAGTGTTTATATAGGTGTATGAGTGCATATGATAGTCCTGTACTGAGTGTCTGTAATTATGAGTGACTGTACGGGTGAGTGAGTAGATGTGTGTGTGTAGACCTAAGAATCAGTGAGTGGGTATGTAGTTATTGGTATTGGTGTGTGTATGGTTTTGAGAATGGCAGTCTGTAATTTAGAGTGGGTGTATCAAAAGTTATATTAGGGTGTGAGAAGATGCATTAAATTCTCACATGGATGATGTCATCAGTGATGTCATTTGAGATGTCATCAGTGATGTCATCAGTGATGTCACTGACCATGTCATGAGTGATGTAATATGTGACGTCATCAGCAGTGCATTGCGGGGCGCGAGTTATAGTTAGCTGAACTAACTATAACGGGGGAATTTCACGGGTTTTGTACGAGTGCAATGTCCAACTAACTATAACTTTCCCTAAAACCTATGGTTTTTTCAGTGAATTTCAAAGGTTTTTTAAATGCTAATTTCTAACTATAACGTGTCTGAAACCTATGGTTTTTTCAGTGAATTTCAAAGGTTTTTTAAATGCTAATTTCTAACTATAACTGTCCCTAAAACCTATGGTTTTTTCAGTGATTTTCAAAGGTTTTTTAAATGCTAATTCCTAACTATAACATATCTGAAACCTATGGTTTTTTTCAGTGAATTTCAAAGGTTTTGTAAATGACAATTTTTAAATGTATTAATTGTTATATTTATTTTTTTGATACTGATTTACTACATTTTTTTAAACTATTTATTTATAGATATTTTATTTTTTAAATTACATTGTAATTACATTATACATTACATTACAAAATATACTTTCTCAGAATGAATTACTTTAGTTTAAATACTTTGCAAATAGGCAATAGACTTTTAAGTACAGTAGTTACAGTTGTTGCAATGGGCAACACAATTTCAAACACAATGCAACATTGAGCTCAATGTGAATTTCTAGTTAAATGCAATTAGTTACTTTATGGATTACTTTTCTAACCACAGGACTGGATCCTAGATTCAGTCCTGGAACATCTCCTGTAAACAGTTGAGTAAAAGCGTTTTGGTTACAGTAGTGATTTTTAAGGAATATTATTGTATTTTAAAAGTTGACACAGAGAAACTTTTTCACATAGAATCACCAATGTTATCCTATGGGAGGAAATTCACTTAGCAGGTAAGTAGTGTTATCGTTACTTTTTCTTACTTAGTGGTGGATCCTGGATCCAGCACTGGTGCATCTCCTGTAAACAGTTGAAAGATTGCGTTTAAGTCATACAGGCGATTTTTAAGGAATATTTGTAGTTTGTGAAAATCGACACTTTGAAACTTTTTCTGCTGAAAACCAGACAATGGATTCCTATGGAAGGAAATACAAGTTACTGGTAAGTACGGTTAGAATTACTTTTCAGGGTCAGTGCTGGGCTAAAAGATGCAGCACTGGGTTCTCTCCTGATAACAGGCGAGTAAATCGGAATTCGTAGTTCGGCTGATTTTAGAGGAATATTATAAAGTTCCAAAACTCCACACTTAGAAGAATTTCCAAGTGAAACCAGTCAATGTTAGCCTATGGAAGGAAATTCAAGTTACTGGTAAGTACGGTTAGAATTACTTTTCAGGATCTGTACTGGGCTCAAAGATGCAGCACTGAGGTCTCTCCTGATAACAGGTGAGTAAATTGGAATTCGTAGTTCAGCTGATTTTAGAGGAATATTATAAAGTTCCAAAACTCCACACTTAGAAGAATTTCCAAGTGAAACCAGTCAATGTTAGCCTATGGAAGGAAATTCAAGTTACTGGTAAGTACGGTTAGAATTACTTTTCAGGATCAGTACTGGGCTCAAAGATGCAGCACTGAGGTCTCTCCTGATAACAGGTGAGTAAATGGGAATTCGTAGTTCAGCTGATTTTAGAGGAATATTATAAAGTTCCAAAACTCCACACACAGAAGAATTTCCAAGTGAAACCAGTCAATGTTAGCCTATGGAAGGAAATTCAAGTTACTGGTAAGTACGGTTAAAATTACTTTTCAGGATCAGTACTGGGCTCAAAGATGCAGCACTGAGGTCTCTCCTGATAACAGGTGAGTAAATCGGAATTCGTAGTTCGGCTGATTTTAGAGGAATATTTGCACAATGGTGAAGGAAGGGGGTGGGGCCTGAGGTGACATGTCTGCAAACACGCCCTGTGGTGCGTTTTAAGTTGGAGAATGAATTCCTCCTCAATCCCGAGGGTCCCTGGGGCCCAACTAGCCCACCAGGAACCTCCAATATGCGCCAGGGGGCTGCGTTGCAGAGAGGGGTTCTGAGGCCACGCCCCTTTTTCCACCTCTCTGCAACGCAGCTCTGTGGCGCTTTCTGGATGTACCTTGGTGGGCTAGTTGGCCCTCAGGGACCCTCAGGATTGAAGAGGATTTAATTCCCCATCTTAAAACGCGCCACGGGGCCTGTTTGCACACATGTCACCTCAAGCCCCGCCCCTCCCTTCACCACTGTGCAAACGTGCCCCGTGGCGCGTTTTAAGTTGGGGGATTAACTCCCCTTGAATCCTGAGGGTCCCTGGGGTGCAACTAGCCCACCAGCTACCTCCATTAAGCGCCACAGAGCTGCGTTGCAGAGAGGTGTAAAAGGGGCGTGGCCTCAGAACACCTCTCTGCAACGCAGCTCCCTGGCGCATACTGGAGGTTCCTGGTGGGCTAGTTGGCCCCAGGGACCCCAGTATTCAAGGGGAATTCGTTCCCCTTTGCAAACGCGCCAGGGGCGCGTTTGCAGAGTGCTGCCAAGGAGGGGGCGTGGCCTCCGGCGCGATGCCGGATTTTTTTTAGATTTTTTTTTTAAAAAGGGGGCTGTGTGGCCCTTCTTCTTTTTAATTATTTTGGGCCCTGGGGACCCCACCCCCCAGGGCCTGACCCCTTTTTTTTTTTTTTTTTTTAGAGTAACGGGAAGGGGACTGCGTGGGCCCCCTACCCTGGCCAACGGTCATTGCCACCTTTTTAAAAAAAATTATTTTCATGGAGGGGGGCTGCGTTGCCCCCCTCCTCAGGCCTCCTTAGGCCCCGGGGACCACATCCCCCGGGCCGGCCTTTTTTTTTCCCTAATTTGTAGAGGGGGGCCGCGTGGCACCCCTCCCGGGCCACTACTTGCCCCGGGGACCCCATCACCCGGTGCTGGCCCTATCCTTTGGGGTCTGTGGGGGGACCTCAACTCCCCCACGGACCATGCCGGCTCCCCGCCTCCTGCGGGAGCCGGCATTGCTTTTCCACATGGGGAGCTGCTAACATGCAGCTCCCCGTGTGGAAAAGCAATGTGCTTTGGTTTTTGGAAGAGAGAGCAGGTTTCCAAAAACCAAAGCAGTTTGCTATGACAGGACGGGAGCCGCGAGGCTCCCATCCTGTCATAGCAAACTACAGTGTCCCGGGGTAGGCACCCCGGGACACTGCAGGAGCCGGCCCTGGGGGTGGCGGTCCCCAGGGCCACCACAGGCTCCAGGAGGGGGCCGTGCAGCCCCCTCCCTTCACTGCACAGCCCCGGGAGGTGGTGGTCCCCGGGGCTTTGGGGGTCCGAAACGGACCCCCACATTTGTTTTCTAAGTGCCCCGGGGAGGTGGCGGTCCCCGGGGTGTGTGGGGGGGGCTGGAGCCTCCCACACAGGTAATTAACAAAAAAAAAAGAAGCCCCGGGGAGGTGGCGGTCCCCGGGGCTGCGGCACCATTTTTTATTTAAAGCCCCGGGGGGTGGCGGTCCCAGGTCTTGGGGGGCCTTAGAGGGCCCCCATTATATCTAAACCCATCCCCCCCGCATGCCCCCGGGACTTGGGCCACCCGGGGGCAAATTAGCATCGAAGCGCGGAAGACCGCGCTCGATTTTTTATCGGCGGGATCCGCGCACCCTAAGCGCATCCCGCCGATTTAAAAAAAAAAAGGCTTTTTCTGCCCAGGGGTCCTTGTGGGACCCCTGAGCAGACCTAGGGGGTCAGGGTGTTTCTACCCTGCCCCCTTTGTGCGTTTTGCGCACTTGTTTCTTTTTGTTTTCTCAGCGGGATCCGCACATCCTAAGCGCATCCCGCCGATTTAAAAAAAAAATGCTTTTTCTGCCCAGGGGGTCCTTGTGGGACCCCTGAGCAGACCTAGGGGTCAGGGTGTTTCTACCCTGCCCCCTTTTGCGCTTTGCGCACTTGTTTCTGTCCCTCGGTTCTACCGAGGATAAAATGGCTGCCAACACTTCCTGATTTGGAGTGTTGACAGCCACTTGACAGCCAATTAGCATGCAGCTCGTGATCGGGAGGGTACGCGGACCCTACTCGGCCATAGATATATATGTGACTTTACTTTTGATTTTCTCAGGAACTACTGAACGGATTTACACCATTTAAGCAAAAGGCACGACACTGAACCAAGGGCTACCTCTTTGCCAAATTTGGTGTAATTCCGTTCAGCAGTTCGGGCTGTAGCCGCGATGAACGGTTCCTATGGAAAAATGAATGGGGAAAACGCGTTTTGGGACCCCCCTTTTTTCTCGGCCCCCGCTTGACGAATCACCCCGAGACTTTCAGGATAGGAGCGGACCGGAGCGCCCCAACAAGTTGGATCTTTCGCGAAGATTCGTCAACCGGCGCCAACGTTATTTCAAATAGAATGTTGCGGATTTCCTATGGAAAATAGGTCCTAACTATAACTATCTACTGGCGACCGCCAGTAGATAATATATATATATATATATATATATATATATATATATATATATATATATTGACAAAGGCTTCTGTGAAGCCGAAATGCGTCTCTCCTGTCGTGGGGTTGTGGGAGACCCGAGAAAATAAAAAGGCCATATTCCTACAGCCTCGAGTGCGTGCCTTCTTCGTTGAAGCAGGATTGTATCTTTGATATATATATATATGTATATGCATATATCTTTTGTTAATGCTCTGGGTTCCCCGTACGTGGGCCGGACTATGCAGTGCTTATGACTTTGATGAGTATACCCCTGGAAGAGAACTAGGTTTACAGGTAAGTAACTTATCCTTTTACTTCCATTTCCCCATTTTCACTCTCTTTCTCTCCTATGGTGGGTGAATGCTCAACACCTGTAGAGAAACTCTGGGAAGGCCATGATTCTCACTGAGTCCAAGTCTCCAGCCAAAGTTTGACAGTTTGCCAGCCCCTTTATCAGACGTGTACCTCTCTGAGAACCCACTCCAGGAGGATATTCAGGCAGACCTTGTAAACGCTTGTCAGAAGAAAGCATTCGCCTTAACTCATATAAATCAAATTTGATCACCTGCTCAAACCTTGGGAATCTCCATACAGTAACAGACTCCAGTTCTGTTCCTGGTAATAGGTCGGAGATAAACAGTAGCCCCGTCCTCACCTTAGTTTTTTTAATCCTCCCCACTAGCACCTGCAGAGAAAAACTAAGGAAATCCTCAATGGTTCACTCTTTCTTGACTGTCATTTATATTCACTCTAAGACCACAGTACTTTTCTACTGACAAAATAACGGTTACTTTTATCCTATCTTACCTCACTAAGGAAGATTTCATATGAACGACTCCTTTATTTATGAGCAAGAGCCTTTGGTTTTCAAATTATTTTCTTTTTATGGCACAATTTTGATAAAGACTCTTACTGCAGATTCTTCAACTTGGGAATTTCCAGAGGCACCAGACTGGATCTAGAAGATTTTCATAGCAACTCCTTTGTGCGTCGGAAGGTGAGCTGTGCGTTTCTGCGTTAGATCCGTCCCTCCCAGAATGTGATGTCTGGGCCACTATATCCACACCACCTCTGCACGTTGACTTCAGTTCCTTTTTTTCTGTGCCTTCTGACGCAGATCTGGAGCTCGCTCCCTTAAGTCTGTCAGACTTGATAGTTGTTTTATTCTATGTAAATTGTTTCCAGTGCTCAAGGGACATTTACCCTCAAAAGGCCACTGGATTCAAGTCGTGTAAGGGATTGCTCCAAACAGATGTCAGTGACGGACCCGCACGCAAGCTGTCTCTGATGTATGGGCTCCAAACAGAACTCATCATTGTGCAAAAGGTGTGCCAAGATGAACCCGAAAACCATCTGCAACTGTGAAGCCAAACTGTATTTCTCAGAGCATTTACAAAAGTCACAAAAGGCCCAGTCCCGGTCAAAGTCATGGATCTTCTCCTAGGGTCGATCATTTTACAAGTTGAGATCCTCAGGTAAGTTCACGAAAAGTAAAAAGCATAAAAAGTCCTACCACAGCTTCTGTTCGTCCCACTGCTCCCAGGTACCACAAAGAAGTGAACTTGGTCTCTGACCCCGGACCCAGTTCAGACCCTCCTCCTGATTCAGCCTTACTTACCAAGCCCTGGGGCCACACCTCCACAAAGTCGGAAATTCAGACTACGTTGGACCGCATTTTTGGTACTCCTCTGGATCCCACTGATACGCTTTTGGGCACCGAGAATTGGGGTACTGCCAGCGGGTCCTTCTTCGATGCTGACTGTACCACTCGACCTCTTTCTGAGGCCAGCTCCAGCTTCCGGCTTGACTCCAATTCCTTAAACGGTGCCGCTTTCTATACCACAGCCCTGCGTGTTGGCACCAACGCCGAAGGGGGAGCCAATAGTCATTTTGTACTCTGAGAAGAACTCAGAGCGACTTCCCCCGATGTTGCACCGACCTCACATTTATCCCCATTCTTACCCTGAGTCAATCCCTCTATGTCACCATGAATATCGGCGATGATGACGATAGCTCTACCCACGTTTATGATGACAAAAATGTATTTTTGTACAGGATGCCCACGTTTACGATGACAAAACTTATTTTTGGATTTACAGGATGGCTTAGATGCATCCCCTGCTGCTGACCTCCACTAAACTCTTCCTATTGTGGCCACTGAGGAGTCTGCCTTCTTTGCCACGGTAATAAGTAGAGGAGCTGAGGTTTTTTAATTAACCTTCAATTACAAGACAAGCTTACCGATGGAAGTACGTCATCCCTGTTCAGACTAACCAGAAGCCCCTGCTACCATTTAGTGAGTTCATCAGACTGTTGGGCATCTGGGTAAAAACCGATTCTTGCCGTACAGACAATAGGCAAATTGCTAGAGGGCACTTTCCTGCCCCAGGGAACTCAGACCTCTTACTGCATCATCCGTCACCAGAAAGCTTGGTGGTGCAGGCCTCCACTAGTCATCTTAACCCAAATGCTTTTTCCACTACCCCACCAGATCGTGAGTCATAACTCACGGAGGCATCCTGCCCTCGCTCCCAGAGGATGTACTACTAAACTTCAAACGCCTCATCCAGGATGGTCAAGACACAGCGAGGAACTCAATCAGGTCTTACCTGGATACTACTGACTGCCTGGGTAGTGCAGTCAGGACCAGCATGGTGCTTAGGCACTACGCTTAGTTCCGATCAATCGGCTTCTTGAGTTATGTCCAGCAGCCAGTTGTGTCCTTTGATGGGACCCATCTCTTCGGAGATAAGACGGGCTCAGCCCTTGAACGTATCAAAGACCGTGAAGACACTGCATGTTCTCTTGGGCTTACTCCACTTCTGCTGCAGTTTTTCCAACAGTTTTGCCCCTTTCACCTTTTCGGGAGGAGATACCAACAGAGGCACAACAGAACCTGCCTCAACAACAAGCCTCCCTGTCCTTTCAAGGTAGAGGCAGGGGAGCAGGCCGCCATCATCTTGGCCCTCAGGGGCAATGATCAACCCAAACCACAACCCTTTGCAGCTGCTGCAAAACCACTTTAGGTCACCCTCTGAAGCACATGAGCGCCCAGTGGGAGGTCGCTTCACCCTTCACCTCCCTGGGTGGAGGAGCATCACCTCAGATCAAAGGGTGCTCCAAATAGTTGAATACGTTACCCTCTATCCTTTCTGTTGCGTCCCTGGATAGACCACCTACAACACAACACCTTCTGGACAACCAGTTATCCATATTCCATACGAGGAGAAGTACAAGGTCTCCTGGTCAAGGGAGTTATAGAGAGGGTGCAGGCATCAAAGATTAGGACTGCATGTTACTCCCTTTGTTTTCTGGTTTTCTTGTTCTTTGCCCTGTCCTAGATCTTCACCCACTGAACTTCTTTCTTCTGAAGGACAAGTTCAAAATTCGAACCCAGGCCGAAGTTCTGTGTGCCCTAGTTTCAGAAAACTGGATGGTGGCATTGGATTTGCAGGGCGCCTATTTCCACATCCTGTTATACGGTTCCTACGAACCTAGTAGTACTATGTATATAGAACAGCAAAACTTCATAATACATCAAAAGTGTATATACAGCACGCCGGGAGAAGTTTGTTGTTCTCCCGAAACAGTCACCCTTTACAGGCAAATTTGTCTGACATTTTTTTATTTTCTCTCTCTAGCCCAGCAAGGCCTTGATGTGGCAACAGTCTCCCCTGTCGACCTTTCTACAGTTGCCCAATCAGTCATCTTTTTTTAAATCACCTGTTGTGATTTTTAAAATAAATGATCCATTTGTTCCCGCCAACATCTTTTCTGATGCTGCAATGCAACCTTAATTTGGTCCTCACATATTTGATGTGCACTCCTTTTGAACCAATGCACAGCTGTCTTCTGTGTTTACTAACCATTAAAACAGTGTTCGTCATCGCAATCACCTCTGCACGCCTAGTGAGTGAACTTCAGGCATTGTCCGTCCAGCAGCCATACACATCTTTTTTCCCAGACAAACTGGTCCTTTGGACAAAGGCGGCTTTCTTGCCAAAGGTGGTCACGATTTTCCTGATAGGGCAATCCATCACTTTGCCATCTTTCTATGCTCCACCTCATCCCTCCAAAGTAAAGGAGAGGCTTCACCATCTGGATCCTAAGAGGGCCCTCAGTTTTTACATCAATCGGACCAGAGAATATTGATTGGATGATCGACTTTTTATGGGGTTCCCTGGAGTCAAAAAAGGGAAAGTAGTACAGAAGAGACCCATCTTCCACTGGATTGTCTTATGCAAAAACATCTGCTATGGTCAAGGAAGCAGCCTGCAGAAGGCTTGTGTGCTCACTTCACCAGAATAAAGATTGCTACAATTGGGCTAACACGTGGTATGCTAGTATTTGACATATATCAGGCTATGTGCATGTCTCTACATGTTCACGAAGCACTGCTGCCTGGACAGCCAGGAACTGCACCCGATCTCTCCTACATGATTTCCTGGTCTGAGTTATTCCACAGACCCACCAACTCAGGATATACTGCTTTGATATCTATTCACAAGTTGAGGAATCTGCTATTAGAAGTCTCTATCAGAAGAACAAATTACTTACTTTTGGCAATGTTTTTTCTGGTAGAGACTCTATCTAACTAGTTCTTTAAGGCTATTTTCCGAAGACAACCAGCTTTGGTAGTCTGCTCATAGTGGACTCCTTTCACTAAAACAAGGCAATCAAGAGCCTTTCTGAAACCAGTCAAGATTTAATTTTGTAATGTACTGGGCAAGAGACATGAGTGCAAGACTATTCTTTTCTCATGGATACTTCTACCTGAGATCCTCACCTGTAGAATAATCTCAGGTGTCAAATTAGATCCAGAAACTTCCAGGCTGTCACGTCGCCAGTAGGAGGCGCTGGCTTTGTTTTGATGCCAGAAGTGTGTTAGATGCCGTCACCAAAGCCATATAGCTCCCACGCAGGGACATCAGTTCCTTTTCTTCTGTGCCTTTGGAATGCGGAGCTTGCTCTCTTCTTGGAGTCATGATTCTTTCCTAACAGAAAATTCTTCGGTGAAGTGCCATGTCACCCCGAAATGTTTGGGCTTTAAGCCCTGTATGGACTGCGAAGGACAGATGTCCATCTCAGACCCACATTCTGTTTGTTTGTGGTGGGATCGGATGACAATTCTCGCTTCTGAGACTCTTGCCTCATCATGCTTCCTAAGTCCATCAAGGAGCACGAGGCCGAACTGTTTATGGCCTGTGCCTTTGATGAAAGGCATAGTTTTTTTTAAAGTGTTTTTTTTATTGGCATGTATATGTCAAATGCAGTTACATAACAATAACTTTAATATTCCCCCTCCCGACAACGCCGTCTATGTCAAATGTACATATTTCCCATAGTATATAACATGCACAATGTCTGCATTCCCAGAGGCGCCTCTTTTGCCAAAACCTGTCCAAGTATCCAGCCCTGAACCCACTGCGCCCATAGCTGTGAGGTTTATCCATTACCACCAGCTGCATTTGCACCAGCTGCAATACCTTACGGTCTAACACTGTGTGGGTAGCGTGTCGTGATTTGACTTTGCAGTACTGCCTGCGTCAATTGATCTTAAATGCGACACCACAGGTTCCCAGATATCTATGGGGCGATTTGCCAAGGGCATCAGGTCCCAATAGCATCCCTGCCTGGTTCCATGTGTGATATTTATTGGTTCCAATATGTGGCCATTAAGCCTGACTCGTGCCGTGGGGAGAGTTTATAGAAGTTGAATCTTGAATACGAAATTGTGGCTCAGCCCCAACGGGTGGAGCAGTGGGAATAGAAAGGACCATTCTAGTGTATCGAAAGCTTTGGTGGCATCTAGTAAGGCGGCCACCGCTAGTAGATCTGGGTGGAGGTGGTGCATAATCACGAAAATTGTGCGACGATTGTGTGATGTGGCACGTCCAGGGATGAAGTCCGACTGGTCCGGAAGAACAATTAACGGCAATAAGGGCAGTAGTCGGTTTGCTAGTTTTTTTGCGTACATTTTGTTATCAATATTTATCAAGGACAAGGGGTGATATGAATCGCATAATTCTGGAGGTTTGTCTGGTTTAAGGATTGGTACAATTACTGCCTCTCTCAGTGATGGTGGGAGTCGGCCCAGAGTCAGCGACTCATGGTACATTTCTATTAGATGCGGAATGGGTATAGGTGCATATTCTTTGTGAAAAGCCGGTGTTAGCCCGTCTAATCCGGGTACCTTGCCTGCCGGTAGGCTGGCAATGACTTGAGCAATCTCTTCCGGTGTGATCGGAGCATCCAGGTAATCTTTATGGCACTGGTCTAGCCATAGTAGCTGAATGGAATCAAAAAACTCCTGCAATTCCAGTGGGTCATTGTTCACTGTAGCAGTGTAAAGCTGGGTGTAGTATGCGGACATGATCTCTGGCAATTTTGATGGATTGGAGATTAGTTGGGAGTCGGCCCCCTTAAGGTCTGTGACATAAGAAGAAGCGTAAGTTTTACGTAGTATTCCAGCCAGTGTCTTTCCCGGTCGGTCACCCTTGCCATATCTACGTGCCCGGGCTTCTCTGTCGAAGTAATGTGTCTCTCGAACAACCACCTCCCGATAGGCAGTAATTTTCTCCCTTATATCTGCTAGTATGGAGGGATCAGGGTTTTCAAAATAGTTCCTTTCCAAGGCTTGCATTTCTGACTCTAGCTTGGATAGTGTGCCGCGGAGCGCTTGCAGTACACCGGATTGCTTAGTGATGCAGCATCCATGTATTACCACCTTGAACTCCTCCCATAGCGTAGAGGGCGATTCAACCAACCCTGAGTTGTGTGTGAAGTAATCTTAAAATTGCGTTGTGGATAACCTTTTTAAATGCCGCATCTTTTAGCGCATTCGGGGGGAGTCGCCACGAGAAGGCACGCGGAAACGTCTGTGGGATCTGAATCGACAGCAGCGCAGGGGTGTGGTCAGATAAAGTGTGTGGGAGGTGTGTGACATGCGTGGTCCCAGCAAGCGCATCTGATATGAGCCAGTAGTCTAGACGGGACCATGTGTTGTGAAAAGAGGAAAAACACATGCCTTCCTGTTTTCTTCAGGGGCATGTGCCGCCATGCGTTGTGAGTAGATTGTCTGATGTCAGGGTGTTGAGGGTGCAAGCGGAGCGCGTGTGTTGACGCCGTGCCCCGGAGCAGTCCATTGTGTCTTCTAGTGCAACGTTGAAGTCCCCTACCTACAGGGTCATTCGTGGGCCGGGATTTTACGCTTTTCTCCAGACTTTTAAAAAGAATTGAGAAAGGCGGGGCTGGCATCGGCCACGCCGAAAGTATGGCGGTCGTGCCGGCCCCTGACTATCACAGAGAGGCGGGCCTGTCGCGCACAGTGGTGACGCGACGGGCGCGCCTCGACCGTAATTGGTCGTGGGTCCTGGGCGTGACCCGGAAGTGATTGAAATCACTTCCGGGTAATGTGTTGGGCAAACGCCAGGCCGGTTAGAACCGGACTGGCATGAAATTACGATAAAAGGCTGGGGAGTGTAGGAGTTTGCCTCTTTGCTCCCTGCTCCCCCAGCTTCCTGCACCAGCCTCGCTAGGAGGCTGTAACTGATTTCTTTTGTTTTTCCCTCTCTCATCCACAGGTCGACTACGGCGTCACGCGGCGGCAGCAAGGGACAGCGGCGGTGGAGAGCGGCGAAAAACAGCTGATCGGAGGCTCGGGGCTGCGGACACAACAGCATTTTTCTTCTCTTTTTGGCTGCAGGTCGGCGGCAGCAAGGGAAAGCTGCGGCGGAGAGCGGCGGAAAAACATCTGATTCTGAGGCTCGGGGCTGCGAGTATTGCCCATCGGATTTGGTGAGCGCGGCTGGGTGCGTTTGTTCCGTGTGCCCCATAGTACATGCGGGTGGGAGGGGAGCATTGGTCATTGTAATCAGCGCGCGCTCGCTCGGGAGGGGTGCCGGGCAGCGCTCACTGTGCACGTGGGAGTCGGCTATTGGGAGCGCGGTTAGCGAGGGCTGGCTAGCTTCTAGTTGTTTGTACTGCCGGGCGGAACGCGAGCTGTGAATTGAACAGCTGCTGCCACACCACCCTGATTTTAGATGTTAGGCCTGGGAGCATCAGGTGTTGTGATCATTTACCGATATTTGCACATTGGTGTTTACTTTGGCTGTTAGTGCAAACTAAGCAGTGCCCTTTATCTTTAAGGAACAATTGTGGGGAGGCTCCGGGTTGGGACATTTTGAAAACAACTATCAGCAGTAATTATCAGGGTTTGTGCAACACGCGTGTTTTTTGAGCAGGTACTTGCAAGAGCGTGGGAGCTTACAAGGTTGGTCTCAGGGGAGGCTGCGCTTGATCTGTCTTTGCTATGTTTCCAGGTTTCAGGCAGGAGCATCCCAGCGGCGTACACGCGGTCGCACGGAAATCCACGGGGAATTTGCAGGATACAGGGACAGCTGGTGCTGATCAAAGGAGGACCTTAAGGGGACACGGACAGGCCGGCATTCCAGCGCTTCCGGGAGCCACGCGGGTTCGAGATTACTCACCTGACCCACTGGACTAGCTGGTGTGGAGTGGCTCTGGTTGCGTGGGTGCTTACGGCCGGTTGTGCACCTCCTGCGTTGTAAGGTAAGGGCTTGGACGGTGTGCCAGGTCATTAAGGTGCGGGAGGGGTGTGTTTAAGTTAGGCTATTACACGGTTGCCTTTTCTTAGTCCATCAAGGGTATGGGGAGGGCATTGTATGTACTTGGGTAATAGTCAGCACACTACCAGGATTTACTACAGCAGTTTGGATAGGTGCAATGGCTGGTAAGGCAAAACGGGGTGACCAGCGTTCACGTATGGAAAAACTGATGGAAGCAATGATGAAAAAGGTGGACGAGTTGGGGCAGGGGCTCGCTGACCTCAGAGAAAAGGTGGATGGGCAAGAAGGGACAGAGGAGAGGGATAGGCGTAGCATTGTGCCCCCCAGGGAGGCATTTCCCCCCCTCCCCAAGCGGGTTAGGTCAAGGAAGGGTACAGTCCCACAGCCCAGGGAAGAGTCCGGGCCTTCAGGGGATGTCCCGCCGGTTACGCCTGGGCCCCTGTACCAGTTACACCTGGTGCCCCTGTGCCACCTGTGATCCCTGTGCCAGTCCCCCAGCCCGGGAGGTGCCGGGGCCTTCAGGGTCGGCCCCTTTAGGGGGTGGCCCGCAATCCCCGGTAGTCCCGGTGGGAGAGGATTCGGTACCGCAAGATTTAGTATCACAGTTAGCGGCAATACTTCCTTGGTTGGGGAAGGCGGGGATCCTTTCACCTGCAGTGGGGACAAAAGACATGGGTGGCGATGTGCTCGCGGAAGCAAGGCGGATAGTTGCTCAGTTTAATGGGACACCTGGGGACAAGACACTAGAGGGGCTGGGTGCACCTTCCCCTGTCATTCCAGCCGGTGGGGCCACCCCACCTGATCTCAGCAAAGGACTACCAGCGAGCAGCCTGACAAAGGAGAAGCTGACGGAGCCAACTGGGTCAGCTCCAGTAGGTAAGCAGCTAACGTTGCCTGTGTTAGGTGTGGGGGAATCCTGCACCGGGAGGGAACACTTGGCGAGACATGTCACTCAGGAAGTGAAAGAAAAAATTTGGTCTGGGGGTTATCTTAGTATGTTCTCATTGCTTCTGGATGAAAACGAAAGGGAAGAAGCGCGGAAAAAGAAAGACTGGATGCTCCCTAGGGAATGGGCAAGTGAACTACAAAAGTTTAGGATTGAGGAGAATTTGAACAACTGGATCAGAGGTTTCTCAATATTCATGGCAGTGATGGCCGAATGTTTTCCTAATATGCAGGCTGAGATGGCTTGTTACCAGAGCAGGATCACTGGGGCGCATGATAAGTATGGGGGAATGGGATGGAAGGAATACGACAAGAATTTTAGGAGAGCCAAAGCATCTGACCCATCCCTCTCTTGGGACCGCATTGACACGATTGCCTGGTTAGACCAATTTGGTGGGGGGTCTCAGGACGGCGCCAAAAGCCAGTCCTTTCAGTCCTTTCAGCCACAGTTCTCCACAGGCTCCTCCAATGGTGCAGGTACCCGGGGTGGAAGAAAAGGGACATGCTGGGACTTTAACAGGCGCACATGCACGAGACCACAAGGCACGTGCAAATTCAAACATGCGTGTTCTATCTGCGCCAACCCATCGCACCCTGAGTCTAAATGTTTGAGAAAGTCAAAGGATAGAGGAAAGAAGAAGCAGGAGTAAGGGTATGGGTATGGCACACAACATGGCACGTTCACCTATCAATGTAACGGCTCTGACACCCTGGCTAAACAGATACCCTTGTCACTCTACCGCTAAGATATTGCTAGACGGTTTCAGGTATGGCTTCAGGATTCCAGCATCTGAATATGAGGGAACTCCTGAGTGCAAGAATCAACTCTCTGTTAGGGCAAACACAAGTGTAGCTGCAGCAAAAATTGAAAAGGAACTGCGCTTAGGCAGAATAGCGGGCCCATTTGATTCCATCCCAGTGGAGAATTTTGTCTGCTCCCCTTTGGGAGTGGTCCCCAAAAAAGAAAGTGGAGAATTCAGGTTGATCCATAATCTGTTGGCACCCAAAGGCAACTCATTGAACGACGCTATCAGTGATGAGTACTGTAGTGTAAAATATGCCTCCTTTGATCAGGCAGTGGAGATGCTCAGGAGGCTAGGCCCTGGAGCACTGTTGGCTAAATCTGACATAGAGTCCGCCTTTCGTTTGTTGCCTGTTCACGCATCTGACTTTCATCTCCTTGGTTTTCAGTTCCAGGGTAGATTTTACATGGATATGTGTATGCCAATGGGGTGCTCTGTCTCCTGTGCTTATTTTGAAAAATTCAGTTCATTTTTGGAATGGGCCTTTAGACAGGTGACGGGGCACCGGTTTGTCATGCACTATCTTGATGACTTTCTTATCTTGGGGTCACCGGGTTCACGGGAGTGTGTGTGGGCACTGCAAGAATTTTGCACGCTCATGCAGGCTTTTGGGGTTCCCTTGGCACCGGGAAAGACAGTTGGACCATTAACAACGATAGAATTCTTGGGGATTGAATTAGATTCCGTCAAGGGGTGTTTTAGGTTGCCTGCAGACAAGATCATCAAGTTCAAGACAGCATTGCAGCAATGCTGAGTCAAGGGAAGGTCACCCTGCACCAGTTACAACAGACTGTGGGGCAGTTGAATTTTGCTCTGAGAGTTATCCCTATGGCACGACCATTTTCCAGGTCCATCTCTCAAGCCATGGCTGGTCTCCAGGAGAAGCATCACCACACCAAGCTGTCTGCTGAGGTTAGGCAGGACATGCGGATTTGGATGGCATTTCTGCAGGACTTCAACGGCAGGGTAGTGTGGCCCGGTCCACCCACTACTTCCGCGGAGTTAGGTTTAATGACTGACGCCGCGGGTAGTGAGGGATTTGGTGCCATACTCGGTACTGAGTGGGTGGCACAACGCTGGCCGGCTTGGTGGGTTACGACGGGTTTGACAGGTAACATTGGGTTTTTGGAACTGTTCCCCATTTGGGTGGCATTGACGGTATGGCCTGAACAATTGCGTAATCAATCTGTGGTGTTCTGGTCTGACAACATGACTGTGGTGGAATGCATCAATCATCAAGCAGCACGGTGTAAAATGATTCTTCGCTTGTTGAAAGAGATTGTCCTGCTATGCATGAGATTGAATATGCAGTTTAAAGCTAAACATGTTCCAGGGGTATTGAATCATGCTGCTGATGCACTCTCTCGCTTTAAGATGCAGGTTTTCAGGACACACCTCCCGTCTGCAGCAGTGTATCCCACACCATTCCCAGAATTGCTTTGGCAGATTGGTGCCCCCAACTACCGGACCTCGTGGCAGCTAGCCTAGCACCCAGGACCAGGAAGGCGTATGAAGGGGCGTTCTGGGCATATTGCACTTTCTTGGGAAGGGTGTGGGCAGAGAAGTGGCAGGACACGGGAGCACTCCTTCACTACCTGGGGGCACTAAAAAGGGAGGGGCGCTCAGCGGCAGCAGCCAAGAGGCATGTAGCGGCAATCTCTTTCTTTGCGCAAGCGGGAGTCAGGGGAGATCCCACCAACAGCTTCATAGTTAGAAAGGCCTTGAAGGGGTGGCAGCACCTCCAGGGGTCAACACCGGACACGAGGCGGCCGATCGGGGTTGAGCTGCTAGCATCATTACTGGGGGTTCTTCCCCTCATTTGCAACACCACCGAGGAGGCGCTTTTGTTTAACGCCGCTTTTTCATTGGCCTTTTATGGTGCATTCAGGATTGGGGAATTGGTGGCCCAAAACAAGCAGGATGTGCACGGTGGCTTGCAATTTGACCGTGTGAAGGTACAAGGCGATGCTTTATTGATATCAATTAGGAAGTCCAAGACTGATCAGGAGGCGCGTGGGGAAGGGATAGTACTGCATCGGGCATATGGTAATCCTTGCTGCTCCCTCACACATTTAGAGGCATTCTTAGAGCGTAGACCCAATAGTAAGGGGGGGACATTGTTAATCCATGCAGATGGTACTCCACTCACAAGGTTTCAGTTTAAAAGAGTCATGGACATGGCAATTCAGAAAGCAGGTTTGGACCCTAGTGGTTTCGGAACTCATTCTTTCAGAATAGGGGCTGCCACTGAAGCAACAGCAAGGGGTTTCCCCAGCAGCAACGTCCAGAGAATTGGGAGGTGGTCCTCCAACTGTTATAAGCGCTATGTGCGGCTGCATATGTTGTGAGTGGAACAATTTCCCAGGTGCTGATGCATGTTCCTTCTCTGCTCGCAGTTACAGTTTCTCAAGCCTGTCACGCAGGGGGGAAACTGGAGAAGGCACGACAGCACCATCAAGCATCGCAAGGACTGTCACACCCAAGCAAGCAAAGACCACAGGTCGTCTGGATTATTGGCCATTCTTATGTGAAGCGTTTGTCTAACCTTTTTCTTTCAGGCAATTATAGGTCTAGAGCAGAGCAAGCAGGTTTTAAGGTAGCATTTCATGGGCAGGGGGGTCTCCGCTTAAGTCTGTTTAGACGCTTTGTGGGAGAACTAGTGAACAGGGGCGGGGCTCTTCCCAGTATTATTATCCTGCACCTGGGAGGGAACGATCTGGCGAATCTGGGTAGAAGGGGGCTAGTGGAAACCATAATCACAGAGGTGGGTTGGTTAGCCAAGACATTACAGGGGTGTACCATAGTATGGTCACAGATGATACCCATATTCCAATGGAGGGGGGGGAGGGAGTCTGTGAGGGCACTGAATCACTCAGTGAGAAGAATCAACAGTAAGATAGAGAGGCTGTTCAGAGCTCCTCATCTCCAGTCGATCGCCCACGGGTGCATCAGGGGGGAGCCGTGCTTCTTAAAAGACGGTGTCCACTTGTCTAAGGTAGGCAATGAAATCTTCCTAGAGAATCTGCTGGCTTGGTTGGGTGGCTTCAGGAGTAGGACATGACCCTCTAGTGAGCATAGGGGGGGGGGGGGCCAGATAGTCGGTCAACTATGCTGGCCTGTGGCGGTAAGGTCATGATTGGTGAGCAGTAAATTTAAGGTCCTTAGAGGGCGGCGCCATTCTTGAGTGGGGTCGCCCAAGGGGGAGGGACAAGTGTTCTCTCCTAGAACTCCAGGGGCAGTTACAGCCGGTTACTGGATGGGTGCGGGGGAGTAACGCTTTCCCTAGGCTGGTTGGCCACCCCGCACGTGCACAATGCACAGAACTGCAAGGGCCCCTTATCGAGATAATATACAGAGTGTACGGGGGTAACCAGGGGGGGGAAGTACCCTCACGGTGAACGGACCCTCTGCGCATGCGCACTCCGGTCAGAGGGCGGGCATAATGTGATAAGGATCTGACACCAGTTATTGACCTTGCCGTAGGCTCAAATAGGGATACGCAGAAAAAGTAACTGCTATTATGATTATTGATGATGATATGTTTTAGATTCGGATAGGAATACCTTGTATTAGAGATATGTTAAGGTTAGCCATCTGACATCTGTACTTATCCATGTAATCAATATAATGCAATGTTTTCTGCGTATTTTGTATATTTTGTATATATTAATTATGTATATAAAACTTTATGTTAATAAATACGCCCGGGGGTTCTTTCCGACCCCCTCATCCAAAAAACTCTTCTCATGTTATTATCTGGGTCTTGATAAGGGAGGAGGGGGTGAGGCAGTACCTGGCCATAGAGAAAGGCGGGGCCGGCATCGGCCACGCCGAAAGTATGGCGGTCGTGCCGGCCCCTGACGATCACAGAGAGGCGGGCCTGTCGCGCACAGTGGTGACGCGACGGGCGCGCCTCAACTGTAATTGGTTGTGGGTCCTGGGCGTGACCCGGAAGTGATTGTAATCAATTCCGGGTCACGCGTTGGGCGAACGCCAGGCCGGTTAGAACCGGACTGGCATGAAATTACGATAAAAGGCTGGGGAGCGTAGGAGTTTGCCTCTTTGCTCCCTGCTCCCCCAGCTTCCTGCACCAGCCTCGCTAGGAGGCTGTAACTGATTTCCCCACCCACCATCCCCTAAAGCAAATAAGTTTGTGGTGAATTCTGCGGCTTTTATACACAGTTTTGCGTTAATATTGTTGTATGGTTTGTATCATTTTTTGTCTTTGGTTTGGATTTCTCGTCTAGGATAAGTTTGTTCCTTTTACAGGTCGTCTATCGTCGTATTTAATGCTATTCCTTGGTCAGGCGGTAAGGTCATGATTGGTGAGCAGTAAATTTAAGGTCCTTAGAGGACGGCGCCATTCTTGAGTGGGGTCGCCCAAGGGGGAGGGACAAGTGGTCTCTTTTAGAACTCCAGGGGCAGTTACAGCCGGTTGGCTGGATGGGTGCAGGGGAGTGGGGAGTAATGCTTTCCCTAGGCTGGTTGGCCACCCCGCACGTGCACAATGCACAGAACTGCAAGGGCCCCTTATGGAGATAATATACAGAGCGTACGGGAGTAACCGGGGGGGGGAAGTACCCTCACGGTGAACGGGCCCTCTGCGCATGCGCACTCCGGTCGGAGGGCGGGCATAATGTGATAAGGATCTGACACCAGTTATTGACCTTGCCGTAGGCTCAAATAGGGATACGCAGAAAAAGTAACTGCTATGATGATTATTGATGATGATATGTTTTAGATTCGGATAGGAATACCTTGTATTAGAGATATGTTAAGGTTAGCCATCTGACATCTGTACTTATCCATGTAATCAATATAATGCAATGTTTTCTGCGTATTTTGTATATTTTGTATATATTAATTATGTTTAAAAAATGTTATGTTAATAAATACGGCCGGGGGTTCTTTCCGACCCCCTCATTCAAAAAACTCTTCTCATGTTATTATCTGGGTCTTGATAAGGGAGGAGGGGGTGTAGGCAGTACCTGGCCATTCAGGGTCGTCAATGTTAGGACCGTATATTGCCATCAGTGTCATGGGTTGTTTATACAGTGTGCCTGCCACTATCACATATCTGCCTTCCGGATCAATATGTGTGTGCGTGATGCGCCATGGTAGCTCTTTGCTGATCAGTATTGCTACAACGCGACTATATCCCGAATATGTTGAGGAAAGTAACTTGCCCCATCTTCTTGCTCGTAGCCTATTAATGGTACTGGCGGTTAGGTGTGTTTCTTGCAAGTAACATATATCTACCTTATGTCGAGTAAGATGTGCAATTATCAATCGGGACTTGCGGTGGTCGTTAAGAACCAGCACATTCCAAGTTAAGCAATTAACTTTTGCCATTGCGGCATGATATGTGTGTGCTGCATGATGTCGGCTCGGTCTGGAGCTACCGGGGCTTTTACGGCACTAGTGTGTCAGGGACAGGTAGGCGTGGTTTGGGAGTCCATGTCTTGGAGATCAGTTTCTAGGTCAATGCGTCATCTAGGACGGTTGTTCTTGGAACCACCCCCCACCCCCACCTTCCCCATCTATTTAAACATTTCCCTCCCAACAAAATAGCATTGTGAACTTCTCCACCACCGCCCACTCCAACCCCCCAAACAGGTTGAGACAGCATGCCCTCCCGCTTCCCCCTCCCCAAATAACCAAAACAACTTAACAGTCTGTGGGAATTATGCCGTGGGGCCATGGCTTCTTCAGCGGACAACCCTGTTGGAAGGACCAGGGTGGCCGAGCGAGAGTGTCTTTATGTTTCCCTGTTGAGGAAGAAGTCTCAAATATGTCCATGCCAGTTATCGGGCAATGCCGTGTTTTTCCCAGATCCTGGTGCTTGTGCGAGTGAGGTATTTTCGTCTCTCCAGTTCAAAGTCTGCTTGTGCGGAGAAGGCCTTGTGCATCAGTGTGCGCGGGACTTAGTCATTTTCACGGCCATCCTCAGAATGGCGCGGACAACGAGATGCTGCGCACTTGGTTTTATTGAGGTGTTTGTCAAACTTCATCGCCTTGCGGAGTTAGAGAAAAAGTGTGTCTTGCCGTCGTGTGAGACCCGCAGCTTAGCCGGGTATAGCATGGCATATGTCACCCCGAGCTGTTGGAGGGCCCGCTTGGCCGTCATAAATTCCAGCCGCACAGCCTGTACTGTTAGCGTGAAGTCCAGGTAGAATGATAGGACATTTCCCTGGTGGCGTATCTCCCCACGTTCTCTGGCGCTCTGGAGGATCACATCCTGGTAGTTTAGAATTCGAGTTATTATGGGCCGGGGCCCCAGATGGCGGTCAAGGCCCGGTTGACCTGTGTGCTCTCTACACAATGAAAACAGCAGACAGTTCGGCGCCGAATAGTTCTCGCAGCAGGTCTTCAATATAGCTCTCCATCTCAGGAATGGCTGTGGATTCCGGGATTCCTGTAATGCGGAGATTGTTTTGGTGAGAGGGTGATTCTAGGTCCTCGTTTTTCGCTTTTATGACTTCAAGCACTTTGTCCATTTTTAACAATTTTTGTTGGCTGGCCGCCAGCTGGTCTTTTTTGTCCGACATCCGCGTTTCCATATGGTTTATGCTCTCTTCGTGCGTGTCAACCCGATGCTTGACCTGGTCTATCCGAGCTGTGAGCAGGTCCAGTTTTGAATCTATAGTTTTCAGGCTGGTCTTAACCTCCAGTAGGAGGGAACGTACATCTTCATCCTGGGTGTCAGTACTCTCTGTTTGTACGGTCTGCTCCCCTTCGGCTTGAGGCGGGTCCCCCTGTCTGTTGTGCCGGCGCCCCTCAAATGTGAGCTTCGATTGTTTGGCATTGGGTTTACCCATCTTCAAAGGTGTCCTGCTCCACCTTTCTACTGTGTCCCTCGTTTGCTGCTTTTTAGGTGCCAGGGAGTCGGTCTGCGAGTCCGGCCCAGAGCAGACCCCAGCAGGCTGACCAGCTCTGCTCCCCAGTGGTATTGCCGATATGCCGTGTAATGAACAGTTTGCGGCTCTTAGCCTGCTCCAGGTAGGCCGCCCTCAGGACAGGGTTTCAGCAGCCAGACCGCTCAAGCCCTCACCAGTGTTTATAGGCGGGGGATCTTCGTGTGTCTGGTGGTTCTTTCCATTACTGCACTGCTGGTACAGCCACGAGCCCTCCACAGCCCGACCCGTCAGGGGACCGGGTGTCTGGCTGGAGGCCCACCACTGAGGCGCAGGGCCTTCTTCCTTATAATAGTTCTCCCGCTCGGTCTCGGCGTCCCATCCAGCTGCCTCTCCTACCTTGCGCCACACGTTTGCTGGTGGTCGAGTCTCTGTGTCAGCACTCCGTGTCCCACTGTTGGGGCAGCCGCTTCGTCTTTCTCGCTGGGCCTCTGGCAGTCCTGCAGACTGCCCCTCTGCTGGTTACTAGGAGCCCATCTGCCGGGCGCGCCACAGGCAATCCTCGGCCCACCTAGCCCCTTGCGTGCCAGCAGGCCCTCGCAGCACTTTCCGGCAATGCGCTCCCAACGGCAGCCGCGCAGCCGCCAGCCCACGCACAGGAACAGCAGAGCCCGCGGGTCCGATGGCCGTGCCCCGCAGCTGCACCCAGGTATGGGCAGAGTTTTTTCCTTCTCAGAAGTAGCTGTGTCGGCATCGCTAGCCAGAAGCGCCTCCCCGAGGACCCAGATGTCAGGGAGGGGGGTTAGCAGGCAGCGAGCAATGTCTTCTCGGGGCTCCCTTGCCCCGCTTCAGCTTGGGTCGTCAGTACCCGTGTTACCGCGGTCAATGCCCCCACCTTACTTCACTGCGGCTCGTAGGTGGCGTGTGGCTCTCCAGCCAATCTGCAGCAGTCACCTCCGTCTCAGCGCGGGGAAGCCAGCTGCCGCCTCATCACTGCGTCAGGTCACCGCAGACCCCGCAGCTCTCCGCCGATCGTCTGTGGAAGCAGACCTACACAGCGTGGCACAGACAGCATCCGCCTCCGACGGGCAGCTCCACCAATGAGAAGAGCCAGCCCCAGGATTCGGCATCAGCAGGGCCCCCGCAGCGCCACACGTCCCCTCCAGCGGCCCACTCTCTGCGCTGGTCCAGTACAGATCAGCCTCAGTGTGCGGCCAGGGATCACCATCCGTAAATCTACGGAGCTGGCCCGTTGATCAATCAGGAGCGTAGTCTGCCCAATGGGAAGGTTTGTGCATCCTCAGGGTGTCGGATTATGGCGGATTGATTCGCCCGGCCGGCAGAGCCCACTCAAGGTGCAGCCATCTTGCAGCCAGGCAAAGCCATGCCCCCTCATGAAAGGCATAGTTGTCAGAGATCAAAGTCCTGATCCAGATCTCCCTCCTCACATTCCTCGGACACAGAGAAAAAGAAGCACGGGAAGCAAAAGAAAATAAAGAAAAGGTAAGTCTCCCAGACATCCCCAGTCTCCCATAGGATCTTCATCCATGGAGCCTGAGTTGGTCATGGTGAAGTTGACTCTAGGGGGCTCCGCACATGCACATCAGTCAGAACCGAGTGCACCAATGCTGATGCCTTCCTTCCTAACACCATTGGCGCCAAAATCCTTCGACATCAGCCCTCTTTCTTTCTGGGATTTTCTAGTGCTGGAGACTGACCCGGCTGCAGCTGCAAGGTTCTGAATTTTTGCCAGGGCCAAAAGCCCTTCGGGAGCACCCCTTGAAAGGGGAGCACCATTCGGTCTCCCAATGTTCTTACCAATGGCACCATACGACTCAGGGCCTGCGGTACCTCCACCAGCCCCAGCCTTCACGCCAGAGCATGACTATGCGGCCCCACCTCCAGTTTTGTGCCTGGTGCCGCTAATGAAGCCATCAATGCTGCCACCCCCATTGCCTCCGGAACCATACTCAAATTCAGCGACACCTCCTCCTTCAGCCATGGAGTCCACTCCTCACAAACGTTCCAGAAGGGAGGCACAAATACTAATTGAAGAGGAAGAATACAAAGAATACATAAAGAGGATCCATGACCTTTTTAGAGCTGACTCCGATCCCCTTAATCTATTTGAGGATGATGGTGCCAGTGTAGAAAACCCCTGTGAAGTGCCTGGTTTATCCTCTGCTAGTGTGTTAGACACTTCTTCAGACTTTCCATCCGGACCTCCAGCCCCTCAAGTCATGCTGCTTCACTCAGTCAGCAGGAAGGCTGCTGAGGTATCGGACTTGCAGCTACCATCGGTTGATGTGACGACCAGTGTCCTCACAGAAGTGCTGATTACTACTACTCCATCTGAACCATTACTGCCCTTCAACAAGGACTTGGTGGAGCCTGTCATTGCAGCATGGAGAAACCCTCTTCAGCTTCAGCAGTCAAATAGTGAGACGCTATCGTCAAACTCCAGGAGTCCCAGCTTTTCTATCAGCCTACCATTCCCCGGAGAGCCTGGTAATGCAACGTTCGTGCTCCTTCAGCCTGGTGCAGGGATCATTGCTAACAGTCATTACGGACAGAGAATCAAAGAAAATCTTCTTTGTGGGAAGTATGGCACCGAAATTGCTAAACCTCAACTGTCTGCTTGCTTGTTACACCCAGGCTCTTTGAGATATTGCCCACCTCATTACCCGTCACATACTGAAGGACATGCAGGCACACTTTCAAGAAGTCCTTCAGGCATATTATAAAGTTGGGCCTGAATACTGCTGACTCTGTGGCAGAAGCAATGGGCACTTCGATATCTATTCACAGCCATGCATGGTTAAGATCATCAGGACGTGCAGGCCAATCTCATGATGGGTCTGCCATTCATGGGAGCCGTCTGTTTGGAGATAAAGTGGATGCTGTCCTGGAAAGGTTTAAAGTCAGAAGTGTGACGACCCACTGACTGGGCCTTCAAAAACCTCAGCCACAGAGGGACTACAGGCAAATTTTGTCGCTTTTGAAGTTTCTCCAGGGTTTCTCTTTTTGGCAGCGACAACCTTACCAGTCACAAGGACAGCCACCCCAGAACCCATTTGTCTGCCAAAACAGAGGCAGAGGAAAAGACAGCGGATCTCTTCAGCAACCCTTCTCTCCCCTCTACTCCCACCCAGGAAAGCAGTCTGAGTTATCTTCCCCAACCACACCTGGAGCCTGTGGAAGGGTGTGTATCCCCCTTTCTGCCAGCCTGGAAGGCCATTACTTCGGACCAGTCTGTGCTCTGAATAGTGGAAAGAGGTTATACCCTCCCCTGTCTTTATCCTCACTCTGGCTAATCTAGCCATCCTCCAACAATAGTCAAGGATACTACTTCTGTTATTTCTTTGTGCCCCAGAAGGACAGTGATCTGTGATGCATCCTGGACCTCAGGGAGTTGAACTTCTTCATTAAAAAGGAAAAGTTAAAAATGCTGACCCTCGCTCAGGTCAGGAATCCTGATTTTGCCATACCTGGACTGGTTATTCAAAGCCGGGTTGCTGGAGGTCGTGTCACCCCATCTGCAATAAACAGTCTCCCTGCTGTTCGACCTGGGTTTTTCTATCAAGGAGTCCAAATCTCACGTGTCCCTTCTAATGACTCCAGTTCATATGGTCGGTTCTGGATCCCACCCTTCCTAGCCCCTTTTCTCCACCTCAGTGGATCGCCGACATCCAGGAAATGGTACCTTCAATTCAACAAGGTGCAAGAGTTCCAGAGCTGAGGATCCTCAGATTTCTAGGTCTGCTAGCTTCCTGCATTCTCCTAGTCACACACGCACATTGGCATATCAGGGCCCTGCAGTTGGACCCCAGAGGCAATGGCGTCAGTGCGGGTGAGGGGGTGGACCTGTCAGTTTCCATTCTGATTTCCCTCAAACCTGCGGCAGAAGTAGCTTGGTGGGGGAACGAGGTGATCCTCATCTGTGGGAGGGCATTCACTCCCCCTGCAGCTGTGGCTACGGTAATAGTGACTACCTTAGGAGGTGGAGCTTACCTGGAGGACCTGGAGATTAGAGGCCTCTGATCTCCAGAGGAACAGGTTCTTCACACAAACTTTTTGGAACTGCAGGCAATTTGGCTGGTGCTCAAGGCCTTCCTTCTCTCCATCTAAGGTTGGTCCGTCCAGATCTTGACGGACAACACAACAGGGATGTGTTACGTTAACAAGCGTGGGGGAGAAGTGTTTCACTTCCTTTGTGTGGAGGCATTGAGGCTGTGGTCTTGGGCGCACCTCCAAGGTATCTAGCTAACTATCCATGACCTAGCGGGGTTTCTGAATGTCAGAGTTGACAACCTGTACTGATGTCATCTTGCCGCTCATGAGTGGCAACTCCTACAGTTGGTTCTGTTTCCCTCCTTGAACTCCGCTCTGTGCAAGAAGTTCTGTGCCCTCCAGTATCCATTAGGGGGAGCTTTTGAGGACGGGTTTCAGTTGGAATGGAATTTTCCACTGCACTATGTGTTTCTCCCATACCCCTGCTTCCTTGGGTTCTGAGGAAGATACACCAAGACTGGGCCCAAGTCATTCTCAATGCCTTGGACTGGCCAAAGATGGTGCAGTATGCAGACCTTCTGTGGTTCTCCACAAGTTCCCTGTTCCTTCTGCCATTCAGACCGCACCTCTTGTCCCAGTTTGGAGGGTATGGCACTGTACCCCAATGCTTGGAGATTGAGCAGGGGCATATGAGTTGCTTTGAGCCATAACTAGAGGGGGTTGACTTCATTCTTTCAGTGTGTTGCCCCTTCACAAAATCTGTTCACTCTGGCAAATGGAATAACTGTGTTGCATGATGTGTGGTCCCTTTGCAGGACAAGTTATCACAGGTCCCACAATGTGCACTTTTCCTTTGCCCGGAGTGGTTGTGAAACTGGCACTGTCAAGGGATATTTCAGCAGCATTGTTTGTGTTCCTGTCTTCCACCCCAGCCATCCCACTTCAAATCCTCCATAGTGATATTTTTTCTGAAGGGGTTATTATTAAATATTTATAAGGCGCACAGCTACCCGGAGGTTTCCCGGCGCCCAGGACAAATCGCAACAGAGAAGACAGCATTTACTGGGTAAATAGCCAGGTCTTAAGGCCATTGCGGAAGATTTTGTGGCTAACTTCATGACGAAGTGATGAAGGTAGTGAATTCCACAACACTGGGGCCAGATAGGAGAAGGAACGTCCACCCATACGTGATAGTTTAAATCTGCGGACTAGAAATTTGGCTTGGGATGAGGAACGAAGTAGACGAGTTGGGAGATATGTCTGGGCTAGGGAGCATAGATAATGGGGTGCTGTGCCTAGTTTAATCTTATGCATATAGCATAGGGCCTTAAATTTAGTCCGATTCTCAGTCCTGAGCCAGTGGAGGTCACGAAGAGTGCCTATGATGGAGGATGTTTTGGGTACATGACAAAGTAACCTGGCCGCGGAATTCTGTACCACTTGCAGCTTGCGTACTAACTCCCTATTTGCTCCTAAATATAGGATGTTGCCATAGTCCAGCCTTGACATGATTAAGGCTTGAATAACAGTTCTTTGAGTGGATTCAGGCAGCATCCAACATATCTTATGGAGCCATTTAAGAATAGTGAAGCAGATAGATGTGGTCTTAGCTACTTGCTGTTTCATGGACAGCTGATAATCAATCACTATGACCAGATTACGTACGGTTTGCACCGGTTTGGGAAGTTCACCCATTTCTGGCGGCCAATGGTGAGGGCCCCAGAGATCTTTATCTTTCCCCATGATCAAGACCTCCGTCTTACCACCGTTTAGCTTTAACCAGTTAGTATGGATCCAGCTGGCGATTTTATACAGCCCTACCTGTAAGGATGAAACTCTGGAATTTTCATTAGCGGATAATGAAAAGAGAAGCTGGGTGTCATCCGCATAAGAGAAGATCGACAACCCAGCTTCTTCTGCGATGGTAGCTAAAGGGCTAACGTAGAGATTGAATAACATAGGGCTGAGAATCGAGCCCTGTGGTACTCCATAAGGAGATGCATAGGTCTTAGAGCAAGCCGATGGGGAAAGGACCTGAAAAGTCCTACCGGTAAGGAAGTTTTTAATTCAATCCAGAGCTGAGCCAGCAATCCCCAGGGACTGTAGTGCTTTTAAAAGGGTAAGATGAGACACCGTGTCAAAGGCGGCACTCAGGTCTAATAGGATGAGTGCCACAGTTTCCCCTTTATCCAGATGCTGGCGTAGTGTTTATGTGACTCTCAAGAGAGTAGTCTCTGTAGAGTATCCAGCTCTAAAGCCTGATTGGGACCCGTGTAGGATGTTATTAGATTCCACAAACTGCGTAAGCTGTTGGTTCACGTGTTTTTCCAAGATCTTAGAGGAAACAGGGAGTAGGGAGATCGGGCGGAAGTTGGAAGGTTCCGCTGGATCAGCATTTGGTTTCTTCAAAAGGGGAAGAACTATTGCGTGTTTCCACTCTGCTGGTAAGATAGCTTCCCTCAGTGAGGCATTAAGTAGCTCCATAATGATCTTTAATGAGGGGGATTTTAGTTTTTGTAGAATATCGACTGGAAGTGGATCGTTAGGGGAGCCTGATTTAAGGCTATTTAGAATAACATTGAAAGACAAAGGGTCTAGGGGTTGCCAGTTTGTTATTTTCAGAGTAGATATGGAATCAGGGGGCCCGACTGGGTTGTTACAGCCAAGAGTAGAGGGTGAGTTCATTATTTGCTGTTCCGTATTGATAGTTACCGTCTCGAGTTCTGCATAAATCTTTTCTATTTTCTCAATGAAAAACTTCGCCACAACTTCACAGTGTGCTTCATCAAGTATTGAGGGTGTCGGTTGAAAAGTTGCTCCTGAGAGCTCCCCAACTAATTTGAACAGGACTTTTGCATTATTATGTGCTGATGTAATGGTTTTGTTCACATATTCAGCACGGGCTGCTTTACATAGGGAATTATATTCTCTCTTAGCAGTTTTGTAACGATGCTTGGATTCTAAGGAGTAGTCCTTCCTCCAGCATCTTTCCAAGGCTTTACATTTTGTTTTTTCAATTTTTAATTTTTCATTAAATTATGGGGCAGGGGGACGGTGATTATTTAATTTCTTAAATGAAGTAGGGAGGCAGGTGTTCACAGATGCCGTAATCCAAGTGCGGATGGCAGCTGCGTCCGAGATCTTAATGGAAGGAAAATCAGGAATATTGCTCGTAAGATGTTGATTTAGGGAGTCAATATCCAAATTCTTCCAGTTTCTGCTCCTGGCTTTGGGTAAGGAGATGACCGGGTTATTAGGCCGTAAATCGAGTGCCACCTTAAAACTTACCAAAAAATGGTCAGACCAAAGTAAGGGAAGAGCTTTTTGGCTTGAGATATTTGGTAAGTTTGAAAAGATGGGGTCCAACAAGTGTCCCCCCCTGTGAGTAGGACCCGAATTGCAGAGTGGTATGTTCATGGCTTCTAGATCGGCGATCAGGTTAGAGCCAATCTTACATATAGGATCGTTGAAGTGAATATTAAGATCACCCACAATGGTAAAGTTGGCTGCATTAAGCAAGAAAGGAGCAATAATGTCTGGGAAACTTGCTGCCCATGGCCCCGCTGCACCAGGGGGGCGATATACCAAGAAGCCTGTCAGCGTGAACTGAGGTGTAAGGAGGAGTCTAAAAAAGCCAGCTTCACAACCTCCACAGGGTGGTGTCTCCCATTTACACGAATAATCTTTTTTGAAAATTATTGCGATTCCGCCTCCGATTTTATCTCCTCGGTCTTTCCTAACAATTGTGTGAGTTGGCGGTAGGGCCGCTGCAATGTCGGGGCCGGAGCTTTCGTGTAACCATGTTTCCGTAAGGAAAATTGCGTCTGGTTGTGAGTTATGAAGAAGATCAAAAATATCCTCCTTATGCTTAATGGGTTAATTAATCTGTATCCTCCAATCCCTTTGTTTTTTCCCAGTGGGACCTTCATTTAGTGTTGACTTCTTTGATGGGACTCTGTTTGAGCCCCTGCACAGTTGTCCTTTGCAGTGTTTGACCTTGAAGACTTATTTTTGTTGCAATAACATCAGCCAGACGGGTAAGCAATCAGCAAGCTCTTAGGTGTCATCAACATTTTACATCCTTTTACCCTGTCACGGTGTTGAGAACAAGGGCTGCTTTCCAGCCTAACGTGGGGTCTCCTTTCCACCGGAGTTGGTCCATCATCCTTCCGACCTTCCATCCCCCACCCCTTCCCACAAAGGAGGCAGAGTGTTTGCATAAATTGGCTCCTAGGTGGGTGTTCAATGAATACCTGGACCGCACTAAGGACATTCGTCTGGATAATGAGCTCTATTTAGGGTACTGTGGTGCCAAGCAGGGCAAAGCGGTACAGAAGAGAACTCTTTCAGGTGGCTCATCCTCTGCATTAAAACCTGGTATGCTCTTGTCAAGAAAGAACCACCTGCTGGAATAAAGGCTCATTTTACCAGGGCCAAAGCAACCACCTTTGCCTTTGCAAGAGGTATCCCAATTGCATAGATCTTGAAGGCAGCCACATGGGCTCCCCTCCATACATTCGCCCTGCACTACTACCTGGATTTCAAGGTGCTTAGGAATGGTAATTTGCAAGCTCTGTCTGGAAGAATTTCCTGGTATAACCATCCATCAGCCTTCCTCCTAGGTGGGTAAAGCTATGCGATCTATTCTACAAGTGAGGAATCTGCAGACAGAAGTATCCATCAGAAGAAAAAGTTACTTACCTGCAGTAATGATCTTTCTGGTGTAACCTTTTATCTGGCTGCATATTCTTCACCGACCCGCCCGCCTTCCCATTTAATAGATAGTCATTGGGAAGAAGAAAAAGATGCCAAATATGTATATTTTGGGACACTGCAGATTGATATCAATCTGTCCTGTTGCTCGAAGGCTGGGAAAAAATGGATGAAAACTGACGTAGAAGCACTGGGGTGGGCACTATATGGCTTTGGTGATGCCATCTGATGACACCTCCGGTGTCGATGCGAAGCCAAGTACCCATTAACAGTGGCGTGAGAGCTTTAAGTTTCTGGATACAGCCTGACGTTTGGGATTTTATGTCAGGGCACGGAGGCCAATATTATGCTTAATTCCTTTATTGCTCCCATTCTCCTTTATTGCTCCCATACACAGCAGCAACAAACACTTGAAATGGAATAGAACATTAAAACATTCTAGAACCCTTTAGAACATGCATATATACACAGAACCAGTAGCCATCTTCCTGCTTTTGTTGCTGCTCATACACAGATAAGTACATCTTGCTGTTACTTAGTGGTGTATGAAGGGTTAAATTCAGTATGTTTAATGAATGCAGTATATATTTATGTATTTTTGGTGTGAGTGATATTATTGAGCAACAGCTGGAACTTGTGGCAGTGGTGTGAAGTGTTGATTCCAGATGGTTTGATGAATATTAAGCTTCAGACTGCTGAGTGCAGATTACAGTATGTAACAGTTTAGCAGTGTACATGATAAGATGGGTGTGTGAAGGGATCGGAAAGCTCGATGATTATTGACCTCAACACCTACTTTGCGAGGATGCTTAAAAAATACAAAAAATGTAATTAATATGTAGCCGAGTGGTGGAGAAGTACCGACTAGTCAGCTAGAACGTAAGCACATATATTTTATGTTTGCGGCATGGGTGCGTGAGGAGAGGAAGGCTTTTAAACAAAATAAGTGACACCTCTGTTGGCCGTGTAAACACGCTTACTGGTTGGCGTTGCGCGTGGTAGCTAGAAGCGCGTGTGAGGGAGTGTCGAGAACTGGCTGCGTGGACTGGGCAGGGTGCGTCTTCAGTTTCACGCAGCATCTGAGCTTTACGAGCTCACGCGTGTGTGGAAAGTTTCCTGGCAGGTCGGACGGCAGTACGCTTTGCGTGAGGCAGCCATTTTAGCAGATTGGGCTAATGCACAGCAAATCAATGGAGGCTTAAGGTGACCATGTTTTGGACGCATAGAAAACATTCAAGTGTCAGCTTGCCATCAAGTTAGTCAGCTATTCCACTTTTTAAGCGGTCAGCTGAGGAGTTACATAAGGCAGTATAGAAAGGTTTATTGGTGAGAAAAAGTAAAATGGAGTAGGTTGATGAAACTGTGTTTGAGGGTAAGGTTAAGAAGTATATTGAAAGGATGTTTGGTGATTTGGCAGTGAGGTTAGACAAAGATTTTTACATTTGTGTAAATAGACATATCAAAGAACAGGGTAGTAGGTTTAAACACGTAGAGGAAGAAAGGTACTGGTCTCTAGAGAAAGTAGAGCCGGTAGTCAGAGGTGCAAATGTTGGAGGTTCCAAGAGAATGGAAAAAATAAAGCATGTGGAGGTGCAAAAGGAGAATATAGGGTCTTGGCGTAAGGCACCAGAGGCAGAAAATGCTAGAAAGGCAAAGAGAGAAGCTATAAAAGCTAAAGGAAAGAGCCACAATGTGGTGGCATGTGACAGATTATCCTCTAGTGGGGATGTGGAATTGACATGTTCCTCAGATTTCGATGAGACAGACGATAAGGGAAAGGAAAGTAAGAGAAGGAAATTGGATCACAGGAAAATAAAGTTTGAGGTAGGAGATTTTGTGGATCCACTTGGAGAGATGTTTGATCCTCTGTTAATTCAGCGCCCTTTGTCGCTACAGTGAACGCCAGCTGAGCATGTGGCACAATATGTTAACTATTGGATTCGCAGGGGAATGCCAAAGGAGGTACGGACTCGACTTTGGTCGGAGTGTCCAAGACCAACCCTGCAATCGAAAGTGGCATATATGCCAGAGTTGGACCCCAAAATGTGGAGTTTCTTCAATAAAACAGGTCGAGACCCTAGAAAGGGGTTGGATAAGGGATTGAAGGGGTGCCAGGATAGACTGTTGGACATCTTGGGACCCCTAAAAAAGTTTGGATATGTCCGAAGAGGTGCATGCTAATAACACAGAGGTAGATGTGTTTGCACTAACACAATGGGTCCAAAGGGCGATATGCCTTTTGGGCAATTCAAATGCTGCTTTATGCATAGAAAGACGCAAAAGTATTTTAATGAAGATAGACCCCAGGTTGGCGGAGCTGGCCAGCAAAGGTTTAGGGTAGAAAGTAATAGGATGTTGTTTGGTGAGGTATTCGTCAAGGACATGTCTAGATAGGTGGGGACCGTTAATTCATTCCAAAAGGTCCAAAAGGACATGCAAAAGGTTTATGGTATGGCCGGGAGGATGTGGGGTCGATTCCCCGGCCAAGGTCAGGGAATCACTCGTGGTTCTTTTTCGTGAGGATTCAGACCCTATGGCTACAAATCAGAATAGGGTAGATTTTATCCACAGAGGCAAAGACTGAGGTCTCGGGGTTCAAGGAGTGAAAGGAGAGCAAGAGTAGGAACATGTGAGTTTAGGGCAAGACCTTTTATGTACCCATGTAGAACTGGGCCACAGACTCACCCAGTTTGTTTGAAGGTGGAGAGAGATTACGCAGGATCCTTGAGTGTTGGAAACTGTACAAGGATATCACATAGATTTTATAAGGGAATCAGGAAGTTTGACCAAGACTTTTAAGTTTTTCACAGGAACAGGAGATGTTAGTAACACAAGAGGTGGAGGCTCTTTTGGGGAAATGAGCTATACAGAGAGCAATAGCAAGTCTGCAGGTGAGGAATCTGAAGGTAGATAGGGTATCCACCAGAAATATTGCTACAATAGGTCAATACCTTTTTTTGTTTATGAGAAATTTATGAAAGACAGGGAAGGAGGCTGCGGAGGACCTCAAATGGTTACACATAGAGGGTCAAGAACAGACCTTTCCAGATCATGACCAGTAGAGGGATCGCAACACCTGCTGGTCGATATGAAAAGGCTACAAACTAGCAAGACGGCGCCCTGCAACTTTCTGCTTGTATAGCTCCTGCTCTTGCTTAGTTGCGCTCCTTCGCTTAGATCGTCACAGTATTGCGATAGGGAGCAAGTTTTGTTCCCTTCCGCAGTTTGTGTTTCCCTTGGTCCCTTATTGTTCAACCTCCTTCTCTGTTTACACCCTGTGCTCCATGATCATTGGTTGATTTGGTTCCATCTCTGCAACTGCATTGCCTGACTGTCCTCTGTGGCTTCTGAGCCTACAGGTATTTTCTGATGGTTTTGGGGCTCGTTACTGGCATCTCATTGGAAGTACCTGGTGAGTCCCACTTCCTTTCCTTCTGTGTATATTTTTGAGCGTGATCCCTATCTATCTATCCATCTATCCATCTATCTATCTATCTATCTATCTATGTCTGTCTGTCTATCTGTCTGTCTGTCCATCTGTCTATCTATCCATCCACACATAGAGACACACATACATAGACATACATATATTACCCTTGTGACTTTTGTTTTTACAGGGCCTTCAATCTGATTCTTGGATTACTCATTACAACACCATCCCCTCTGAACATGCTGAGGTTTTTCCCTGTGATAGGTCCTTGCTGGCGTGGTGTGTTTCTCTGTCACCTTCCCTTACTTCTCACCCCTCTTCTTCTTTTTTTTTTTTGTTCTAGAAAGAAAGGAGCGGACACGCTTCTACCACATTGAGGCTATGAATTTGTGATTGATTTAATTCCAGGAGCACCCATTCCACATGGTCAAATGTATCCGTTGGTGGTGAAGGAAGATGTGGCCCTCAAATAATATTTGAAAGAGATTCTGGAAAATGGTTTCATCAGACATTCACTGTCACCAGCAGGGGCTCCTATTTTTTCTAATCTGTAAAGCAAATGGGGAATGTGCAAGCTAAATTCCACGTCCTCTCTTCGTCTCGTCTTATTGGACCAAATAAAATCTGCCATGGTTTTCTCTAAACTGGATTTCTGACGTACTTATAACGTCGTGAGGAATTGAGAAGGAGATGAATGGAAAACCGCTTTCAAAACATGATATGGATATTAAGAAAAACTTGTATGCCCTTTGGGTTGTACAGTGAACCTGCAGCATTCCAACGCTTCGTTAATTACAGGTGATTTCTCGGCTCAGGAAACTTTCACTTTATGCCAAATTAGAAAAATGTCTCTGAAGTTCCAGAGATTGTTTTCCTAGGATTCCAGAAAGTGCAAAAGGTATACACAATAGATGACTTGAAGGTACAAGGTGTTGTATCCTAGTAATAACTTCAAGTAAATTCAAATGTTCGTAGGTTTATCTGCATGTAATTTAAGATTTTTCCACTTCATTCAAACCATTGTTAATCTCTCCAAGAAATGGATAGTGTTTAAATGGGGTAAAGATCAGGAAGCCGCCTTTGCCACATTAAAGAAAGCTCTCACCACAGCTCACATTCTTCACCATCCAAATTTTCAGCTTTCCTTCATTGTGAAGATTGATGGCTTATCTGTCGCAGTAGGTGCTGTGCTGTCTCCAAGGTGTCCTTGCACTAAAGCTCTTCAATCTAGTGGTTTCCTATTCCCTTGCCCTCACCAGTACTGCATGGAATTACACTTTATATGATAGAGACTTGCTGGCTATTAAGCTGTCACTCATTGGCTTCATTATTCTTATACTTAGTCTCAGAGAAACACACCAGTGCTCATTGTTCTTGCTGGTCCCTCTTCTTCTCTAGGTTTCAATATGATAACAGCTACCATCTGGGGCATCGGCATGGAACAGCGGATACCCTGTTATAACAAGTCAATGGAGATGAAGAGTCTTGTCAGCCTCGGAGTATCTTGGCATCAGCTTTTAGCGATACTTAGAACCAATTTATGTAGCTAATAGCGGAAGCACAATAATCTGTAAATACAGCTCAGTGGATGCAACAAGAATCTCAAAAGACAGCCAAAATGGTTGTTCCTCTTCAGAATAGAAGCTTTAAACCTTCCTTCTAAGGAGTTGCAAGAGCAAGTGCTTAAGTGGTGTTACAACTCTTCAGCAGCAGGTCATCCAGAGCAACAGAAGTTGCAAGATCATGTGAGTCAGAGGTTTTGGTGGTCAGGGCTCAGTCAAACATTGTAGCAGTATGTACAACCCTCAGCTTTATGTGGACAGGCCAAAGCTTCCCATAGTAGACCAATAAGATTTCTTCAGCCTCTACCCACATCCCAACAATCTTTGTATCACGACCTTCTAGTGAATACAGTACACCAAGGTCAGGCCCACTGGAATTATGGGGCAGGGGAGCACCAAATTATGCGGCAGAGTTGACTAAATTATGCCTCAAGAAAAGGCAAATTATGTGTCATAATGTGGCACATTTTTGATGGTATTACTTTATTATTTTATAATTTTTACACATGGTAAATACTGTCTGATCGAAGATTTACCTCATTAATACCAATTTAACAATCAAATACAGAAATAGGCAACTGAAAGATGACCATTTAACCTTTGCAAAGGGCCTTTCACTGCACGCACCCACATATTGCCACTTTGTAACTTTTGATACTTTTGAACTAGAAACAAACCTTTTCATTAAAATCTGTAGATTGTGCAGCAGATGATGGATTGTGTGGCTAATGTGGCAAATTCATTATCATGCGGAAAAAGCCACAGCCGTAGAATCGCAAAATTCTAGTGGCCCTGACCAAGGCCTACCTTCTCCCCTTCAAGGTTCGCTCACTCCCTATAAACAATCCAGGAAAGTGAAGGGAACCTAAGCTTTATGGAGACTGTTGAAATAAAGCACTTTTTAATTAAAGTGTATTTTTCTTAGTGCATTTTGTGTGTATGGTTTTAAGGAGAACAAAATAGGTTTGTTTCAAATCACCACAGCATCCCTGGATCCCTGTTTAGGGACTGTTGGTAACCCCAAAGCATTGACTCCACTATTGGGTGTGGTTCAGTGGGGCTACAATAACTTGTCTTTCACATTCAAGCACTGGTGCATTGAACTTCACTTGTGTCACTGTGGGTGTGAAAACAAACCATGTAGAGCTAAACCAAAGTCTTAGTTTACGCAACACAAGACAGAAAGCTCAGGTGGAAAATGTCTGTTCATTATGAAATTTTAAAAAGGGAACAGCTGGTTCCATAATGTAGAGAAAGAATGGCAGGTGGTTGCCCCCATCAACCCCCCACCCCAAAAAAAATACCAAAACCAAGAAAATAGAATCCCTTTTTTTAAAAAGCCACCACCACATCACACAACCAAGTATTTTAACCGCACTTTCATTATCAGAGTTAACATCTTGCGTTGAAGGTCAAACTTAAATACCAATTGCTTGACTGAGTCACAAAATCAGTCTTCACTGAAAGTTCTTATACGCACAATCCTGATAGCCTAGTGGCTAAGTCACAATCTCAATCATGGCAATAATCTTAATGGCCATATTTACCCTAGATTGCACTCCGACAGAAAGAGTTACATAATAAATCACAAAAAAAGCTGATAATATACATCTGAATATGGAATTTCAAGCCAACTAATGGGCTTGTATTAGGTAATACAAGTTTTTAAAAGTGAACCCCCATTGCAGTCTTGATCTTCTAGCCACACGATTCCCTTTCCAGTTCTTTCAATAAGTGGTGAAATTTCCTCTTGTGAAGTACTTTTAACTTGGATTACTGAAAAGGTATGGCTTGTGCCCCCAGCTATCTTAAAATAATCTAGCATGTTTCTAAAGTTCTTCCTCCTTCGAGCTGAGGGAATCATCATGTCAAAACAAAACATCAAACTTATAATCTTCAGCAGACACAAAAGATTTTCGTTGTATTGCCTTGGATAATATTTGCTCCTTAATGCAGAAATCAGAGAAATTGACAAGGATGATAGGTGGAAATTTAACTTGTGAATTTCTGGTCAGGATTCTTATGAGCCCTTATTATTGATGGACCAAATGTTTCAATTAGCAAAATATGTTTTTGCATTAGTCTCTCTACAAACAAGATGATTCCACGTTCATTCTAAGAGTTTTCCGTGACATAACAGGAGTGGTTTTCCAGCTCTTCTTGTTTAACTTTTAACAGTATAGTATCCTTCTTGTACACTGCAGAGTGTTTCTGATGGCAATACTTTGGTCTTCAAGGTCAGAGACACTTTTCTCTGGTTCTTCTAGCTCTTCTGTGAAGAGAGTTTCTGATCAATATTAATGAAATGATTCTGCAGGTGCAGCATTGCCTGCCATGGAGATGTCTTTAGCACCCACTTTCTTCGAAAATGATCTCAAATAATTGATGTGAATGTAGCTGAGATAGCTTCCAAAATGATCTCAGCTGAGATAGTTGGTCCTTATCGATAGTCTCTGATAGCAAATCAGATATGATGACCTCAGAACCACCACAAGTTGACTGAGCTTGTAGGTACTTGTGGAGCCAAGCTGTACCTGGCTGATGAGCCCTAACTAGGGTGAAACTGGCCCTGGGTTGTTTGTGTTCCGGTTCAGTAAAGACCTGGCCTGGCAGTTCGGGCTGGGCTGTTCCCATTGGAGCAGGTTCAAGACAGATTTGCATATGGCTGGGTCCAAACTGAGGAGGCATGGTGTGCAAAATGATGGACTGGGATGCGGCCCTGAGTAATTACCAGTGGCTGAGATTAATTCAAGCATTCCATCTTTCACTTTTTTGTATACTTCAGTGTGTTGCCCTAAATGGATGAGTAGGCCCAGACGTGGGTCCCATGCACACCGTGTACCTGGATCCAAACTATAACTGGTTGATGAGTCCTAACTAGAGCAAAATCGGTCCTCAGTTGCTTGTGTTCCAGTTCAGGGAGAACCTGGCTTGGCTGTTCGGGCTTGACTGTTCCCATCAGAGCATCATCAAGACTGATTTTCATGTGGCTGGGTACAAACTGAGGTAGCATGGTGTGCAAAATAACAATGGACTGTGATGCGCCCCAGAGTAACTACCAGTGGTTGAGATTAATTCAAGCATTGCATCCATCATTTTTTGTATACTTTGGTGGAGCCGGTGGAGCCAGCGATCCTTATGTGGGTGGGGTAATTAACTGAACAGTAGCTGACCAGGACAGGAATTATTGGAAGGAGTAGCATGTGATGGCCTTAAGCCTTACTGGTTGGTAGCTACTTCACTGCTTAAATGCTAAATGTTTTTAGACATCTTGAATAGAGAATTCGACTGCTGACTTCCTGATGTAATCTCCTGATCCTTTTGCAATCCTGAATTATAATTTGTCATATCTCTGATAGTAAAGTAGTCACTGTACTGACCCGAGTTGGCCATAAACTTAACCCCTCTGGGATTCTGCAGAAGGGGCACTTCACTGTTCTTTGTATTGGAGCTTGCTGAATCCGAGTATTGTAGTAGGTAATTCTTAGTTAACTTTTATGGGGTGAGTTTCTTTTGCGCCATATTATGATTAGGCTCAAGACAGTCAGACAAATCGGAGGCCCGTCTTTTAACCAGGAAGTTGGATGGTTGCTTGCACTGAATGGGGGAGTTGCATAGACTGTGTGGCTCCATTAGGTCAGACACCACTCCCTGCAGCCTTTTATTGCACAACTCTCCAGCATATTTCCGTGGTGTTGCAACCTTTTGAGTTATTAGGAAGCCTCTCCTCTGCTTGACAGACTGCACCCAGGGGTGGCTCTGACTTTTCAATTTCCCCTAGTATTGTGCCCCCTCCCCCGAACTCCTTGAGAGAATGGGGGAATGCACTCACCTGTGCCTTGATCAAGCAGGACTCCCCTCCGCCCGAGCCACTTCTAGCATGATTTTTATGGGCCACAGTGATGGCAGAGGTGGATCTGCCATTTCACCTTAATGCTTGCCAGAGGAAATCTCATTGAGTTCCAGTGACTGGAAAATGTTTAAGTTTGTACCCGAAGATCCCTCTGCTTTCAACCGCTTCTTCGACAATTATTAGCTGTAGTCTACTCCCGGCTTCTTATAGCTTTTACTGGGCCCCTGCTGCCGCATACTGCCTATGTGATAGCGCCCCACACGGCACCATTCCCTTTACACATTGTGCTCGGCGGACTATGGGAATCTCCAACCTGGAAGCAACACTTGGGGCGGGTCATCACAGGCAGAGTCACTGATTACCCCGTGTAGATTAATTTTTTCTTTCTGTATGGTTTGAATTTCGTTGTAGTGATTGTTTTTTAATAAAGCAGAAGCTTCAAAGAAATTGGTATCTTAACTTTCCACCTATATTTTTCTTATAAACAACAGTCAAGGTTTCACAGAATTTAAGTAAGTGAAAGGCTACAAGGGTTTTACTATTGTTCATTCTGTAAATGTTCAGACAGAATTTATACACTAGAAAAAGAGTTGAAGGATAGATAGGAACTTCATACCAGGGATTCAAGACTGAGGGTCATACAGATCTGTAATCACCTTTTTTGTTGAAGGCTAAGGGGTAGGCACATCCAGCTTTCACCCTGCTTATATGCCAACTTGCAGACGGAGACAGCAGCTGCGGTCTATTTTGCTGAGCATTGGTTCTGTTGTTCTAACAATGTATGTGAGTGTGAACCATCTTTAAAACTCAAAGTAGGCCTCATTTTGGTGCTATTTTTGGCTTAGTTACCTGAGAGAAAGGTGGGATCGGAGATATTGATGTTAAGACGCATTATTCTGTCTCCTGATCTGTATCATTGCCACTATCTTTAAAAAATTTTTTTTAAGAGTTACTATTCATATTGTTTGCACTAGAATAGGATTTTAATTTGATTAAATCTTATATTTCTGGTTTCCTAGTGTCCATGATTGGGTTCCACTAACTATCCCTGTACAATCTCACAAGACTGATTGTTACCTAGAACATACCTCACTCAAGTAATGCTCAGTGGGTTCACTGACACAACATTGATGTAAAAAATATTGCTATATCGAGTAAAAAATATAGACAACAAAAATATCGACTCCTATACTTAACCCTTTCGCTGCTAGGCCTTTTCTTCCCCTGTGCTAAGCCTTTTTTTTTATATTTGGGGTAGTTCGTGCTTAGGCCCCTGTAGCTTTTTGTCCACATAAGGTATCCACGCCAAATTTGTGCCCTTTTCTTTCAACATCATAGGGATTTTAAAGGTACCCAGGGTTGTGGATCCCCCTGGAGGGGACCCAGAAATAAGCCAAAATACAGCTAAATTGTGTTTTTGGGGGAAAATTGGGGAAAAGAGCTGCTGAAGAAAGTGTCTGGTTTTCCCCCTGCAAATAGTATCAACAAAGGGTTTGTGGTGCTGAAATCATCATATTCCCAACTTTCAGGGACAAGCAGACTTTTGTCAGAAAACCAAAATCTTTACACAGTTTTGGCATTTTACTGGGACATAGAAGATTTTTGTTACTTTTTGTGCTTTCAACCTCCTTCCAGTTAGTGGTAGAAATGGGTGTGAAAGCAATAATGGATCCCGGAAAGCTATTCTGAAAAGTAGATAAAATTCTGAATTCAGCAAGGGGTCATTTGTGTAGATCCTTCAAGTTTTTTTTATAGAAACTAACAGTTGAAAATAAAAAGAATTGAAAATGAGTTGAAAAAAAACAGCCGTTTGTGCCAACGTTTTCACCTGTAACTTCTAATTATGACAGATGTTTGAAAACAATATACCGTTACAACCTCTGGACCCTTCTTGTTGTGGGGATATATAGGACTTGTAGGTTCACCAAGAACCCGAGGAACCCAGAGCCAATAACTGAGCAGCGTCTTGCAGTGGTTTTTCATTGTGTACCGGGTATATAGCAATTAATTTGGTAAAATATTAAGAGTGAAAAATAGGTATCAAAGACACCTATGTATTTCCGAAATGGGAACAAAAATAGAGTTTAGAAACAGTAGCTATTTGCACATCTCCGAAATTGTGGTTGCCCATACTAGCCTGTGAATTGAAGGACATTTTTCAAAGTGACTTCTTTTTACACATTGTCGTACATTTGGAAGGCAAAAATGCATAGAAAGTCAATAGGTAATAACAGTTGCTCTACAATTCTGAGTTCCCCTAAGTCTCCCGATAAAAATGGTACCTCACTTGTGTGGGTAGGCCTAGTGCCGGCAACATGAAACGGCCCAAAACGCAACGTAGACATACCACATTTTTACAGTGAAAACGGACACTTTTTTTGCACAGTGCCTAGCTGTGGATTTTGAGCCCTAGCTCAGCCGGCGCCTAGGGAAACCTAGCAAACCTATACATTTTTGAAAACTAGACACCCAGAGGAATCCAGGATAGAGTGACTTGAGTGGCCCTCACCGGGTTCTGTTACCCAGAATTCCTTGCAAACCTCAAACTTTGTAAAAAAAGACACATTTTCCTCACATTTCTGTGATGGAAAGTTCTAGAATCTGTGTGGATCCACAAAATTCCACCCACCCCGCGTTCCCCAAAGTCTTCCGATAAAAATGGTACCTCACTTGTGTGGGTAGGCCGAGTGCCCATGACAGGAAACGGCCCAAAACGCAATTTGGACACACCACATTTTTCCAGTGAAAACTGACCCTTTTTTAGCTAAGTGCCTAGCTGTAGATTTTGAACCCTAGCTCTGCCAGCACCTATGGAAACCTAGCAAACATATAAATTTTTGAAAACTAGACACCCAGGGGAATCCAGGAGGGGTTGACTTGTGTTGCTCTCACCAGGTCCTGATACCCAGAATCCCCTGCAAACCTCAAACTTTGTAAAAAAAACAACACATTTTCCTCACATTCCTGTGATGGAAAGTTCTAGAATCTATGTGGATCCACAAAATTCCACTCACCCCACGTTCCCCGAAGTCTTCCAATAAAAATGGTACCTCACTTGTGTGGGTAGGCCTAGTGCCCGCGACAGGAAACGGCCCAAAACACAACGTGGACAGACCACATTTTTACAGTGAAAACAAACCCATTTTTGGCAAAGTGCCTAGCTGTAGATTTTGAACCCTAGCTCTGTCGGCACCTTAGGAAACCCAGCAAACCTATACATTTTTGAAAACTAGACACCCAGGAGAATCCAGGAGGGGTGACTTGTGTGGCTCTCAACAGGTTCTGTTACCCAGAATCCCCTGCAAACCTCAAACTTTGTAAAAAAAAAAAAACACATTTTCCTCAGATTTCTGTGATGGAAAGTTCTGGAATCTGCGTGGATCCACAAAATTCCACCCTCCCCGCATTCCCCCAGTCTTCTGATAAAAATGGTACCTCACTAACGTGGGTGGGTCAAGTACCCGCGACAGGCAAGGGCCCAAAACGTATTGAGGAGGTATCAAAATTACCTATTACAAACCGACCTAGTTTTGCAAGGGGGGTCACCTGGGTTTTTGGACCCGGGCTCGGCGGCCATCTAGGGAAACCTATCAAACCCACACATTTCTGAAAACTAGACACCCAGGGGAGTCCAGGGAGGTATGGCTTGCGTGAACCCCCCAACGTTTTCCTACCCAGAATCCCCTGCAAACCTCAAATTTAGCTGAAAAACTCACTTTTTTCTCAAATTTCTGTGTGGGAAAGTTGTGGGATCACCAGGCTGACACAAATTTCCTACCACCTACAGTTCCCCCAGGTCTCCCAATAAAAATGGTACCTCACTCGTGTGGGTGGCCCAAGTACCCGCGAGAGGCAAGGGCCCAAAACGTATTGAGGAGACATCAAAATTATCTATCACAAAACAACCTGGTTTTGCAAGAGGGGTCACCTGGGATTTTGGACCCGGGCTCGGCGGCCATCTAGGGAAACCTACCAAACCCACACATTTCTGGGTAGAAAAACGTTGGAGGATCCACACAAGGCATCCCTGGACTCCCTCGGGTGTCTAGTTTTCAGAAATGTGTGGGTTTGGTAGGTTTCCCCCCCTTGCAAAACCAGGTCGTTTTGTGATAGGTAATTTTGATGTCTCCTCAATACGTTTTGGGCCCTTGCCTGTCGTGGGTACTTGAGCCACCCACACGAGTGAGGTATCATTTTTATCGGGAGTCCTGGGGGAACGCTGGGTGGTAGGAAAATTGTGTCAGCACGGTCATCCCACAACTTTCCCACACAGAAATTTGAGTAAAAAGTGACATCTAGGGGAACCTAAAAAACCCAGACATTTCTGAAAACTAGACACTTGTGGGAGTCCAGGGAGGTGTGGCTTGTGTTGATCCCCCAACATTTTCCTTCCAAAAATTCGCTGCAAACCTCTAATGTAGCTAAAAAGTCACATTTTCCACTAATATCTGTGTGGGAGAGTTGTGGGATCACCGCACGGCACAAATTTCCTACTACGCAGCATTCCCCTCAGTCTCCCGATAAAAATGATACCTTACTTGTGTGGATGGGCCAAGTGCCTATGACAGGAAGGGCCAAAAACATGTAGAAATTAAGGGGGGCCCAAAGCGGGTCTAAAAGGGCAGTTGGTTTATACGTGTTTTGGCTGACGCTACTTTGGGCATCCACACAAGTGAGGTAGCATTTTTCTCGGGAGACCAATGGGAATGCTGGGTAGTAGGAACTTTGTGCCTGGACGGTGATCCTACAACTTACCCACACAGAAATGTGAGGAAAATTTGACTTTGTAAGTAAATTTGAGGTTTGCGGGGGATTCTGGGTAAGAAAACGCTGGGGGATCCATGGAAGCCACACCACCAGCCAAGAGTCAGTATACGCACACAACCATCCACACACACCACCAGCCAAGCGCCATCCACGCACACCGCCAGCCAAGCGCCATCCACACACACCGCCAGCCAAGCGCCCCTACGTATAAATAAAACAACAAAATCCCTGGCTCCTAATGGGCTTTCTGCCGAATAGGGACTATTGCCCCATCTGCCTCCCGGGGCAGACAGAAAGGCTGTGGCAATTTTTTTGGGGGGGGTGGTGGAGGCATTGGCATGCCCATTTTGGGCAGCCCCCATCTCTACGTATAAAAAAACAATCCCTGGGGACTAGTGGGCTTTCTGCCCCCCCAGGGGGCAGATCAGGGGCTATTGCCTCATCTGCCTCCTGGGGGCAAAAATACTGTGGGATTTGGGGGGGGGGCATTGGCATGCCCATCTTGGGCAGACCCCACCCCTAAATTCAAGGGGGGAAAAAAAACCTGGCGTCAGGGGGGGGGGCAGAAAGACTGTTATTTTATGAGGGCAGCCCCCATACCTAATTCAAAATGCCAATAAAAATCCCTGGTATCTAGTGGGCTTTCCAGATTGGGGGCTACAGCCCACATCTGCCCCCCAGGGGGCGCAGAAAGACTGAATATGCCAAACGTAATTGGGGGAGCAAGGACCTTTGGCCAAGGGGCCGCTCCCCCCTCCCTGGTGGCTAGTGGGTGGATCTCTGTTTGGGGATCGCCCTCCTGGGGCGATACCCAAGCATAGATCCACTAGGGAGGGGTACCATTGAAAGGGGAAATTCTCCCCTTTCTAACGATACCTCTCCTGACTTTCTACGTGCTCAGAGGGCTGAGATAGCCCCCTGAGCACGTAGAAAGCGAAACTGAAATGAGCCTCTCGGCTCATTTCAGTTTCGGTTTCACTGAAATGACGTCAGTGCGAAGTGCGCGCTGATCGTCATTTCAGGGAAACCACACAGACAGCCTCGGGAGCTGGGGAAGCTCTTCCCCAGCTCCCGAGGCTGTTGGGGGGGAAAAGAAATCTCTCTGGTGCCCGCACCAGAGGGATTTCAAATGCCATGTGCGAGGACGGCCGGGGGCCGTCACCGTATATGAGCACTGGTGCGTCGGACGGCCATCGGCCGTCTGACGCACTGAAGGGGTTAAACAGGTTAGTACAAAAATATAGACTAAAAAATATCAATGTAAAAAATATAGATGTATAAAATATTTACTTTTATATAAATACAAAATGAAATAATATATATTAAATATTAAATATCAGTTTAACAAAATAAAATAAATTTGATATACATTTTAATAAAATATAACAAATAAACTTTAAAAAATAAACACACAAACAGTAATTTATACATATTTATTTACTTTAAAACAATTAATAAACTATTATTTTTAATTTATGGTAAAAGTTTAAAATAATATAAAAAATAACAATATATATTAATGATTTAAAATATCAAAAAGCAAAAATCTATAATAAATTAAAATATTAAACTATTAAAAAATATTTAAACTTAAATTTCACAATACAATCAGTGCAACAATAGGGAAAGTGTTGGGTAGCAAAGGTGTAAAAATAACTATTCCCACACCAGTGAGTGCAAAAGTAGGGTAAGTGGTGTATAGCAGAGGAATTAAATTTACTATTCCAACTCCAGTCAGTGCAACAGTAGGGAGAGTGTTGGATAGCGGAGGGGTAAAAATTACTATTCCCACTCCATTGAGAGCAACAGTAGGGAAAGTGTTGGATAGCGGAGGGGAAACAATTACTATTCCCACTCCAAAGAGTGAAACAGTAGGGAAAGTGTTGGATAGCGGAGGGGTACAAATTACTATTCCCACGCCAGTGAGTTCAACAGTAGGGAAAGTGCTGGATAGCGGAGGGGTAAAAATTACTATTCCCACTCCAGTGAGTGCAATAGTAGGGAAAGTGTTGGATAGCGGAGGGGTAAAAATTACTATCCAACTCCAGTGAGTGCAACAATAGGGAAAGTGTTGGATAGCGGAGGGGTAAAACTTACTATTCCCACTCCAAAGAGTGCAACAGTAGGGAAAGTGTTGGATAGCGGAGGGGTAAAAATTACTATACCCATTCCAGTGAGTGCAACAGTAGGATAAGTCTTGGATAGCGGAGGGGTAAAAATAACTATTCCCACTTCAGTGAGTGCAACAGTAGGGAAAGTGCTGGATAGCGGAGGGGTAAAAATTACTATTCCCACTCCAAAGAGTGCAACAGTAGAGAAAGTGTTGGATAGCAGAGGGGAAAAAATTACTATTCCCACTCCACTGAATGCAACAGTAGGATAAGTGTTGGATAGCGGAGGGGTAAAAAAATGTATTCCCACTCCAGTGAGTGCAACAGTAGAGAACGTTTTGGATAGCGGAGGGGTAAAAATTACTAGTCCCTCTCCGGTGAGTGCAAAAGTAGGGAAAGTGCTGGATAGCGGAGAGGTAAAAATTACTGTTCACACTCAAACAGTTATAACAAAGATAAAAAATATTAAAAACAAAAAAAATCATTAAAAAAATAAACAATATTTAAAAAATGAAAAATCAACTATATTAAATATATAAAAAGAAAACATATTATAATATTAATTACGTATAACAAAAACCTACAAATAATATGTAAAATAAAATAATTAAATTTATAAAAAATAATTCCTTTAAACTAGAAATTTGCAAACAAAAAAATTAATTAATACATAAATGTATTCATTTTATTTCCTACCCTATAACACCACACCAATAAGAAAACGCTTCAACATTTTTAATTACATTTACTTCCATAATTAACATATTTTATAATCAATTAAAAAGATATTGGGTCCGATTCACAAAGTAATCTGAGACAAAATCCTAACTTTACGACTTTCGGTATTCACAAAAGGCATTTAGGAGTAGTAAAGTTAGGATTCCTAACTTTACTACTCCTAAACTGAGACAAAATCCTAACTTTACGACTTTCGGTATTCACAAAATGCCTTTAGGAGTAGTAAAGTTAGGAGTTGTGAATACCGAAAGTCGCAAAGTTAGGATTTTGTCTGAGTTTAGGAGTAGTAAAGTTAGGAATCCTAACTTTACTACGCCTAAATGCCTTTTGTGAATACCGAAAGTCGTAAAGTTAGGATTTTGTCTCAGATTACTTTTGTGAATCGGGCCCATTATTAATAAAAAGTACTAATAAACATGAATTGACTACACACCTGTAACACTATAATATCCACAACACACACCTAAATTAAACTATAAAATAATAAAACACAATTAAAACTTATTTTTAAATTAAAAACTATTAACAACTAATAATAAAGTAATTAAAAGTGTTTAATACCCACCCTTTACCCCTTTAAAAGTAAAAACAACACACACAAAAATAAACAGTTACCCAAAATAAATACCAAATAATTAACATTAATTAACAACTATATATTAATTAATTAAATACAAATTACTTCCTAACCTTTACTCCTATAAACCCCACAACACACACCTACAATTAATTACACAATTACCATAATTAATTACCAATTAATTAATTAAAATTAATTAACAACCAATAATTAATTCATAAATTAAAAATAAATTACTTCCCACCCTTTAGACCTATAAACACCAAAACACACACCTAATATGTATTACACAATTACCATAATTAATTACCAATTAATTAATTAAAATTAATTAACCAATTATTAATTAATTAATAATAAATTACTTTACACATTTAACACTATAACATCTCAATTAAACAAATATCAATAAATAAAAAATAAACAATAAATTGAATATAATTAAATTACTTCCCACCCTATTCCCCTATAAACCCACAACTCACTACGTAACTAAAAACGCAAAATTCAATTAATTTTTATTTTTTTAACTGCTAAAAATGTAATAGATATATTAAAAATACAAACAATTCTTATACAAAAAAACATACATATAAAATATATACTAAAATACATAACATTAATAAAAAAATCGATATTTTTAACTATATTTTTGTAAACGATATTAAATACTTCGATATTTCTAAAATCGATATTACTTACTTTAAGTGGATATTCTTGACCATGATATTCTTCCTGTCGATATTTCTGAACCACTATATTAATGACTCGATATTTGTGCAACTCGATATTTTTTTACTCAATATTCTGTCTCTGCACTGCTCAGTGGGTTATGGGGTAGTCACAGTCCACCGGGTTTTCTGTCTCAGGTTGGCATATTGACTAAGTCTTTACTGCCAGAGTGTCTAGCAAAAAAACATTTTGGGCCCGTAATCTGGAAAGCAATCCACAAAATGTATCACTATCTCAGTCTAAGCAATCATGTTAATGTTGAAATGTTAATAAATGTATTGAGCGCACGAATACCCGTAGGTGTCTTGGCGCTAGGACAGAGGTAAGCCCGGAAAAGGATCTAAATCTGAAATAGCCAGGTTTCTAGCATTTCTGATATCAATTGGAAGCGTATTCCATAACTTTGCTGTGCCATAGGATATGCTACGGCCTCCCCAGCATGTGGTTCGAATCCTTGGAACCCTCATAAGTCTGGCACCAGTGAAGCGTAGCTGTCTGCCCGGATGGTACCAAGAAAAGAGAGTTTTGAGAAACACTGGTCCTGTGTTGTTCAAGGCCTTGTAAGCTAAGCATAACGCCTTGAACTTAATGCAATGCGCTACCGGAAGCCAGTGGAGTCTTCGAATTTCCTTAGCTACTGACTCGTATTTAGGGACATTCAGTATTAATCTTGCGGCAGCATTTTGTATCATCTGAAGTTTTTTAAGGTACTGTTTCTGCATATTCAGGTAGAGTCCGTTGCAGTAATCTAGCTTAGACTGCACGAGTGCTGTCACTATCGTTCTTTTGGAGTCGACAGGAATGTAAGGTAAAATCTTCTTCAGTTTCTTGATCAAGAAATGGGAGGTGGACACAATAGCATTGGTCTGCTGAGATAAGGTGAGTTTATTATTAATAAGCACCCCCACATTTTTCGCCTTAAGAACTGGTTTTGGCAGTTCCCCCATTTCCGCCGGCCACCAAAGGTTGTCCCAACTGGGTTGCATATTCCTAAAGATCACCACTTTGGTTTTCTCAGAGTTTAATTTGAGACAGTGCTTTCCCATCCACCTGTTTATCTCCATCATGCAGTTTTGAAACTGCATAGATGGCGAGGCTTGATCTTTGTACGCTGCCACCACAATCTGGGTGTCATCAGCGTATGAGGTGAGACTAAAGCCGAAGTCTTGGATCAAAGGGGCGAGTTCTGATACATAAACGTTAAATAGTGTTGGGCTAAGTGACGAGCCCTATGAGACTCCACAAGGGAGGACATAAGGTGTTGATTTAAACTGGCCCAGTGTCACTGTTTGTCTTCAATCCTTCAGAAAGGAAGATAGCAAGGCCAGAGCCAGACCCCTAACCCCTAACGTTTCCAGACGCCATTGTAGTAGGTTATGATCCACAGTGTCAAAAGCCGTCGACAGATCGAGGAGGATGAGGGCAGCAGCGCCCCCTTCGTCCATCACCCTCCTGATCTCTTCGGTGGTCTTGATTAGTGCTGTTTCTGTGCTGTGTTCAGGTCAAAACCCGAATTGGGAGGGATCAAGTACGTCATTTTCTTGTATGAACTGAGCTAACTGTTTGTTCATAATTTTCTCCACTATCTTGGCTGGGAGCGGCAGCCTGGCTATCGGGCGATAGTTGTTGGGAATAGAATCATCCAGGTTGGTTTTTTTTAACAGTGGCAATATTGACGTGTCCTTCCAAGGAGCCAGAAAGATACCAGGTGTGAACATATTATTAAAAATGTCTGTGAGTGGAGGGCTCACCTCCTTTGCTATATCTTTCAGGAATGCGGGTGGACATGGATCTCATGGGGATCGATGGACCCAATGACTGTCCTGGTTTTGGAAAGAGCAGAAAAAATTGTTGGACCTATCTCTTGTGAGTCCATCCTTAGTCTAATGGACAGACGTAGGACAAATACACATCTATTTTTACTACTGTTTTAGGGCATGTGGACCTTTTTTCCCCCTCTGGCAGTGGTTGCATGTTGTAATTCATCAAGTCAATTACCTTTTTAGTGCTAGAATTATTCCCATCACCAGATCTCCTAAATTGGTGCAAAACATAGAGGGGCAGGATGAGCTTCAAATCCAGCTACATTTTGGCACATCAAATTAACGAGCTGACAAAAAGAGGAACCCATCGCCATTAGATATAGAAAGGTGACAAGGTACTTCCCTCAGTTAAGGGATTTGTGTATTTTGTACCTCACACAAATTTCTTCCTTGGTTTGTCTGCTCATATCCTACCCAGGATATTGTGAATCCCACCAAAGCACGCCTCAGTCTACTAAAGCACATCAGAATCTAGCTAGTTTTCCATGTGGATGCCCTGCAACCCCATTTGTCATCCATCAAAATGGCTTGTGGGCAAACACCTAAACAGCTATGCTACATGAGAGATAATGACCAGGAACATTGGACTTTGTGATCATACATATTCATTACGGCACCCTAGCTGCTTGAGAAATTTTATGACCGATGTCAAGAAATACAAGACACTGAGTAATGAAAAGAAGGGTATTTGAAGAGGAATCCTTATTCTGCAGCCCTTCATATTAAGCCACCCTGAGCACACTCAAACTTAACATATTTTCTCCCTACCGTATTGATAAGATGCACTAACCTTGCAACCCAGATCCAACAGGAGTGATGGTAACTTCCACAATTTTCTAGACCCACAGCTAATCTCATATTACTAGCATGTAAGTGCACTGTAGACCCTGGGAATGTGGAATGGGATGAGAAAAAGAAACGGAGATACTAGATATCATTACTCTGCCTGGTTGCACAGCCAGGCTTATTCTTACTTTCAGGCTGGAATTTACCCTCTGTTATTTCCATAGTAGGGTTTCTGATTTTCAGTTAAAACCAATTATAACCAATAAAACACCACAAAAGGGAATATTTGCTTCTCAGTAGAAACCGGAAAACACTGGATTATTCCTCACTTTTAGTGCTTTGATTCCCTCTGGAGTCAAACTGTGTAAGTGCTACCCCTACCTATAATTTCTTTTCTGTGATTCATGCTTCTACTATGACCCACTCGGACATTGTTAAGCCTCTTAGTATGAGCTTGTGACCATCCACAAGGTCCTGAGGACTTACTTCCACTTCTGTTTTGAGAACATGGATCACCTCCAACAGCTTTAACTCACTCTTTACTTCATTTAGCTGTGTAGTGGGGAACAGTTGCTCTGCTGAACTCTGGGCAGTGTCTCAATCCAGTTCTAGAAGCACCTCCATGATGGCTTCTTCAATCATTGAGAGTGGGAGAGAGATTTTCTTTCTGAAAGCTTATGTATCAGGATTGTGGCAACAAAGATCACTGCATATGGATGCCTCTAGGATAAATGTCCTCTAATTAAACACTGCCCTAAACACTGGTTTTGTTAGTTTTAAATGTTTGATGGTCTAAAAAGCTTACTTTATAAAACCCACATCAACTTATACAAAAGTATCAGCATCCATATCATTAACATTTTCGTTGCCCATGCACAGGGACAGGAGGAGTCCATGCACAGGTTGTGGTGAGACCACTGTTTTTAGCACATACATTAAAAATCGATGTGTTAGTGTATGGACTGTACACAGTGCAGCTCAGAACCATGAATAGATAAACACTCTGGGGCCGATTCCGATTCGGGCCGGAAAAAATACCGACCGACTCGATACGGGAATTTAGTCCGACCGACTCGGACCGGCGCCGTACGACCCGGGTAGTACGATGAAATGCATGTGAAATCCGACCGACTCGGACGGAATACAAAACGACCGACCGAGCCGGACGTAAACAAGCCATCCGGCCGGGAAATCACGCGAAACAAACCGACCGACACGCACCCGGATTGAACCCGAACGAAACATACCCGCGAACTCCGACCCGCGTAGTACGATGCTGTGCGTGCAAAACACGACCGACTCGCCCGGAGCACAAGCCGTACGACCGACACGCATACAAAAACCAGCCGAAGCAACCCAATACTCAGCGACCGACTCGTACGCCGCAAATGAAACCTAGCTGACACACAGCGGGAACGAGTCGGACAAGATCGCACCAGATAACTGCAGCGTCCTACTTGGACACAAGAACGACTCCTACATGCACCAAAAACACCAAGGAATTTTTTTTTAAAAAAATGGCCAAACAAGCAACCACAAAGCCAATAAATACAGGGAGGAAAAAAAAATGGAACAAGGACACGCCTCCAACTCCACCTACATAAAGGCCACAAATCCCTACCATGATCCTTTGCAAATTCCACTGACCTGCCAGCACAGAACACCATCACACAGCAACCACAGACACACTCACAGCTCATACATCACACAAGCCACACACCATTACCACACCTACAAATAGCACCCTCACACACACCCAGCTAAACCTACACTCACACCCCCCACTTGCACACACACACACATCAATCACCACCACCACCCATCACCATGCCCCCGAAGAAGAATCATAAGTTCCTAGACAGTGAATTGGAAGTCATGGTAGATGAGATCCTCAGGGTAGAGCCACAGTTGTTTGGTACATTGGTACAACAGACCCCCATGTCGCAGAAAACCAAGATGTGGGCGAGGATTGTCGACAGGGTGAACGCACAATCACCATGTTTGCGCACAAAGGAAGACATCCAGAACAGGTGGTATGATGTGCGCAGGAGGGTCCAGGACCTACTCAAAAGGACTACCTCCTCAGCCAGCACACCAGCAGTGGCCCTCCTGCAAAACCAGTATACCTCAGGCCCTGGGAGGAGAAGGTGCGGGCCATCCTACCACCAGTGAGCGTATACGGACTAACAGACATCCCAGAGCCTGGTGAGTACACAACTAATATACACAATATGGTGTGACAACACACACACATCACAGTCAAGGGGATAGGCAAACCATGCACCCTTAGCAAATACACAGCAACCAAAAGATATTCATCCCAAGATGTGAATGCTAGTCAGACAAACACAATACCTGCCATCTCATAGTGATATGTAACTGTGTCATGACATATACAAACCTAACAACAAATACAGCAAGGCAGTGGCACAAATAGAACCAACAAACACTCCCAGATATGTACCCACCACTAGAACACCACCTCACAGGGAAGCTCACTGAAAGGAAGGAATTCGGTGTATGCTGGTGAAGTCAGTGTAGCCAATAGCATGATGGGAGTGGTAGTCACAGATATTGGTCACACCCACAATTGGCCCATCAACACCACTCTGAACCATGCTCACATCACAGGGAGTGGAAAACAACTGACAAGATGGCTGACACTGGGTACTGCTGTGGGGAGCACAAGGCCCTGATGGGAACTGGGCACCAACAAACAACAGGACCACACTGTCAGCCATCTTGCCATTGCTGTCACACTCACACACAGTGAAGTCCACTCAAAAGGAATGAAGTATGGGCATGCTGGGAAGGGGAGTGTAGGCAATAGCATGATGGGAGTTGTAGGCAAAGATATTGATCAGCCTCACAATTGGCCCATCAACACCACTCTGAACCATGCTCACATCACAGGGAGTGGAAAACAACTGACAAGATGGCTGACACTGGGTACTGCTGGGGGGAGCACAAGGCCCTGCTGGGAACTGTGCAACAACCAACAGCAGGACACCACTGACTGACATCCTGAAAGACAACTTGCACTCCCTGCAATGGAAGCACGTTCCATGGTGGGATATCTGGTTGGGTGGGAAGGAGGACACACAGCACTGACCATAGTTACAAGCACCTCCCCTCACACACCCCCTCAACACTAACTCCACATAACCCACCTGGGAGAATGCAATGCCTCACATCCTAACTGAAGATCCCACAAAGAACCACCACCCTGGGTTATGCTGTGTGAAGCACAGGGACACTCTTGGGACTTGTAGCCAAACAACTGCCAGGACAACACTCCCAGCCATCCTGTCAGCACAGGCACCCCACCCCACAGGGAAGCAGAGTCAAAAGGAAGGAAGGATGGGCATGCTGGGAAGGGGGGTGGAGGCAATAGCATGATGGGAGTGGTAGTCACAGATATTGGTCAGCCTCACAATTGGCTCATCAACACCATCCTGAACCATGCTCACATCACAGGGAGTGGAAAAGGACTCACAAGATGGCTGACACTGGGTACTGCTGGGGGAGCACAAGGCCCTGCTGGGAACTGTGCAACAACCAACAGCAGGACACCACTGACTGACATCCTGAAAGACAACTTGCACTCCCTGCAATGGAAGCACGTTCCATGGTGGGATATCTGGCTGGGTGGGAAGGAGGACTCACAGCACTGACCATAGTTACAAGCACCTCCCTTCACACACCCCCTCAACACTAACTCCACATAACCCACCTGGGAGAATGCAATGCCTCACATCCTAACTGAAGATCCCACAAAGAACCACCACCTTGGGTTATGCTGTGTGAAGCACAGGGACACTCTTTGGACTTGTAGCCAAACAACTGCCAGGACAACACTCCCAGCCATCCTGTCAGCACAGGCACCCCACCCCACAGGGAAGCAGAGTCAAAAGGAAGGAAGGATGGGCATGCTGGGAAGGGGGGTGGAGGCAATAGCATGATGGGAGTGGTAGTCACAGATATTGGTCAGCCTCACAATTGGCCCATCAACACCACCCTGAACCATGCTCACATCACAGGGAGTGGAAAAGGACTCACAAGATGGCTGACACTGGGTACTGCTGGGGGAGCACAAGGCCCTGCTGGGAACTGTGCAACAACCAACAGCAGGACACCACTGACTGACATCCTGAAAGACAACTTGCACTCCCTGCAATGGAAGCACGTTCCATGGTGGGATATCTGGCTGGGTGGGAAGGAGGACTCACAGCACTGACCATAGTTACAAGCACCTCCCCTCACACACCCCCTCAACACTAACCCCACATAACCCACCTGGGAGAATGCAATGCCTCACATCCTAACTGAAGATCCCACAAAGAACCACCACCCTGGGTTATGCTGTGTGAAGCACAGGGACACTCTTGGGACTTGTAGCCAAACAACTGCCAGGACAACACTCCCAGCCATCCTGTCAGCACAGGCACCCCACCCCACAGGGAAGCAGAGTCAAAAGGAAGGAAGGATGGGCATGCTGGGAAGGGGGTGGAGTCAATAGCATGATGGGAGTGGTAGTCACAGATATTGGTCAGCCTCACAATTGGCCCATCAACACCACCCTGAACCATGCTCACATCACAGGGAGTGGAAAAGGACTCACAAGATGGCTGACACTGGGTACTGCTGGGGGAGCACAAGGCCCTGCTGGGAACTGTGCAACAACCAACAGCAGGACACCACTGACTGACATCCTGAAAGACAACTTGCACTCCCTGCAATGGAAGCACGCTTCATGGTGGGATAACTGGGCTGGGGGAGAAGGAGGCCCGGATGGCAAGCAAATACCACCAATGCTGGTCATGCACACACCTCAACATTCACATTGACATGCCACAGGTTGGCAGGACAATGTGCTACACCAATATCACTCTCTGACTGTCACAATTTAGGAGAATGCAATGTCCAGGCCCACATCCAGAGGTACAGTCACAACTGTCAGGTGTTTGAACAATTGATGCCAGTAGAAACATAACATACAATCTAGGTCTCTCCCCAAAACAGGTGATGATGGGGACACAGCAGCAGACGAGGAGGAGTCCCTGTCCCAGGCTCCGGGGAACACTGAGCTCACTGGTGTGGATCAGCCTCTGCACTCCTCGGATGGCGAAGAACCAGCTGGACCCTCCGGTGTGAGTCATCATGCAGCACCAGCAGGACCAACATCTGCACCCCCTGCACCCACCCCTCCAACAACTGCCAACACACAGGCCACCCCTGCCAACACGGACAGACCAAGGACCACAGATGACAACAGCGCAGGGACCCAGACCCAAACTGGAGCTGGTGACAACGAGCCCAGGAACAACACCCAAGTGGGCCCACGGTCACCTGTGCATGCCACCGCAGGTCCTGCACGTGTCGCCAGGGGTGGTGGGAGGGGTGGTAGACATAGGTTGCTCTTTGCAGAGGGGTCTGGACTGCATGATGACCCACAACTGGCACGCATTGCGGATGCGTACCAGACTAGCACCGGAGAGGTCAGCCAGGTAGTGGGGATCCTCAAGGACATACAACAGCAGCAGGCTGCCCATCATGCCCGCTTGGACTCCCACATGTCCCGTGTCGAGACACACATGTCACATGTCGAGACACACATGTCACATGTCGAGACACACATGTCTGGCATGGAGTCCAAGTGGGACACATTGGAACAACTGACAGCGGTGCATAGGGACATACTGACATGCCTCCGCCAGATCAGCACCAACATGGCCTCACCTCCCTGTGTGCCCACAACATCTGCTGCTGAAACAACTGCAAATGCCACAGGGAGGGAGGAGGACTCTGGCAGAGAGTCCCCTGCACCGCCGCAGCCTGCACCTGAGGGTCCCCCCCCAGGAAGTGGGGCCGTCCGAGGAGGCCAAACTGAGAGGCCGATGGCCATCTACATCCCCCAGGAAGCCAACACCTGTTCTGGAACTTTTCCTCTGTGTGCAAACTGCACGCCCTGTCGAAGCCAACCCAACTCTCCCACATGACATGGGGAGCTATAGTTGGCCAAATTTATCAGATGACTGTGGACTTTACTCTGGACATTTCAGCTACCAAGACTTCCGAATCACATGGGAACTTTGGATTCCAATTTCTATGTACAGCACCCACCATCCTGTGCACCATCCTCACACCTGTATGTAAATAAACTCACCAATACACCATATCTGCCTCTGTTGTGATTCCAACGTGCTCTCTGTCATGGAGATGGTGATCAGAAAAATGACACTGTGCATGCTAACTGCTACAGCAAGTCCAACACCGTCATGTCAGTCATGGCGACGTGACACATATGAGGGAGACACACCACTAGGGCCACACAACACATACACACCAGGGCCATCAGACTCATCACCTATACTGATGTTGCAACTAAATACAGTGGAATGCACAGACACGCCACCTATTCACAGTCTGTGTCAACTAGACTACAGGTGCAGTAAGCAAATGTCAGTCAGATGTGTGACTACAGACAACGCATATCCCAAAGTGAAGCACAGGTTTATTACACATTTGCAACATGTTGTTTCCACTACAAATGCTAGCTAATCCAACATGGCTGTGGCCACAAAGTCAAAAAGTGCAGAAGATAGAAAGTCCAGGGGAGTGTGGCACATCACCTGTAGGGAAACGACTGCTTCCACCTTGGAAGTTGAATCATGGATTCGTGGGATCCAAGTTGATCAAACAACTCCGGCAGCACCCTGTGAAGGACAGACATGACACACAGTCAAAACCACTGAAGAACAGCACAGAATGGCAATACTCATGTCTAATACATGTCACGAGATAACTACACAAAACCAAGTTAGCATGTCAACACTGTTGGGCAGTACAGACCACCTGCAAGGACACATCGCTGCACGCATCCAGTCAAGTAGCACATGGCCACACTCAAAGAGCACCAGAGCACCACACACACATATCATGCAAACTCAAATCATTGACATTACAACCCTCTGGAGACTCACATTCAGCTGAAGAAGTTGGTGATGAGCTGTGTGCGGACATCACCATCATCATCATCATCATCTTCACTGGCATCGTGACCCAGGCCAGGATCTTCCACAGGTGGCGGACGTTGGTCATCGTCATCCAGGATGAGAGGCAACTCCTTCCGCACTGCCAGGTTGTGTAGCATGCAGCAGACGATGACAATCTTGCACACCTTTGCTGGGGCATATGGGAGGGCCCCTCCTGTCTTGTCCAGGCAGCGGAAGCGGCTCTTCAGGAGACCAAAGGTCCGCTCAATCACCCTCCTCGTCCGACCATGTGCCTCATTGTAGCGCATCTGGGCTGGTGTCACAGGGTTCCTGAGGGGTGTCAGCAACCACGGCATGTTGGGGTATCCCGAGTCACCTACAGACAGACAATTGCACATTAGCCGATTTGAAAATGTGTGCAGAAAACAACATAGCAGAACACACACAATGGTACAAAGTCAGTACACACCAACAAGCCAGGCACGCTGGTTCGGCATCTGTGACATCATCCTCGGGATGCGACTACTCCTCATCACGTAGGCATCGTGTGCCGAACCGGGAAACGGGCACACACATGTGTGATGGTCATATCTGCAAGACATACCACCAGAGCATTGATCGAATGGTAATGTTTACGGTTCCGGTATGCCTGCTCATGTGCCTGTGGTGGTATCAAAGCCACATGTGTCCCATCAATGGAGCCAATTACATGTGGCATCCTCCCCAGGGCATAGAAGTCACTCTTGACGTCAGTGAGTCGTTGACGTGTTGGGAAATAGATGTACTGGTTCAGGTATCTCAACATTGCCCCCAAAGCATCGCGTAGCACACGGCTGAACATAGTCTGTGACATCCCACCGGCAGTCGCCACAGTGTGTTGAAAGGTACCGGTGGCAAAGAAGTGTAGGGCTGCCATCACCTTCACCTTGGGGGTCAGCGCTGTAGGATACGGACGGCCAGGCTGCAAATGTGGGTCCAACCGCACTGCCAAATCCTCAATCAGCTGCCTGGTGAAGCGGTACCGTCGGATGCTGTCATGTTCCACCATCGTTGCCAGGTCTGGGAATGGTCGATGGACAGCAGGAGCCCTGCAGTCCATAGGTGAAGAAAGCAAGATTGTCAGTCACCCCACCTATGTGCCGTTCACCATACTCAATTTCACATGATACATCATTAACAAACACAAGTACTTGATGTGTGTGTCGTTCTGTTTGGACATATATGGCACCTACATGGACATCATCTAACATCTCTGTTCAACAAGTGTTGACAACAGGTTCCAGGGTGTGCTATGGGAAACCATTAGGCTGTGTCACAGTACCCATTTACTGCTCTCACGTTCCACACACATACCACAGTGACATGTCTGGACAGATGCTCCACAGGCATCTCAGCTCATTGACAGGTAGATTCCCAGGGACCCTGTCTTGCCACATGGACACTGGCATGACATGGCGTATCATGTACACGTCAGAAAAACAAACATGACACCCACAGGTAGTGGCCCCTGTAGCCTCTGCAGGACAGACATGGACGTCTGTGACACACACACACAACATCAAAGTTCATGCACAAACCACGTGGATGTGGAGGCTGTCTCCCATTGTGCACATGGAGTCAGAGACATGTGAAACACAACATGCACACAGACTGCGGAGGGACATCACTATTGTGGCAATGGGCCACCCTGTGACGTACATGCCTTCCCACATGTGAGCCTGGGGGTATGTGACATGTCATACACATACACAACCTGGAAATGTGACCATGACACATGCTCCAAAATGAAAAGTTGCACACCACAGTGGTCAGGTGCACAACACACAAAGGACCCTGTCCCCATGAACACGTGCACAGCCTGGGTGTGTCTGCCCCCAAGTGCCACCCCAAAACCACATGTTCACCCACATACACAGATAAGGTTATGCTGCCACACATGCCTTAGATACAGTGTGGACTGGGTGTGGTGTTGTAGGTGTGCCCCTGAGTCCCTGGAAAGTATATGTGGCTGGCATAGGTTCACCAGTGACCAGCATGGTGACATATGCGTGTGACCTGTCCAGGGACGCGTTGTAGAGCAATGGACCGATCGGTGTGCCCGCACGGCCCATTGCATTGGATGTAAGCGGGTACGCGTTGTAGAGCAATGGACCGATCGGTGTGCCCGCACGGCCCATTGCATTGGATGTGAGCGGGTACGCGTTGTATCCCGGGTACGCGTTGTAGAGCAATGGACCGATCGGTGTGCCCGCACGGCCCATTGCATTGGATGTGAGCGGGTACGCGTTGTATCCCGGGTACTTGTTGTAGAGCAATGGACCGATCGGTGTGCCCGCACGGCCCATTGCATTGGATGTGAGCGGGTACGCGTTGTATCCCAGGTACGCGTTGTACAGCAATGGACCGATCGGTGTGCCCGCACGGCCCATTGCATTGGATGTGAGCGGGTACGCGTTGTATCCCGGGTACGCGTTGTACAGCAATGGACCGATCGGTGCGCACGCATTGGCTGGGGCCTGGCATGGCAACGGACGCGTTTCGAAGCTTCAACGAGTCTGATGCAGTGAATTCAGTTGGCCAGCCACAACAATGTTGCAAATTCATGGGTGTCATGAAGTTGAATTTTTGAAGGATGCTGTGGGCGTGTATTGGTGCTGCAATTCCATGGATTGGTCAGATTCAGAAGATGCAAACGACTTGGACCTATCACTTTGGACACATGGGACAGTATCTGCCTCTGCAGCACACATATAATGCTGGCTGTTCCCCTGAGGGCTCACTTGCCTGCACTACATGCTCCAGGACTACATCTGCCACTACACTGCTGCTGTCCCTGCATCCTCTGGCTACTGCAATGGCACGTACTGTGGAGAGAGCCCCAGCCTTCACCCATGAGGAGAACCAGGCCCTGGTGGACAACCTCCTTCCACAGTACAGCAAGCTGTATGGGACACCAGGGGAGCAGGTGAGTGTGCTGTCCACTGCCTTACTAATTGTGCATGTTGTCTGACTAGAAGGATTTACAGTGTGCACACCACTGGCTAGCATGCTCACTGAGTAGTTCGCACCCCCAAAGTGTGTAGTCACATGCACTGAACAGGTACAGTGCAGTAACAGTGCATTCCAACAAGGTTTACTTCCCATGCAATGATACCATGTAGTAACTGCTGGCAAACTGTCCATAGCCCTCGTTGCACTGCCTGTGTTCATCATATGCCCCTGTGATTGAGACATGTATTTACAACTGTGTGATGCACGGATATGTTGCATGTGTAGTAATGGCCTTTTCACTTTGTCATCCTCACAGGTTGATGCCCACCAGAAGCAGGAGATCTGGCTGGCCATCGTCCGGGCAGTAAGATCCGTAGGGGTCTACAAGCGCCGGATCCGCAACTGCCAGAAGAGGTGGCAGGACCTTCGTGGCTGGACCCGGAGGATCGCAAGGGTCCAGCTGAAGCTGGCGCCTCCTCGCAGGAGGGGCGGACACCGGACCCTGACCCCCCACATGCTCCGGATCCTGGCGGTGGTCTTCCCAGACCTGGATGGGCAGCTGAAGGCCAGACAGCAGCAAGGAGGGGTGAGTCAAAGACTGCACTGTGAACTCTGTCTAACATGCTATGTGCCCTCCTCTGGCCTGGTTAAACTTCCCCAGTACATCAGTCTTGTTGTCCAGTACCCATGTCCCTCTATTGTGACATGCCCACTCCTCATCTGATACGCAGGTGTGCTCCTTACGCTCAGGATAATTGTGTCACTCGGGTACAGGGTCCTTGTATTTTGCTTTGGTCAAGGTGGGTGACAGCTTTTGTTCCCGTGACATTGTGTTGGCCTTCATGGGTGGGTCAATTGCTCACACAATGCGTGAGTCGTGCAATGTAGTCTGGGTGTAACTTTGATATGTGGTCCACTTGCAGATCAGAATCACCACATGTCCCTGGGGTATTTGGCACACCCCCATGCTGCGGGTGGGTACAATGTTTGGGCCTCAGGAGTATGTATGTCAAGTGTGTCACACATGCTTAGCCACCTGCCTACTGACCAGGGCTCATCCCTCTTGCAGGTGGAGCCGGACAGTCATGCCTACTACAGGGCATACAATACACTCTGTACTCCGTGTATCAGCTGACATGTTGTGCTCAGTGAAATGTTCCCTCAGGTGTCTGCCTCTGTGTCGTTGTGCTGTGACTACGTTGTCGGGACTCCTGTGATGTTTATCAGTTAGGGGTCAGCATGCCATCTGCTATTGGAACATGTGAGACAAGACTTCTGTGACTTATAGGTGTTTGATCACTTGACTGTGCAGACAGGTGTATGCGACTGTGACTTTCAGGCAGATGTTCATCATTCACAGCACACTGAGGTGCTCTGGTTCAGAGAGTTGTGTTTCATGTCTCCCATTTGTCCAATTGGTGTGCAGTGGACAAATACGGGTTCAGATGATGTGGTTAGTGAGGGGTGGACATGTGCACTTGTCAGTTACATTACTTGCCTTCCCCATGTCCTAGGATTGTGACACAGTGCAGACTGTTGTTGGCTGGCTGCCATGGCCATGTGACTGGAGACAGTGATGTATGACTTTGCAGGCATGCCTGTGTCATGGCTTTCAACTTCCTAAGAGTGATCCTGCAGGGGAGTGACATGTGCAACATGCACCCCATTGTGGCATTGACTATCCGGACATGGGTGCTTCATGGTGTCTGGTGCTGGTATGCATCTCATGCATTTCTATTTAGACTCTGCCCGTCCATTTATCCAGACACCTGCACTGACTCAGTGGCAAGAGATGTGACGTGGGCATGTTCAAATACTTCACTGTGTTCTCAGCAATGTCCAACAACTGTGTAGGTGGTGCATGTGTCCACACTGGGGTATTACCATCAGACAGGCACCAGACAGATGGGTGCAAGGGCAGGAGGGGTATCTGTTCCATGGTTGACCATCAGACTGACAATTGGCTTTTCCTAATCTGTGTGAGGACTTTTGGCAATGTTCAGCTGGGGATGCCAGGTCTTACTCTGTAATGTGCTGTACTCACTGTGGTGTGTGCGGTCAGTGCAGGTGTCTGATGTTTGTCTGTTTCCCTACTTGTTTGCAGATACATCCACGGCCACAGGAGGGGACAGCTCCACGGACCAGGAGGAGCGGCAGAGCCAGACTGGGTCAACAGCCGACGAGTGGTCGGAGGGACCCAGTGGCACGGAGGGCGAGGGGAGCCACACCGAGGAGTCCTCAGCACCATCCACCTCAGCTGAGGACCACAGCAGCTCGGAGGATGACTCCCTTGTGGAGGCGGGTGTCAGCAGCCACCAAACACCAGCTAGTCTGTCTGGCCCCACCACCACCACCACCACCGCCCTCCCATTGGCTCCCATTCCAGAGGTCCGTGGAGGCTCCCGTGTCCGGGAGCGTGTCTCCTTTGTGCCAGGCACCGCACCTCCTGCCCCTGTGTCCCCTGCTGCCCTGAGTGAGGAATCTGTGTACCTGCTTCGGCAGCTCCATGTAGGGCAGACAGCAATGCTGAGTGTCCTCCATGCACACACCACTCTGTTGACACAGCTGGTGTCGTTCATAGAGGGCATCTCGATGGGTATGTCTGCCCTACAGAGGAGCAATAGGTCCATGGAGTCCTCCCTGACGGCAGCAGTGTCCCTCCTCCAACAGTCCCTCACCCCTCCTACCTCTGCCCCATCCACACTTCCTGGCACCCTACCTGTCCCAAGCACATGCACACCTGCACAAACACCCAGACACACAGACACGAGCAGCACAGATACACCCAAAACCAAAGCAAGACGTGCACACAAGCATCCTCAGGGGACTGATACCACACACACAGGGGATGGGGAACTGACACACACACAGGCAACCACAGTCACTCCGCAATCCTCAAGATCCTCTCCCTCCAAGACCCCTTCCCTTGCCTCACCTGCAACCCCACCTGATAAGCAGCTCTTCCTCAGTGACCTCGGCCTCTTCCCCTCCAATCCCGCTGATCCAGCATACCGGGGGAAGAGGAAGTCTGTTAACCTTCACTCACCTGAAATTCAGGCGTTCCAGATGAGAGATGAGAAGATATTTTCCTATGCCCCCTAAGACCTAGTTCCTCCTAAACCTTTGTCATTTATCAGCTTGGATTCTTAGGTCCTCGGGGGAAGGGGAAAAAAGGGACAAAAGAACCAAAACGATAAATAAAAGGACACTCTCGCCACTCTCTTCACTTCAGTAAGAACACATCTGACGGCAACCTCTGTCGCGGTCCATTGCCTATAAAACAATAAACAACAATGAGTGCAACACTATTTATTTCTAAGACAATCATCCACATGTATCTAACGTTAATGCTATTCTTTGCCCTGTCAATACCTTTGCGTTTATCCTTTATATTCAGAGATGATTTAAAAATGCTTGTCTCTCTCTCTTTCTCTTTTCTGTAACAAATATAAACACATCAGTTTAGATGATTCGTATTGCACCTTACATAAATGTGCACCTCGTTTTTTAGATCACTTACACAACGTCAGGTTTCTTGTGACGCTTTACGAATGCCCCAAATAAGAAACAAAGTGAGCGAAATTATTCTTTGCAATGATTGATTCACAGAGCCTTCTTTCAGTAACTCTGTTGTAACCCTTGCGTTGTTTTTTCTCTTTTGTGTGTCTTAGGTCTTTAGTTAGAAGATCGCGGCAGGAAGACTTACTTCAGCCAAACAGTTTTGAGATAAGTATCTCCTTTCTTATTTACAATTTCAATTGTCTTACATGCATGCATGCGAGCGCGCCCTGCAAGCGGAACGTTCTTACTTGTCTGTTGATTCTGTTTCTTCTTTTTCTCCGTTGCAGGTCGGATGAAGAAACTGGACCAGGAAATGAGCGCCGGAAGATTGTCGGGGGATGGACCAGGAAATGAATCGCCAAGGCAGAGGAGTGCAACGAAAGCCGGAAGAAAACCGGAAGTCGAAGATGAGACCAGAGCGTGCAGCGTCGTCGGGAGATTCCAGGTAAGTGGAGATGCTGGATAGCGGTAAACGAACACAAGCATGCGTAAGCGGGGGCGGCAGTCTTTTATAGCTGCAGAAGGGTGGGGTTTCTCTGCACGTTGCTAGACACGCGTCTAACAGCATAAAAGGAAAGCAACGTGCACACAAGGCAGCGCACCTGTTCCCTGTTGCTCGAGTCCAGTGACAGTCTTATGGAAACAAAAATAAAGCACTGACAAATACAAATAGCAGCAGAATCGGAAGCTCAATTGTTTTAACATGGGTTTACAAAAAGGGCAACATTGACCAGTTACAAAGCAATGCTGACAATAGAGATGGTGTTACCACAGAGTAAACCTGACCAGTTAAACACAGTTTGGTCAAGCTTACCTTGCTGTGTTTAACACTTGGTCAAACAGTTCTTTCCAATCTGAATCTGGAGGGCAATTATGACGGCTGCGCTCTACAAACCCCAACAGTCGCTCCCCTCAAAGGCCTCCCCACTGGCCGTGGTTTGTGTGGATTTCTGAGGTAAAAGGCTCTAATCAACCGAGAGGCGTGCACTGCCGAAGCCGGTTCCCAAGAGTTTTCTTCTACTGGATAACCCTTCCAAGCAATTAAGTAGTGCAACTTTCCTTGCAGTCGTTTTGCATCTAGGATTTTCTGAACCTCATACTCTAAACGCCCATCTATAACAACAGGAGGAGGAGGGGGTCTTGTCTAGTGAGCGGATTATAAGTTTTCAGTAACGATACATGAAAGGTAGGATGCACAGAATACTCGGGGGTAAGAGTAGTTTTACTGATACGGGGGTCAATATTTGAATGACGCTAAAAGGCCCAATATATTTTGGCTGCAGTTTCCTAGGTCCTGCTAATTGTAAATTCTTGGTGGACAACCACACCTTGTCTCCTACCTTAAAATTAGGGGCTGGAATTCTATGTTTATCAGCTTGAGTTTTCATTCGTTCCTTGTACTTTGTTAAATGTTTCACTGCTCTTGCCTGTATGTCTAATAAATTGTGTAATCGATCCGTTACGGCTGGTAAACAAGACCGTTCTACAGACAGAGGTAGCGATTTGGGATGAAAACCTTGTAAAAAGTAGAATGGGGAACATTGTGTAGACACATGAACGCTATTGTTGTAACAGAATTCAGCTAGTGCTAAAGCTTTGTCCCAGTGACTAGTGAATTCTGCCATTAGGCATCGTAGGGTTTGTAATAAGGTCTGGTTCGCCCTTTCCGTCTGGCCATCAGTTTCTGGGTGATAAGCTGTGGACAGAGCTACCTTTACCTTCAATAACTCACAAAAGTGTTTCCAGAACTTTGACACGAATTGACTACCTCTGTCCGAAACAATCTTATTTGGCAAGCCATGTAATCTCACAATCTGCGATAGGAAGATATGACTAAACTCCATTGCAGAGGGGAGTTTTGATAAGGGAACAAAATGGGCCATTTTGGACAAATAATCCACCACCACCAAAATTGTGTTGTGACCATTTGACAGCGGAAGTCCAGTGATAAAATCCACACTTATCGTGTGCCAGGGTTGGGGGGGCACAGGTAAGGGTTGGAGTAAGCCAGCAGGAGCGGTGTGAGAGGATTTATTACTGGCACAAATGGGACAGGTTGCCACAAATTCTTTAACATCTTTTACTAAAGTAGGCCACCAAAAATGTTTTCGACAATTTTCTAACGTTTTCTGAGCTCCAGGATGACCAGCAAGAGGTGACTCATGATTCCACTGCATAACCTTTAGTTGTAAGTCTGCACTAGGTACATATAACAAATCTTCATGGTAAAGCAGACCTTCTTGGAGGGAATTCTTTGAGTCTTGCAACCACTCTTTCACTCGTTCCTTTAAATGTAGTTGTCTAAGCTGAGTCATAAAATCAGGGGAACTTAAAGGTGCTACAATTTTTTGTGGTGGAATAATAGAGGGATTATCTGTCTCTTTCTTAGACTCAATTGTGTGCCCCTACCTAGACAACAGATCCGATAACACCTGTTTGGTACCTGGTCTGAATGTGATTACAAAATCAAAGGAGCTAAAGAAATTCAACCAACGCATCTGTCGAGGAGTGAGAGCTTTTACTGAACTAAAAATTGCAAATTCTTATGGTCGCTAAAAATTGTAACCGGGAATTTGGCTCCCATCAAATGATGACGCCATTCAGTAAATACTAATTTGATTGCCAACAATTCTCTTTCCATGACTGTGTAATTTTGCTCTGCTGGAAGCATCTTCTTTGAATAAAAGGCCACGGGATGCAACTGACCATCCTGTTCGTCCCTTTGAGAGAGAACACCCCCACAGCCACCTGTGAAGCGTCAGCTTCCACAAAAAATGGCAAATCTGGATTAGGATGTCGGAGCACCGGTGCTGAAGTAAATTTTTCTTTTAAGGTTTGAAAAGCCTGTGAGGCCTCCTTAGACCAGTCGAATGGCTGTCCTTTCTTTAACAGTTTTGTAATGGGAACCACTGTTTCCGCAAACTGAGGGATGAAGCGTCTGTAAAAATTGGCAAAGCCCAAAACTCGTTGAACCTCTTTCACCGAAGAGGGTTCTGGCCAATCTAAAATAGCACTCACCTTTTTCTTGTCCATCATGATACCAGCAGGTGAGAGACAATAACCAAGGAATTCCACCTGTCTTGTGTTAAACACACATTTTTCAAGTTTTACAAAAAGGTGGTTGTCTTGCAATTTTGCTAACACGGCCTTAACTTGCTGAGTATGTTCTGCTTCATTCTTGGAATAAATCAAGATATCGTCAATATATACGATCACGCTTATGTCCAAAAATTCGTTTAGCACTTCGTTAATAAAAAACTGAAATGCAGCGGGGGCATTGTACAGGCCAAAGGGCATGACGGTGTACTCATACAATCCAAATTTAGTTCTGAATGCCGTCTTCCACTCGTCATGCTCCTTTACTCGTACAAGATGATATGCCCCCCGCAAGTCCAACTTGGTATAGATTGTTGAATCTCTCAACTGGTCTAACAATACGGGTATTAATGGTAAAGGATATTTATTCTTTATAGTGATCTTATTCAATCCATGATAATCGAGACAAGCCCTCAAGCCACCATCTCGCTTCGGGATAAAAAATAAAGGCGAAGAGACAGGGGACGTGGAGTGACGGATGAAACCTAATTCCAGAAGTTCATCCAAATATGATCTTAGATATTTTGTTTCTTCCTCAGATAGCGCATACACTCTACTGTTGGGTAGAGGAGCTCCTGGTATCAAGTCTATGCGACAATCATATGGTCTGTGAGGGGGCAGAACAGTGGCCTTGATAGGGTCAAACACGTCTGTAAAGTCCTGATACTCGGGTGGAATGAGACTTGCAGTGACTAACGAATTCGCACAATGAACAATGGTTTCGAACTCTTGGTGGGCTACTTGGTAACATTGGGCCTTGCAGAATAGAGAATTCAGGGTTACTGTTCTAGTCTCCCAATTTATTAATGGGTTATGTGTGATAAGCCAAGGAACTCCTAATATAACCCCAAAGGCAGGGGTATCAATCAGATCAAAACTAATGGACTCCGTATGTCCATTTTGACAAACCATGACCATAGGCTCTGTTTGATGGGTTATTTCTCCTGAAGACAGAGCAGTGCCATCTACAGCGCATACCGGTTCTGGTTGTTCTTTAAGTCTAACGGGCATCTGAAGTTTCTGGGCTAGTTGATTATCAACGAAATTTCCGGTTGCTCCTGAATCCAATAGGACTGACACAGTATGTCTGATTTGGGCATTTAATATTAGAATGACTTGAATTATAAAATGTTTTGGTATTCTGGGTACAAACTTGAGTCGAGATTGGGAGATCTTAGTCTGATGCTGCCTCGTGCAAGTGATCTCCTTCCTTGACGAGTTACCTAGTTTTCCTGCTCAGAAGGGTTCTTTGCTGCTACGCTAACCTTTTTAGGGGTTTTTGGTTTAGTAGGACATTCTTTTGCAAAGTGACCGGACCGACCACAATACAGACACAGGTTTAATTTTCTACGACGTTCTTTTTCTTCTGGGGTGAGTGGCCCCTTAATTATACCTATCTGCATGGGTTCTGACTCGGTTTGTTTGACTTCGGCCTCTTTCTTTTCTGTCTTTAGCCACGTTAACCTACTTTCAACTCTGATCTTGTCACCTTTTCTTTCGTTTAGCCTATGGTCTAATTTAACCACCAGATCAACAAAGTCGGAATATTCATCTGGAAGGTCCACTATGTGGGCCAGGGCGTCTTTTAACTCATCACGCAATCCACGATAAAACAGAGATATGCGTTTTCTTCTGGCCATTGAGTCTCTGTTAACAGACGATTGAAATGAGTTAAATACGTCAAAAGGTCTTTACCAGATTGTTTCAAGTTCAGCAGCTCATTATCACTAGCTTGTACATACGTATGTTTAGCAAACAATTTAGTCATAGTTTGTTTAAACAATGGCCAATTATATAGCACCTGATCATTTCTGTCTATATAAGGTATCGACCAGTTTGCAGCAGTGCCTCCCAGGTATGAAAGCACAAACGCCACCTTAGCTGCGTCAGACACAAAAGCCTGAGGTTTACACATAAAATGTAATTGGCATTGGCTAATGAAGATATTAAACTTTGCACTGTCACCCAAAAACCGTTCCGGGGCCGATAAAGGCACCGTAGGCGGAACTGCAACAGTGACCTGTATTGGTGTCGTGCTCTCTTCGGTATTCCTAAAAGAACTTGTCGTTTTAGGTTTGGTTCCTGTCTCAAAGGATGAGGTAAAGGGGGGAACTGTTATATTTGACCAACACCAAATCCCTGGGTTTATAACGTATGACTTCTTGTCGCAATTCTAAGTTTTCTTGCTTTAGCTTCTGCATTTCTAACTGCATAGACTGTAACAATCCTGCAACAGTTCTATCAGTCTCGGTATCCTCAAATAAGGCTTGCGCCATGTCACGGGTATCTATATGATCTCTGTTTGGGTCCATCTCTCAACTAGAACTTTAATGTTGTGAAGGCTTGTGTTTCTGTTAACCTTCACTCACCTGAAATCCAGGCGTTCCAGATGAGAGATGAGAAGATATTTTCCTATGCCCCCTAAGACCTAGTTCCTCCTAAACCTTTGTCATTTATCAGCTTGGATTCTTAGGTCCTCGGGGAAGGGGAAAAAGGGACAAAAGAACCAAAACGATAAATAAAAGGACACTCTCGCCACTCTCTTCACTTCAGTAAGAACACATCTGACGGCAACCTCTGTCGCGGTCCATTGCCTATAAAACAATAAACAACAATGAGTGCAACACTATTTATTTCTAAGACAGTCATCCACATGTATCTAACGTTAATGCTATTCTTTGCCCTGTCAATACCTTTGCGTTTATCCTTTATATTCAGAGATGATTTAAAAATGCTTGTCTCTCTCTCTTTCTCTTTTCTGTAACAAATATAAACACATCAGTTTAGATGATTCGTATTGCACCTTACATAAATGTGCACCTCGTTTTTTAGATCACTTACACAACGTCAGGTTTCTTGTGACGCTTTACTGAATGCCCCAAATAAGAAACAAAGTGAGCGAAATTATTCTTTGCAATGATTGATTCACAGAGCCTTCTTTCAGTAACTCTGTTGTAACCCTTGCGTTGTTTTTTCTCTTTTGTGTGTCTTAGGTCTTTAGTTAGAAGATCGCGGCAGGAAGGCTTACTTCAGCCAAACAGTTTTGAGATAAGTATCTCCTTTCTTATTTACAATTTCAATTGTCTTACATGCATGCATGCGAGCGCGCTCCGCAAGCGGAACGTTCTTACTTGTCTGTTGAATCTGTTTCTTCTTTTTCTCCGTTGCAGGTCGGATGAAGAAACTGGACCAGGAAATGAGCGCCGGAAGATTGTCGGGGGATGGACCAGGAAATGAATCGCCAAGGCAGAGGAGTGCAACGAAAGCCGGAAGAAAATCGGAAGTCGAAGATGAGACCAGAGCGTGCAGCGTCGTCGGGAGATTCCAGGTAAGTGGAGATGCTGGATAGCGGTAAACGAACACAAGCATGCATAAGCGGGGGCGGCAGTCTTTATAGCTGCAGAAGGGTGGGGTTTCTCTGCACGTTGCTAGACACGCGTCTAACAGCGTAAAAGGAAAGCAACGTGCACACAAGGCAGCGCACCTGTTCCCTGTTGCTCGAGTCCAGTGACAGTCTTATGGAAACAAAAATAAAGCACTGACAAATACAAATAGCAGCAGAATCGGAAGCTCAATCGTTTTAACATGGGTTTACAAAAAGGGCAACATTGACCAGTTACAAAGCAATGCTGACAATAGAGATGGTGTTACCACAGAGTAAACCTGACCAGTTAAACACAGTTTGGTCAAGCTTACCTTGCTGTGTTTAACACTTGGTCAAACAGTTCTTTCCAATCTGAATCTGGAGGGCAATTATGACGGCTGCGCTCTACAAACCCCAACAAAGTCCACCCACACAGAGGGGAGTGCCCCTCGCCCCCGGACACCCTCCCCCAGGCGCAGGCAGAGTGAGCCCCCCACCCGCAAGTCCCCCCGGTCCCGGAAGAGCAAGACCCCGCCACAGCCCTGCAAGTCAACCACCCAGTCTCTCACCTCCATCCCCCAGGCCACCATTCCACAGGTTCCACCGCCACACCCTGCCCCAGGTTCCCCACACACCGATACCGCATCCCCAAACTGCTTAGGCCCCCCCTGCCACTTGCTCTTCCACCCCCAAACCAGACGCTCTGCCTGTTTGTGCCACTGGTGTGGAGACCGTGTCCCCCCTCTGTCCTGCCCAGCTCTTCTGCCCCCCTTCCACTACCTTGGAGTCATGCACTGCGGTGGAGTCCACAACCACCCCGTCTGACTCGGGCACTGCATTGGGGACCCAGTCCACTCCATTTGACCACCCCACTGCAGTGGTTGCAGCACCAACACCATCTGACTTGAGCCCTGCGGTGGTGCCAGCCCCCTGAGTCAGACACCTCCACTGCAGTTGCCGGTGACACTCCTGCACCCACCTCCCCTTCACTGCCTCCTTCTGGCATCCCCTGATCCTGTCCCTGCGGTGCCTGGCCTACCCCTCGTATGCCCCTCCAAGGGGATGTCCCCTGTCCGTACCTGTGCAGGCAAGCAATTGTTGACAAGTTGTCACACATCACCCTGTTGGGACTGTATATTTGGACTGGCCATTGGCCTTAGTTTATTTTGGACTTTTGATTTGAGTTGCACACTTGCTGAATAAAGCCTACTTTTGTTTACTTGTGGTTAATCTTTGGAGGTACATGATGTAGATGTGTAGAATCATGCATTTGCTGTTGTAATAGTGTTCAGATCAGGTAAATGAAGTTTTGCTGTGATGGGCTCTATGTGGTCCATGGGATATGTATCCTAATCTAGTCTGGATCTATAGCATCCTTTGCTGCAGTCTGAGGGTATAATGTTCAGCATTTGACACAGGGATGTACGTTTAGCATTTGTAGATTACCATCTTTGTCCTACACTGATGCACATCTGGTGGGCTTACCACTGTCCAATGTTCCTAGTACCCTGACTGTGTGCCCGTCTCCAATGGACATGCAGTTTAGCACATCAAATTTGGAGGACTCATCTGTGTACACTGTGCAAGTTGCTTGACACGTGTCTTGGGTGTATGCAGATGACTGACGTGACACTCCCGTGCCCAGGCTGATATGAGCAGAGCCTTCAGTGTGTTGTAGTTGTTGACTCACTGACCGAGTGTTCTGATGACATGTTTGAGTCGTGCACAGACAAGGTTTGGCACAGCTGACCTTCCACAGGAGTGGAGTGCCCTCATGGCAGTGCGTGATTCCGTGATATAGGCTGTGCCCGTGTTGTGTGTTGTGTAGGCATGTCTGTGCGTGTTCCCGTCTCCTTTTCCTACACAGGCTGTGTCCCTACGGATGATCCTGTTTGTGATGCTTGCTGAGTTGTTCTGTGTTCATCCAGCATCTTGGACCTGGTTTCTCCGGGATGTGGGTGCATGGCAAACTAATGTTCATGAGGTTGTCATCCCTAGTTGTCTTTGATGTCAGGGCTGGGGATGTGGGCAAACGCAGATGGGACACAGTCAGGATTCCTCTTGGCACTTGTTGGTTACACAAGTAATGTGATTTTCTGTTTGTGTATGCTTTCAGTGATTGTGACACGTTGTGTGTGTGACTGCTGCCACTCCTCAGGGTCAGAGCTGCAATGTTGGAAGTTGTCTATGTGTGTCCTTTGTGGGTCAGCTTGGCTTCTTCATTGGTGTGTGACTATGGCCAGGATCCCATTGTTTGGGGTGGATTTTACGTCATGCCCATGTACGGCATACTGTGCAGTGTGTCAGACATTCACAAGTCTTGTTGACTGGCCATGTGTGATGGGTTTCTGCACCTTAGTTCCCCCCACCACCCCTGGGATTGTCATGGGTGCATGTGCAATGTCAGCAGTCCATGTCAGCTTCACTGCTGCACATTGGTGGACATCAAGGTGTGTGGCGTTGAGTGTGTGCAAATGTGAGTTGTTGCACGGCTGGGGCACTACCTCCATATTGTCCTTGGCTGGCAGGCCATGCTGAGTGCTTTGTACTTGTATAGGTGTGATGGTAGTTTGTTGCTCAGGACACATGGCTGTGGTTCACAGTGTGGATGACATCTACCTTTGTCATCACAGTGTGATTGTCATGCAGGCTAGTGTCACCACAATGTGGGGTCCCTGGGGGGAGTGCTGTGGTGGTTCTGTCTCTTGCTGTGTTTGTTGCTGTTCCTACAAGCTTGTGTGACATGTATAATTTGGGCTCCCTCTCATCTCACAATACCTGTTTGCCCACATAGGGGAATCCAATCCATGAGTTACTTTTGTATGTGACTGTGTTGACATCTGTGTATTAGTGAATCTGGCCTCCTCATGTGTTGTGTGTTTGCCTGGGGACACTGGCACACAACCCCCTCACCTGTTGTGTTTGATATGCAGTGTGAGTCTGCCTGTTTGTGTTTGTGCATTTGCACCACTGCATTGGCATATCTTTAGTTTGCCATTGGCTGTATGTTGTTTGTTGGCTTTCCCCTGCTGGCCCTGGGACTGCTAGGTCATCAGTCAGCACATTGATCATGGTTAGTATGTCCCATTGCTGCCATGGTATGGTATTTGTTCACCTGACATCTACAGTCTCCACAGGATATCTACATTTGTGTGTCCATTGGTGCAGATATGTGGGTCTGCATTATGATGCTCACTTCTGTCATTGTGTTATTTGTGAATGTAGACAATGTGGGCCACCATGGCTGATGTTTGTGTGCACATGGCCAGAAAGATGTGTCATTGGCACTGCACTGCTTGCCTCACACAATCTATGTTGCTATGGGACACAAGCACTACAATGCCACTGTAGTGTTTGGTGTTGTGTGGCCAGGAATAATCCCTGCAGTTTTGTTTTTGCAGCTTTTACCAGGACTACACTTACCTTTTGGGCACTGTGGTGATGGGGCTTTGGGCCCCATTGCCACACTGTTCAAAATGTGCTTCAGCTATGGAGCACACACTTACCTTTTGGGCACTGTGGTGATGGGGCTTTGGGCCACATTGCCACACTGTTCAAAATGTGCTTCAGCTATGGAGCACACACTTACCTTTGGGCACTGTGGTGATGGGGCTTTGGGCCCCATTGCCACACTGTTCAAAATGTGCTTCAGCTATGGAGCACACACTTACCTTTGGGCACTGTGGTGATGGGGCTTTGGGCCACGTTGCCACACTGTTCAAAATGTGCTTCAGCTATGGAGCACACACTTCCCTTTTGGTCACTGTGGTGATGGGGCTTTGGGCCCCATTGCCACACTGTTCAAAATGTGCTTCAGCTATGGAGCACACACTTACCTTTGGGCACTGTGGTGATGGGGCTTTGGGCCACATTGCCACAGTGGTCATGGTCTGCTTGCATTGTGTAGGCCACACACACAATTATGTGTGACATGTGTTAGGGGGTCACATTGTATGTTCAATGTCATGTTCAGTGTTGTATGCATTGTTGTATGCATTTGACACAGACCACACACGCTTGTCATGGTGTTGGGGGTGGGATGTAATTTTCTGACAGTCCTTATGTGGGAGTATGCTAGTTGTGTCATGCATTACCCGTCCTATGAGTAGGGGTGGTTGTAGTGACAGACATCCAGCCCCCTATGGGTGGGGATGGCAGTGGTGGCAGGCATCCAGCCCACCCTGAGTAGGGGTGGTGTTAGTGGTAGGCATCCATCCCCCTGTGGGTGGGGATGGCAGTAGTGGCAGGCATCCAGCCCCCCCTGAGTGGGGATGGTAGTAGTGGTAGGCATCCAGACCCCCATGAGTGGGGATGGTAGTAGTGGTAGGCAGCCAGCCCCCCATGAGTGGGGATGGTAGTAGTGGCAGGCATCCATCCCTCCATGAGTGGGGATGGTAGTAGTGGTAGGCATCCAGCCCCCCATGAGTGGGGATGGTAGTAGTGGTAGGCATCCAGACCCCCATGAGTGGGGATGGTAGTAGTGACAGGCATCCAGACCCCCATGAGTGGGGATGGTAGTAGTGGCAGGCATCCAGACCCCCATGAGTGGGGATGGCAGTAGTGACAGGCATCCAGCCCCCCATGAGTGGGGATGGTAGTAGTGGTAGGCATCCAGACCCCCATGAGTGGGGATGGTAGTAGTGACAGGCATCCAGCCCCCTATGGGTGGGGATGGCAGTAGTGACAGGCATCCAGACCCCCATGAGTGGGGATGGTAGTAGTGGCAGGCATCCAGACCCCATGAGTGGGGATGGTAGTAGTGGTAGGCATCCAGCCCCCCATGAGTGGGGATGACAGTAGTGACAGGCATCCAGCCCCCCATGAGTGGGGATGGTAGTAGTGGTAGGCATCCAGACCCCCATGAGTGGGGATGGTAGTAGTGACAGGCATCCAGCCCCCTATGGGTGGGGATGGCAGTAGTGACAGGCATCCAGACCCCCATGAGTGGGGATGGTAGTAGTGGCAGGCATCCAGCCCCCTATGGGTGGGGATGGCAGTAGTGACAGGCATCCAGCCCCCATGAGTGGGGATGGCAGTAGTGACAGGCATCCAGCCCCCCATGAGTGGGGATGGTAGTAGTGGTAGGCATCCATCCCCCTATGGGTGGGGATGGTAGTAGTGGCAGGCATCCATCCATCCCCCTATGGGATCATTGCTGTCTATATAAGGTATCGACCAGTTTGCAGCAGTGCCTCCCAGGTATGAAAGCACAAACGCCACCTTAGCTGCGTCAGACACAAAAGCCTGAGGTTTACACATAAAATGTAATTGGCATTGGCTAATGAAGATATTAAACTTTGCACTGTCACCCAAAAACCGTTCCGGGGCCGATAAAGGCACCGTAGGCGGAACTGCAACAGTGACCTGTATTGGTGTCGTGCTCTCTTCGGTATTCCTAAAAGAACTTGTCGTTTTAGGTTTGGTTCCTGTCTCAAAGGATGAGGTAAAGGGGGGAACTGTTATATTTGACCAAGCCAAATCCCTGGGTTTATAACGTATGACTTCTTGTCGCAATTCTAAGTTTTCTTGCTTTAGCTTCTGCATTTCTAACTGCATAGACTGTAACAATCCTGCAACAGTTCTATCAGTCTCGGTATCCTCAAATAAGGCTTGCGCCATGTCACGGGTCACGCATTGGTGATGGCCATCCCGCCCCTATGGTTCTGCTGTTGCTAGTGTACGTCATTTGTGCATCCCTATGTGTGTGTGACATATTTCGGGTAAGTGTCGTTTGTTTGTGTTGTGGGTGTTTGACTTACCATCTGCGCCGTACGCGTCCGTACCGGTCCCGGTAATAGATGTAGAGTATTGGTAGGACCTGCACGATGGGATTCATAGTTGGGTCGTCTCGTTCGGGTTTCTCGTGGCTTCGACTCGTACTCGTCGCTGGCTTGTTCGTCTGGTAGCTGTGGATCGTCTTGTGGCGCGAATCGGAGCTTATGTACAGCTCTCCCGGATGCTCAAACGTGCCGGACGTAGCGACGAGTTCGGCGCGTACGGAAGACGCATCGTACTAGTCCGGCCGGAAGGTGCTGTGTCTTTGGTTCCGTGCGACTCGATTCAGCGTTTACGGATCCGGCTCGGGCGGGGAACAGGAGCTGGAATGGGTAAGTACGGCTCGCTCGGAATCTGGGCTGTTATGCGCATCGTACTTGTTCGTTCGGTTGAGTGTTCGAGTCGGTCGGAAAACACACGTTCGGCTGGTATTTTTTCCGGACGAATACTGTTAGGTGCGCTTCCGTCCGACATCGGAATCGACCCCTCTGTGTTTAGTAATATGTGCTGCAGGCAATGCAATTTCACCAAAAACAGGTGCTTGGAGGTCTTAAACCTGTTCTAAGCCTGCTCACTGTCGTAGGTTGTATTCATGAGACAGATCTAGTATTACCTAGTTCAACAATCATTCCTACTGCTTCGATGTCAAAAGGAAGCTTAGAGCATATGGTGACAAAAAAGGCTTGACACTTGGCAACATCACCCGTACAAAGTACTGTGACTACCTTTAAGGGAAATATTGAGCTGTGATCATTCTTTACTCCAATGATGGAAAATGCACTTGAGCAGTGCACACTGCATAGAACACAAAGATAAAAAGCGTTGTGCAATTGTCACACCTTTTCTGCGGAAGATACTGCTTTCAAATAAACAAAGTCCCATTTACATACATGGTAAAAATAGATGCCTAGAGGCCTTTGAGCTGGCTTTCAAACGAACACAAAATATCATAGACATGACCCGACAATGTAAATAAACTTCATTCACACTGTGAACTGCACAAGCAAGTGACCAAAGTCATTCTGCAATATTTCCTCTGAGCTGAATTGCAATTATGATAATAATTATATGTTTAAGAGCGCTACCTTTTATATGATTAAATGGTCTTCGGGTATTCAGTTTGCATTCAGTGTAACATGTTGATAATTCTAATATGAATGGCACTTATTAATATTATGTATTTATTCTGAATCCTTGAAAATTATATATTTGCAGTTACCGATATCTGCATACCATACTATCATAAATATGTGCCAGAGTGAATCTACTGAAGTTTGCAATACTGATCAGTTTGTAACCCACATGGATAATTCCATATAATAACGAGTGCAAGCTAGAGTTTGTAATCTGAATGGATGACTCCTTTTCAAACTGAACCAGTGCAATTGAGTTTATAACCCTAATGATGTCGCTTTGTGGAGGTAAACCAATACTGTAAAGTTCGTAATCCTAATGGATGACTCTTTATGAAAACAAATAAGTGCAAGTTATGAAAGTGAAGCAAGATACTTATCTGATTTCAAAGATACCTTTCATCGACTTCACAGTGAAATGGAGGTAAACAAATTACAAAGCAAGTCCCAGTTGCAGCAACTATGAATCACTATTTCCTTGCAAGGATGCTATGGGTCAGGAGCAACTTATACTCTAGACATTCAAGATGGCCACCAACCCTGGCAAAACATGTGAGAGTCCTATGGCCCAAGGAAAACGTGGTACTTCTAGCCTTTATTGAGGTGATTAATGGAGCGCTTCTTTCTGAGACACAATGCATCTGTCCAGATGATGCCCACGGTCTGCTTACATGTCCATCCTCTTCTGCTCTTCAAGACATGCAAGTTCAGAAGCTTCGGAAAAACGCATCACCGGTGTGTAGATTTAAGCACATCCCAAACCGCATTCTGAAATATATATTGTTTTATATTCCTTTTTCTTTACCTCTTATTAAGCTGCCCTCACTCCTCTATATTTCTTCAGACTGCTCATCATCCTCTGTGGTGGTTCTAGTACTTAGCAGAACTGCTTTTAAGCAGTCTTTACAGTCAGACCATAAACCAATGTGACTGACACACTCCATACAGAAGGAATAGAGACTTTCCACCTCTGCAATATCATGGTCCAAGCTCACAGTCTTTCTGAAGTACCTATTCCTCAACATCTCCTGGTTCTGCCTCCTTGAGGGCCTTTCTAGTAGATGGCACAACTACCTCTTTACATGTGCTATCTAAAGCAGTGCCAAAGCTGAATACCGCTCAATCCACTTTACAGCAAAATGCATCTTTTATATTTAAAAGCTTGGAACATTGAGAAAATCCTCGACCACTAGTTACCTTAATTCATGGTAGGTTTGTACGTTATATAGAAACCTTTTTGTGTCCTCCTACTGCAAATCACTGAAGAATGAAATAAAGGAGGAAATACACCCTCCAGTGGCAAATCTGCTTCGTCAGTGGATTAACCTATCTGCCGCATCTTTTGCAAACCGCTGACGAGGAAACAGCCAGATGGATCTATAGGGTTGAAAACCTACATCAGCTTTGTAACTTTTATTTGAGCAGCAAGTGCTATAGTGTACTTCGGCAGGTTCAACAAGGTTTGTGCAATGTCTGGCTGACCATATATTCAGAAATTAAACGGAGGGGTATGGAGATTGTTGGAGAAGGATGCATGTTTTCTAACCATGTCATGAATGAGGCAAAAGATGTGGCTGTCTTAAAAAATGCTACTGAAAGAGTGCACAAATGTCAAATGGGCAAAGTAGCATATTCCTGTGAATTCCTGGTAGCAATAAAAGGGCAGCAAGAAGGGTGCCGACCCAATCTGGATCTCAAAACAACAAACAAGGGTAAATAATAAAGGTTTAGAGTGTTTTACCATATTTAACCTTAACTGTTCCATAGACCTTGAAGATCCATATTTCTAACAAAACTATTGCTCAAAACTCAAGCAGTGGCGTAGAATGAGTGTCCAAATCTCAAAATGGCAATATGGCACATTCCTTCTATGGAAACATAGACTTGAGATCATATTTTCGGTAGCACCACCTCTTTCTGATTTTGTCCAGTTGCAGTATATCTTTGGCAAATGGTTGATAATGCTGCATCACTTTTAATATTACCAAGAACTATTTCTGCTACTGTGTCTGTTACCTATATGTTTTATTCCTTAATCTACTCTGGTTGAAGGTCTGTGCTCTTCCTGTATTTTTGGCGAACAAAGCAAACACAAGGAGATGATGGACGGAGCGCTGAAACTTTTCAGACACTCACCCCCAGTCACAAATCTGGGTTGAATCCATCATAGTTCTTTAGCTCACTTCGCCACCCCAGTTCAGACACAGCTATATGCAAATCAGTCTTGACCCTGTGCCTCATGAGAACAGTCCAGCCCGAACTGCCAAGCCATGGCTTCCCTGGACCGGAAACAAGCATCCTGGGACCGGTTTCGGGCTAACAGCCCTCATCATCCAGGCTAGCTTGAATCCAGTGGCAAAGTGAGCAAGGGACCCACGTCTGGCATACCCTGCCAACTTATGGCGAACAAAGCAAACACAAGGAGACGATGGACAGAGCGCTGAAACTTTTCAGACACTCACAGTCACAGATCTCGGTTGAATCCATCATCGTTCTTTAGCTCACTTCGCCACCGAATTTAAGACCAAAACTTAAGTTTAACTGAGACAAAATCCTAACTTTACGACTTTCGGTAGTTGTAAAGTTAGGAGTTTGTCTCAGATTACTTTTGTGAATCGGGCCCTTTGCCTATAAAGGGCATTTACTCTGTTTTAGCAGCAACACGATGAACATTAGTGAAAGACGATATTAGGCCATACTTTGCTAAGTGATAACACGGTATTGCTTCTTCCTGGTCAAGTGTCTTACTTAAGCACCAGATGCAGAAACTGTTCCATTTGAATGCATTGGGACACTATGCTGATAGTTTCTTAGCCACCTTGAAAATCTTCATATAGAAGAGAAAAACATTCTGCACAAGAACCTCCTGTATGACTCCTGAAAGGGGAAGAGGGACTGGAAGCTTCGACTGGCAATACCATGCTGCAGCTATGAGAATCATCCTCAGTCTGGTTCTCAAGCAATGTCATCATAAGATTAAAAGATAGAAATATGTCCTACTAGCTGATTTCAAGGGCATTACCTGTGAAGTTGTGTTTTGGATTTTTGGATGTGACAGTTTTCTTTTTTCCAATGTTCAGTGGTCGAAATGTGGTGCTCGTACAGACTGAAGACTTCTTTGCTTCTTTCTTGTTGCTGATAACTCATTTTAGGTATTCTGCTAGGGATCGTCTTAAAGTGACTTATTTGACATTTTCCACACCTTGAAGATGGATTGCCTTAATCTGTGTATTCCGGCATAGAAGTCAGTATAATATAGTTTTGGCTTCTTTTAAGATCGCCATAGATGCCATTCCTCCCTATATGGATTGTCTTTTTTACCATAATTATGCTTGAATTTAGAGCTGGCAGAATCTACCCGAGGGCTTGGTGAAATCATTCTCTGCTCGAGCTAGTCGATGTGAAAAGTCTTTTTTGTCCAGGCTCCTTGGTTCCATGTCATGAGATCTTTTTCTTGAAGAGCTTCCTCCGAAATATGTCCTTCTTCTATCCCCAAGTGAAAGATTAGAAATGTGTTAAACTCAGCTTGTTTTCCATTCTCCACACTTCTAGCAGCCAAATCTTTGAGACATTCCTAGAGAGGGCTCATATGTGGCAAGGCACAATGCAACAGAGAGTGTCATCAATTCTAGAAGGGACGTGATCTCTCTGGCTATGGACCAGGCAAGCATTGTATTTCTAATTTCTTCCAATCAATAGAAAATAACATATTGCTTTCCTTCAGCCCAACACAGGTCTCAGTTGTTGTATTCTGTGCACTGTGTGAGTGGCAGATTTGCAGTAATTTGTCTGGAGTTTCTCGACCTTTGAGGACTCCATAGGGCAGGCTGTTTGCCATTCTTGAAGGACTTTATCATAGGATTGTGCCTTGAGAAGCCAATTGTTTACATGCAGGGTGATAAAGATCTTCATGTGCCTATGATGGACTGCTACCAACTCTATCCACTTGGAGATGACTCATGGAGCTGTCTTGAGGGTGGAAGGTCAAACTTTGAACTGAAAATACTGTTTCTTTACCACAAACCTCAGGAACCTCCTGTGTTTTGAGTAGTGATATCGACATATTGATCTTGAAGGTCTAAAGAACAATTGAGATTAAATATGGTAAAACACCAACATCCTGAACCTTTATTTCTACAGGCAATGTATTGATACCAGAAAGTGAAGGGTCCAGTAAAAGTGCCTGCTAACAAGAAAGGAAGACTGAGTACAGTAAAGGGTTCTGCTCCTTCCCAAGACCTGACAAGGGCTCAAACTGTCAGCAAGGGATCAAATTGTCAGCAGGGAAGAGGTGACCGTTGACACCCAGGACCCTGAAGAACCATTGTTTCAGAACAGATTAGCTGCAGGAAGGAAGCAAGATGCCTTACAGAAAAAGAGTTCTGTTGAGGAATGGAACATGGGTGGTGGCCTTATTAGACAGTAAAAAAACTGTAGTCCATCAGAAACTCAAACTCCACATGATCATGGAGTAGACTAGTGATTATGTATAAATACATATCTATAAACAAACCAAATTTAACCCACAGTTTGAGTATAAGTTGAAGGGGATATTGAAGGAACAATCTAGATGATTTAATAAACTCACTTAATGGATTCCTATGATAGAATACTAACGGTGGAAGAGTGACCCCACACAAGTTATAATTGAGGTTCCATCAGGGGAGGAAGTTATAATGAGAGCCTTCTCATTAGTGCTCCTGACACTTAGATACCAATATGCCACAAAGCTAGCATTACAGTTGTCTCCGGTACTAAACAAAAATGAAGAAGGGTCAGACACTTTTGAGGGCTAAACTACAGATTCTATAACAATAGACAATAAAAACAGAGGCCTAGAATCACAGCCAAAATTACAAAACTAAGCAATATTAGTCATATGTCCATCAACAGTGATCCTTCCCTGTACCCATTTTTAAAGTGGATAAGTCTTATAGAATTGTATTAGATTAGCGCAATTTGGGGGATATTCACAAGGACCTACAGCCGATTTATTCCCACCTTAACCCATCAAAAGTGGAGATAGATTTAACACTCCATTCACAAGCGGGTGCAAACTGCAGACATCACCAGTATTCCCGCGACAACTGCCCCAAAATTTAACACCACGGTGGACACCACCAACCAACCCTAATGAGATGCAGAGTAGGCATTCCCGTGCAAAAACAGACGAAAAAACCACAACACCACTTTCACAACGAACTGCCAGATCTGCGAAGCGAACCAAAAACAGGCGATAAGCCGCGGTAGCACCAGTGATTTAACACCTGCCTTTTGCTGGTGTTAAGCAGGACGACTACCTGCAGCATGAAAGGGAGCCCAGCCAAGAGCCACACCCGAAGACCCACAGATGCCATGGAGACAATGACCATGCAGCTCCGAGACCCATGAGGGTCACAACACCCACCCCCACCCACTCCAGGCCCGCCACCACCCCCAGGACCCCCCCCCCGGGAACACCACAGAGGCAGCGTACACAAAGACAGCAGACCCACCTGAAATGCACCTGCCACCCAGACCCAACGCCAGAGGAGGACATTGCCCACTACAGGCCCAAAAGGACAACCATCCCCCGCATCCTGACCCACATCCCCCACCTGCTGACGGTAACAACCCAGCGGACTACCAACAACCCTCCGCAGACAAAGCTGCCGGCTGCGCAGCACATGTCGGCCTCTGGTACCATCCAACCCACAACTGCCAGAGTCGGAGGAGTCACACAGCCAGCCCCATACAAGGTTATCACACCTGTCCTGGATGCCAACAACAGCCTGGTACCCCAGCACCTCCACTTCACCCACACTGCGCAGGAGCTGCTGGAGACCAAGCAAGGCCCCTACGCCATAGCTGGATTCCCTCACGTGTCAGGGCCAATCAACTGCACACATGTACCCCTCGTGCCCCCCTGCCGACACTGCACACAACAGAAAGCACACGCAAATCATGAATGTGCAGGCAACAGTGGACCGCCCGGGACTCCTCAACAATGTCGTGGCCAACTCCCCAGGCAGAGTGCATGATTCTCACATCTCCGGACAGTCCAGCATCACCCAGCACTCCCAGGATGGCACCCATGGAAATGCAGTGCCCGCTGGTAAGACCAAAATTAACACACCACACACCTCCAGCGCACAGTCATGCAACTCACGACTCTGGCAATGGGCACGCAGCACAACTACATACAACATGACACACAACATGCCAACTGACCAGACACGACAACACGACTCCATTGTGAAGCTGGCCTTGCCATGCCCACAACCCAGCCACGGCATGGCACCACAGACACACAATAGCAGGATGTGAGGAGAGGCATGGAGCAGGCATGTGCGAGAGCGGCAAGTGATCAAGGAATGTGAACCCACCCAATGCCAGGTGTGGCGTGGAGGTGCCGGACAGACCACAGAGTGCAAACCACGGAAATGGCCATGTGGAGATCAACTGCTGGTGCATGGAGTGTAGTGGCCAGTGGATGCTACCATGTCCCCACAGGCTGTGGGGCAGAACGCAGAAATGTCGCACGTTACGTCCCCCCTGCATGCGCGTGCGTAGTGGGTTGGACCTGCGTACGCCAGGCCTGCGTAGGGGTGTGAACAAAAACCCTGTCGCACTGGGCGTGGTTCTCATTCGGAATGGACAACGCGTCTGCCAGTGCGGCGGCTCTCGGCCCGCCACGAGTCCTGCGCCGAGCACGGCGGGGCCTGCGTCCCTGTGCGCCTGCTGCACCCCGGGCCGCTGGTCCCCCGACCCGTCATGCCGGCCACAGCGCACCAACGAGGCTCCGCTCACCTGCCTACACCGGTGTGTGTCGATGAGGGCCCACCACGTGCCGGTGCAAGCTCCAAGCACCAGTCCCGCGACCTCTGCAGACCATCGCTGGCCCCCCTGTTGTATTCCGCTTTAGGTGTCCGTATATAGGTTTTCCTGAAACATGTCCTTATATAGGCACAATTCGCATTTCCCTTATATAGGCATAAGATCCCAGTCCTTATTTAGGCATTAGCCATGCTATCCAAATACAGGCATGGTCACTTACATCCGTCCACCCTAACGTCACAACGAGTTCTTAGAAACCAGACCCTTAAGCTCTTGGGAGTTCCCCTAGCACAGGATTATTGATTTCTCCAAGAACTCATTTATTATGCATGAACCGCTATACCTTAAGGGTTCATTCCTGACGTCTTCCTCTGCCCGACTTTACGTCAATGCTAACATTCCAAGGCACCTACCGGGTATACATATACCTTCCCTTGCCCAAGCAAGTAGGAGGAGACCTCGACTTTAGAGGAGCCCGTGTCCCGGCCTGACGCACTGACAAGAGACGCTGTCATCCCTGCTCGCAGAGAATCCAGCTTCCAGTGTTCTGACTCCCTTCGCGGGGTGTTAGAGTTCGAGACCCGGAAGGAGATTCCCACCTCTCTCATTCTCAAGGTATGGAGCTGACTAGAACCTAGAGGGACTCTTGGCATACTAGACTTGGCATACTAGACTATAGCATACCATACTATAGAATACTTCACCTACTTCTTACCTTGCACTACACTTAGGTTAGGTACACTGGGGTAGAACTAGTTAGAGAAGCATCTTATGAGTACTCGCATTTTTAGCTTATGTTATTTATGTATATGAATATATGTGTCATAGCTAAAAGATAATGCTAGCGCAGTATTATTTCTTTCTACTGCTTACGCTGTACATTATATATCTCGCATACTGTCTTGTGATCATAACAGCTCATATCTCTTACACGAGAAACAAGACTGTTCAATAAATCCTTTTATTGAAACGCCCGTCTATTCTTTCTGTGTAACTCTGAAGAAACTAAGCATGCACGATTAGCTGAGTGAAACTGTTATCTATTGTTTCCACAATTCTGAGAGTGTTTCGATTCTAAAGGGAAACAAAGTTGTCATGTTTATGCGGTTGCCAGAAACTACTCCCTTCTTGTTTACAAGGAGTTTCTAGTGGCCTCTGAGTTAGCTGGCACAAAGTAATTAAGTTTAATATACTCGATAGGGACATACTGACCTCAGTCCTATGTCAAACCTATAGGGTATATTATTCCAATGCGCAGAGCCTATTAGGGAAATAGGAACTACACTACATGGCGCCCAACGTTTGGTAAGGCACTAATTTAACGCTAGATACTGAGTAACTCAGTTGTGCTTTTTCTCTCAGAGATCCCTACTCACATACTCCATAAGACGTCTGGAGTGGGTAGGGTTAAGTATCCGCCAAAGCTAAATAGGACAAAAACCCTATATATTAGCTGTTTGGTTTGTTCAACGTTGAAGGATACAGTGTTCCAAAATATTGTGCACCTTATCTTTTGTTTCCTTGAAACTTGTTCTACATTTTTCAAAAAACAAATGTCCCTGCACGGGGATAATGACACCGAGAACGGTGTAGCTGCGGCTGACCCAGTCGTAACAGCTTTTAATTTTACAGGTTTAAATGAAACCGATGAGGGTGTTATAAACATCCATCCAAACTTAAGGAGAGCCATCACTCTAAAACTTATAAAACACGGCCTATCACCAAGAGGTGGTAGAGCAGTTTTCGTGATAGAGGCACACGAATCCTTTCAGACAGAGGTATTCTATTCATGGATAGTATTCCCAGAATCAAATCCAGTAACAAGAGTGTTTCACTTCTTTAAAGAAGATGAACCACCAGAGGAATATATTCCTTTCGAGGACATTGAAATTCCAGTCACATACCAGGAGCATCATCTCTGGTTTAAAGGCGCCCTAAAACATCACAAAAACATTACCAGGCTCGGTCCACTAGGTAGACCAGGAGCAACATGGCCGATTCTAGCCGGCTACACACCTCATCCTGACATCGATGTAATGTCAGACTAGGAATTACTTACTCAACTACAAGAGTTAATAAAAATTTACAGACAATTAGTCCAATATGTCATGTGGACTTTTACAGTCCAACCACCGATGACAATTCCAAATCAAACCCCTCAACAGGGGAATATACTAAAAATGACTCCACAGACTTTACACGCAGTCATGGGTAAAATGCCCACAAAACGTGAACAAATTCCATTCTGGATATCTCAAAAAATTACTCAAATCGAAGCAGATTTTCCAAATACTAGCCCTTATGAGAAACACAGAATCCTAACAATCTGTTTACCAATGGGGATCACACCACAACTGGAAGACTGCACCACTTGGGGCGCAGTCTTTGCTGCCATCTATACTAAAACACATGGTGTTCCATCAATTGCAGTAATACCAGATGTCCTGAAACAAATTCAAAACGAATACGGGGCAGAACCTGCTCTGAATTTAGGTATGAAATTACTGAAAAACTTCGACCAGGTCTCAACAATAATATTATCTAATATTAAAGGGGAGGCAGCATCAGTGGCGATCCGCCATCGCTTAAGGGAATTTTATGTAACAGAACATCAACATGAACTACCCAGAATAATAGAACAATCTTATGCAGAATTAGGCTGAGATAGTTTGGGTGGAAAACCTTTGAAGCCAAAACTATCTGAAAGTCCTGAGAACGACTCTATTAAACAAAATCCTACATCTTCTAAAAAGAAGTGGGAAACTAATAAACAAAATTCAAAAGAGAGACGTTCTCAATCCCGAGGTAGGTCTCCTCAAAAGGAGCCCTCTGAAAGGAGGTATAACCTCAGGAATAGGGATAATTTAAGAAAACCTGACAGGTATCAAGATACTGATACACGTTCCTCTCGTATCTTTCAGATATCATCACAGACATCAGAAAGAAGAGGACGGTCAGAACACAGAGAAGAACGCGTGAAATCCAAAGACGATAAACACGTTCAGAAAAATAAATCAAAACCTCAATTCACAAAAAAGAAGGTAGCAGGTCTGAAGATCAGACATGCCGAGAATACTGAGAACACAGCTCAAGAACGGAGAATGGGCTCAGACAATGCTGGACAGTGCAGCAGAAGTAACAATAGCTCGCCAGAACCTGAAGGAACTTCTGGAGATAGTGGATTTGAATGAGTACATCACAGTAGAGACTGTAGACACCAGGGTTAGTACTCCACAACAGTTATATGAAATAACACACCGAATGGAGGGAGACATACCAAGAAAAATGAAAATACTCTTTTGGGAGAAACTTTCAAGGGGTTATGATATACTTCTAGCAGAAAAGGACAGGCCACCACACTTTGTCAGGGAGTGCCCACATGGTGAGGACATCATTATGCCAGCCTTCTCCAACCATATTCCAATTCACCTAAAATATACTTATGCCAGGAAATGGGCAGTTGCCCAGGCCCCAGCATTATACAAAAATCATGTAGGATGGGATGAGGACTCACCTTACCACAAAATACATCTAAAAAATCAACCTACTGCACAAAGGCAGTACCCAATAAAGCAAGAAGCTAAAAAACAGGTCAGGGAGATCTTAGATCAACTTGAATACCAAGGGGTGATTGAAACATGCACCTCCTCAATGAACAATCCTTTGTTTCCTGTATCCAAACCAGACAATACATATCGTCTAGTTCTGGATTACAGACACTTGAACACTTGTTCCAAAACATTTGCAGTGCAAAATGCACATAGTACAGCATTAATGAATAACATTGTGCGTAAAAATATAAAACCACATTGGACATTTCAAATGGTTTCTTTTGTCAAAACATAGCACCTGAAAGCAGGTACTTAACAGCTTTCTCAATAATGGGGACCCAGCGTCAATTTTGTAGACTCCCACAAGGGTTCAAAAACAGTACGGGTTATTCTCAGCGAGGGTAACAGAGTTACTACAAATTTATGATAATGAGGCATTGTCATATGTTGATGACATCTATCTGACAGATGATGACCTGGATAGGCACTTGAACAGGGTGAGTACCATTATATTGGGCTTCGCCTCTGAAGGCTATAAATTCAACTTTAAAAGATCCAGAATTGCCCATCTCAATGTCCTTTTCCTAGGATTTGAGCTTTCAAGTGTAGGCAAGAGCCTGGCAGCTAACATTTTAGAAAAGTGCGCGCTGCTCCAACCTCCAAAAACGCTGAAAAATTTACAATCCATCTTGGGTTTCCTAAATTTTGGAAGAACTTACATTCTAAATTACGCAGAAAGGGTTAAACCTCTCTACGAATTAATCAAACCTGATTTTTCACCAAAACATTGGACACAGGAACACACAGAAATCCTGCGTTCACTCCAAGCTAACATGTTAGCAACAAATCACTTACAAACACGCGTAAATACACGCAATTTAGTGATCCGAATAATTTCGGGTCAAAGCGGATTCACCTATTTAACATTTAATGAGGGTGAAAAAGTACCAATAGCATACAAATCACATTTGTATACACAAGCAGAAATGTGCGTCACTTCAACAGAAAAAATACTGACAGCAGTTCAAACCGCTGTAGCAAAAGAAAGAGCTCTAGCACAAGGGAAACGCATTATTGTCGTAACTCCAGTACCAGCCTTAGAGCCGGTTACAAAAGCGAGCATTCCAAATGCAAAAGCTTTACATGCTAGATGGATACAATGGGTTAATTCTCTTGCTGCAACAGATGTTGAATATGTTTTTGATCCTGATTTAAAAACACAAGCGTTCCTGCAATATGAACATGAATGTCCTCTGCCCACTGAAATTCTGCCTCTCGATCAGTACAAATTTATAATTTATACTGACGGATCAGCACAACCCGCTACAGGGAATAAGCAAGCTTACAGTGCAGCATGCGCAATCGTTAAAGGTCGCATGCAAGATGGTAACTTCAGACCAATGGTCACTAAAACTCAATCTCTAGGAGATTGTACAGCTCAGCGAGCTGAACTACAAGCATTCAAACTGGCACTTGAAAATACAGATCGCGAATTCCCCACACTTATAGTGTGCGATTCTTTTTACTGTGTTCAGTCGTATAATGAATATATACAGAATTGGCTTGAAAACGGGTTCAAAGATGCAAAAGGAGGCACAATAAAGCATAAAGCGCTTTGGGAACAAGTAGTTCGGTTGAGAAACGAACTACCACAAGCTCACGTGATACACACGCCGAGTCATCAACGTGATAGCGTTCACGTTACAGGGAATTCATTGGCTGATGAAGCCGCAAAGGGGGCTGTTCAAACGGCTTCCGTAGCTGCGATCACTTGTTCAAAAACGAGAATAGACAGTGAGATATTGTTGGCTGTCAATGCTTCAAGCAAAGGCAGTGGTGCAGCGTTACCAAAAACTCTTATTAAATTGATGCAAACAACGTTCCTTTTGCTCGAATCCCTGGAGTGGGGGATAGGGTAATTCCAAACATGGAACGTAGAGCAGCTTTGATTTATGAAGCACATCTGAGGGAGGGTCTGTCACATCAAGGGATCTCTAAAACAATATTAACATTAAAAGAGATGTACTGGTGGCCTGGAATGAATACACAGATTCACATCTTCATCGATGACTGCAGAGACTGCAATAGACAGCGTGGTGCAGAACGCCATCAGACACCAGACTACTGAAGTAGCCTGCCCAGTACAGACACCATTGTTAGACAGCATTAGACTATCTATGCGCAGGCGTCCTTTTGGACAAATGCAATCCCACAAATACTAAGTCAAGGTTCCTATGGATATGGCCTCAGTGCTCGGCTGACGCTCGAACTGTTATAAAAGATTTGCGAGTCTTTATCGGCACATACGCAATTGGCACACTACATTCTGACCAGGGCCCTGTGTTTAGCTCTCGGGCTTACAAGAAGCCATGGCCAGTTTGGGCGTAGCATTGCGGTACTCCTCTCCGTTTCATCCTGAGGGAAATTCTGTTGTGGAAAGGAAAACCGGGACATAAAGCAGTTTATAACAGCTAGAGTATTAGGTTCGGGTGATGGGTGGGTCAAACATCTTTATGGGGTCCAACGCTCATTAAATAATTTGCCAAGAAGTTCTCTAGGGGGGTCACTCCATATGAGGTCCTATTTGGGACAAGAATGTGGGTTCCTGATCTCGAATGTAAAGGCACAGTGGTGGAAAATAAACCCTTTGATATCAAAGATCGTTTGGCTGTTTTACAGGATCTAAATGAACTAAGATCGAAACAAAGCAACGTGTTCCTGCAGCCAACCACCACTGGGGAAAAACCGGCAGTCCCAGCAAGGCCTGTCTGGATCCCAAAAGTTGGGGATCTAGTCAGAGAGAAGATTGCGGACAAGAAGGAATTTGGACCTTCTTACAGACAACCAGTACCTGTCCTAGCCGTCCACGGAACAAGAACAGTACTTCTGCCGCCCCTTGCTGGAAAAAAGGAGAAAAGATTTGTGTCAATCGACCTCATCAAACCACAGTATGTGGCCAATACTAAATAGTAGGCCTCGTGGACTCCGACCTAGTAGCAGACGCACTCCTCTCGCTACTATCCAAGAGGTTCAGACTGAAAGACTCATAACCATCGAGAATTCAGCAGTAACAGATGAAGGACTAAGCAACAATGCTATGGAACTCATCCCTCTTGAAACTCAAGTATCAGTTCGTCCAGATACACCTGTCTACACCAACGTAACAAGTGATCAATTGGTTCCAGCGATTTCAACGAATCCTGATGCAATTCCAACAATTGACAGAACTGCTTCTGGCTATTTCATTAACTTTGATACGTTTTCTGAGGATCCGAGTGAGCCTGAAACGACGCCAGCCCTAAAAACTTTCAAACAAGTACAAGACCTTTTTCATTTCCTGAAAGAGACTTATCTGGTTTCACCATGGATTGAACTATGGATTATTTCTGGAATATTTTTCTTTCAGCTTTGGCTAGCTTTGGTTATGACTATCAGCGTGCTTATAAATGGCAGATACATCCATATGGACACTGAAAGTAAAAATGTGAACTTACTTTTAAAACCACACAAATCATCCCATTGTGAAGCAAGAGACTTGTCAGCAGTGAACATCACAGCCGTTCCTATACAGGATGGTATAGTGTGGGACAAAACCGATTTCGACATATTCGGCCCAACTGAACTTTTGAACATTCCACATTTATTTAAAATTTCATTAAGTGACTTTATTACTTCCAGTACCTATTCTGATGATTGGGACTTTGAGACTATAAATGATATGATGTCTGATCTAGAAAGGTCTGCTGCATTCTCTAACAATGAATACTTAGAGGGTTCATCAGACTACGAACAGCTTTATTGTTACAACCACTATGGTCATCATTTCTTGCATAAATCTGCAACACCTAGACATGTGTTTATGTTTAACCAATGGGAACATTGTCCTACACCACCAAAGGGTAGTTCAAAAACGTTTGCAAATAAGTTTCCATATTTTTCAGGGTACAATACATCTGATCCAGAAACATTTTACTATAAAAATGTAAACAAAACAGGACAGAAAATTATGTTAACTAATACAAAACAGACTTATTCTGCAGCCTTTATTACCCAACTGTCTAGACAAGGATTTGACTTTTGGAAAGACACAATCGACACAAAATCTGTCTGGGGTTCTAAAGATTGGCAAGTGCAGGGGATAGAAGCTTTGTTTAGAGCATGTATCATCCCACAGCAAATAATGTTTTTGAATGACACTGTGCAACAAACGTCTTGCTTGGTTTAGCCAAGATCAAAGACATTAACACACCTTCTGTACCAACACCTGCAAGTAATAGCACTACACAGGGAGCGGTCACAGTAGACACAATACTACAAAACAACAGAACAGATCCTGATTGGAAAAAATGGTTACTCTGGCCCACTGACACAAACATCTGTCAAGAAAGATTCCTGAATAGAGTACAGGGCTTTACTATCCATAGGCCAGACCCACGTTATGTTCAACGACAACATCCGGGGGTAGTAACAACATTTAGGGCCCGATTCTGATGTGGTTAGGAAATCTTCCCGATCAAATCGGTTTGGAAATGGTTTCCGACCGACTCGGATCGGGAGAGTCCTACCGACCGAGTATGATGCATCCGGATGCTTCCAGATACGATTTGGTTGGACTCCCATTGACTTCTATGGGAAGCCTATGTTCCTAACCGCATCGTACTCTGGCCCTCGGTTGGGAAGACACGTTCCCGATCCGATTGGGAAGGAGCAAATGCCATTAGGAGGCCTTCCTAACCACATCGGAATCGGGCCTTAGGTGGGAATGCTTTCCTAACCGCAACGGAATCAGGCCCATAGTGTAGGAAAATTGTGCCTCGACTGGTTACAAAAATCTACACTCGAGGATGTGAAACAACACTTATCTTTACTTAAAGAAGACGCAGACCTTAGCGATTTCTTGCTAGGACCGAGAAAACCGCGTCAAAAACGTTTCATATATGCCGGCATTTATGCTGCTTATAATGAGATATGGAAGGTGTTGGAAATGGCCCTTTTTGCAGGGTTATCCCCAAACTTTTTGCTTTTTCCTCCTATTTTTCCCTGACCTGTTTGTGTTGGTTTTAGGACTCTGGGCACTTTACCACTGCTAATCAGTGCTAAAGTGCGTATGCTCTCTGTGTAAATTGTGTTATGGATGGGTGTTTCCATGATTGGATATTTGATTTACCTGTTAGCCCCTAGTAAAGTGCACTGCGTGTGCCAGGGCTGGTGAATCAAATGCTACTCGGGGGCCTGCAGCACTGGTTGTGCCACCCCCGGGAGTAGCCCTGAAAACGGTAACTCAGACCTGCCATTGCAGAAGTCTGCGCGCAGTTTGTAACTGCCATGTCGACTTGGCCAGTGCACACACTGGCCGGTCCCTAACCTTCCCTTTTCTTACATGTCAGACACCCCTCAGGTAGGCCCAAGGTACCCCTGTGGGCAGGGTGCAGTGTATGTGAAAGGTGGGACATGCCCTGGTGTGTGTGGCATGTCCTGATAGTGAACTACAGCCAATTTCGTTTTTCACTATCGCAAGGCTACCAGTTCCCCATAGGATAGAATGGGAGGTTTGTTTATAATATCTTATAAACATAACTGGCCCAGGGAATTCGGTAAGAAAATAGAATTTAGTATGCCTGAACTCAGAATCTAAAGATGCATCTTTTAGTGAAGGTGATTTTTACATTCTGTGTTTGAAAATACCACTTTTAGAAAGTAGGTATTTTCTTGCTCAGTCATCCAGTGTGCCTCTGCTGGAATGTGGATTGCCTGTCTGAGTTTTGGTTGACAGAAGGCTGGGGAGCAGGAGGGGCGCCAGATGGTCTAGGTAGGTCAGGAAAGGGCTGAAGAGACCTGGGTTACGATGGGGGAAGGGGGAGGACATTTCCTTGCACCTCAAAGGGCCTGCTCTGCCTCTGACAAATGCCGTCTCCACCTCCTGCCAGGAATTCACACCAGAGAAGGCAGAACTGGTCCTGACCGGGCACAGGCCCTCTCTGCCTAAGAGATCAAAGGATTTTTGGACATAAATGCTGGGTCCCAGACCCCTGAACTTTAGAACTCATCTGGACAAGAAGACTGCCAAGAAGAAGAGCCGGAGAAGCTGCGAAAAGGAACGACTGCTTTGCTGGGTACTTTGCTGGGCTCACCTGCAGTGGCTGCTTCTGTCTTGGGCAGTGAAAGGCCTGGACTGGACTTTCTGCAACCTAATTTGTGAGTCTCTCCAAGGGCTTGAGGTAGAGCTTGCCCCCTGTTCACGAAGTCTCAGGAACAGCAAAGACTTCAAGTTCTTCGACCCGCAGCACTGGGGACTGTGTGTTTTGTGCTGCAGCAAGAAGAACGCCAACTCAACGACGTCTACGACGCCGCTGCCGACTCCGTGTCCTGAAGGCACCGCAGAGGGCACCGCCGCAACGCCGCACCGCAACCTTGGTCTCACCGACGACGCCTGTTGACGCCAACACCGAGCCGCTGCTTGCACCGCGACCTGTGGGCACCGCACTCCGCACCGCCTTGCTTCACGCCGAAGCTTTGGCACCGCAGAGAGCACCGCCGCAATGCCGCACCGCAACCCTGGTCTCACCAACGACGCCTGTTGACGCCGACACCGAGCCGCTGCTTGCACCGCGACCTGTGGGCACCGCACTCCGCACCGCCTTGCTTCACGCTGAAGCTTTGGCACCGCAGAGAGCACCGCCGCAATGCCGCACCGCAACCCTGGTCTCACCGACGATGCCTGTTGATGCCGCCACCGAGCCGCTGCTTGCACCGCAACCTGTGGGCACCGCACTCCGCACCGCCTCGCTTCATGCCGAAGCTTTGGTGCCGCAGAGGGCACCGCCGCAATGCCGCACCGCAACCCTGGTCTCACCGACAACGCCTGTTGACACCGCCACCGAGCCGCTGCTTGCACCGCGACCTGTGGGCACCGCACTCCGCACCGCCTCACTTCACGCCGAAGCTTTGGCACCGCAGAGAGCACCGCTGCAACGCCGCACCGCGACCCTGGTCTCACCGACGACGCCTGTTGACGCCGCCACCGAGCCGCTGCTCGCACCGCGACCTGTGGGCACTGCACTCCGCACCGCCTTGCTTCACGAGGACGCCTTGGCCTTCCTGATGCTGCCACTTCCCGCCGAAATCGACGCCGCTGCTTGCACCGTGGTTCGAGGGCACCGCTCGTAAGTCACACGACGCACCGCCCTCATCCTGCGCCGCAACCTTGGCCTACCGACGCCATCGACTCCAGTTCATCAGCCGATGACAGCGCTTCAGCAACGACAACGACGCTGCTGCTTGCACCGTGACCTGCTAGCACCGTGGCGAGCACCGCCTTCATCTCGCACTGCGACCCTGGTCTCACCGACGACGCCATCTGACGCCGTCACCGAGCCTCTGCTCGCACCGCGACCTGGGGGCACCGCACGCTGCACTGCTGCGCTTCGCACCGCAGCACCAGACGTCTGCCGGCGCCAGCGCTCCTGATTCCATCAGAGAGGAGCTCGACCTGCAACGCGAGTGACTTCAAGGGCCTCAACGCCCTGCATCTCTCACAGGTACTGTTTGCGGGTCTTCCCGACACCGTAGCTGGCCCGTGACCAGCCAGAACTGTTGGATTTGTTGTTCACGACGCCGTGGTAGCCCGGACGGAGCTATCCACACAAGGAACTCTTTTTAATCAGCGTATTTTTGGAACTGTGAACTTTTAAGTACAGTATTGTGGATTCTTATCGTTTTTGGGTCTTGTTTTAATTATATAAAAATATTGGATATTTTTCTAAACTGGTGTGGTGTCCTTTGTAGTGCGTACACTGTATTACTGTGGGTTATGTGCAAATGCTTTACACACTGCCTCTAAGATAAGCCTGGCTGCTCGTGCCAAGCTACCAAGGGGGTGAGCAGGGGTTATTTTAGACGTGTAACTCCCTTATCCTGACTAGAGTGGTGGTTTTTGCCTGGCTTTGGCCCACGCCCTAGCCTACCAAAAATCCCATTTCTAACATTGGTGGCAGCGGTGAGGATAGGACTTGCGTTTGCACTTGACTTGCAGTGAATGGGGTGCACTACTACCACATCGCAGACCTTTACGTACCACATACTGTTTTTTTGGTCTATTTTTGCCTTTCTATTGGTTTTGAACTTGAACTTTCCAGTACAACATGCCTGAATCAATTGCATCATCTGTTGCATCCTTGGAAGTGGGCTTTGAGGAGGAGAGGTTAGAAACCTACAATGTTAAGGGATTGAAGGCGATCTGCAAAAACTCAAAATCTAAATAAGGGACCTCACCAGAAAAGAGGAGCTACAAAAGGCGCTGAGGGCCTGGTAGCAGCCAGACATGCTAGTGAGCTGTCTGGGGATCTTGGCATGGAGGCAGAGGAGCCTATTCCAAGGGTGGATGTGCTTTTGGGAGGGGGGCACCCTCTAAACCAGGCAGCAGCAGTCTGTCCCCAGAGGAGCTGGAGGACAGGCGGGAAGCGAGGAAGTTCGAGTTAGAGAAACTCAGGATGGAAAGTGAGAGGGAAGACAAAAGAATAGACATGGAGGAAAGGAGGATGATGTTAGACCATGAGTTTAAAATGAGAGAGCTGGACTGGGAAGCCAGTGGGGCTAGGCCCTGCCCAGATGGTGGCAGCAAAAGTGTTAGGTCCAGTACTGAGGATGAGGTACACACACACACACAGGTTTGGGGCCCTGCTTCAAGGAGGGAGTTCAGGATTGTGAGGTTACCCCAGTGGTGCGCAGTGTCCCTGAGGTGGATTGGGGCACTGGCACAGGGGATCATTTTCCTGGTAGTGGGAGGGACACTCTACTGACTCTAGATGAGAGGTGCAGGGAGAGGGGTTCCCCCATGATAGAAGCCCTGGTAAGTGAGTATGGAGACCAGCCAGAAGAGTATGGGTTAAGAGACAGCAACAGTCAGACACTGTCTCACCAGTCTTGTGGAAATGATGTGGGGTACTTTTCTGAGGCACTGGATGATTGGGTGAAGGGTAGTTTGGTTAACACTTGTGTGGGGCTGTGTGATTCAATTGTTGGAGAGCATATTTTAAGTCCCTGTTTTCCAGAGCTATGCCAACACCCACTGGAGTGTGAGTTCTCTGACCCCAGGGAGCTTGCACGGGAGGCAGACCTTTGGTGGATTCCAGAGGGTCTGGAGAAGCATCTGGGGGTGACCCGGAAGGAAGTGGCTTAGGTATTTCCCAACCAAGGGTGGTCGGAAAGGTTTGTGGTAGCCCAGATAGGTCCCGGTGTCGTGGGAAGGGTGTAGGGACTCACGTCCTGTCTCTGCGAAGAAGGAGTGGGAATGGGCTGCGGCCCAAGGTGCCCGAAACCCAGTCCCAGAGCCTGGGTGGTTCCAGGAGGGAACACCCGGTGGGGAGCCTACGCTGAACTGGTAGGCCGTCCGTTGAGGGGGATCCCCTAGTGTCAGGAGAACGGGGAGTGTCTGTAAACAGAGCTCCAGCGGTTCAGGTGTCTGGCAGTGCCGCTCCTAAGTGGAGGGTGCAGAAGTCCAGATTGAGGGGTGAGAGGGGGATGCGTTCCCCCGTGGGAGAACCAGTGGGTCAGGGGCCAACCAGAAGGGCTGAGCCTCCTATGAGTAACCATGGTGACACCACTTCTGTCCTGGGGGATCTTCGCGCACTGTCAGATGGACAGGGGTTGGGAGATCTGCGCCAGGCAGACTGTCACACAACACATGAATCATGTGTTACCCTCAGGGGGGCATGCGTGCTCCCAAGGAAGTCCTGGTGCGCCGGGCAGGTGCTCAGCCGCAGAGGTTAGTCCCTGGGTTGGGAGGCCAGGTTCAGGTCCTGCCTGACCTGGAGGGAAGGACGACTGTAAGCAGTGTCCTGACCGGTTTATCTTCTAGGGGTACCACTCCAAGTGGTAGGCTGCAGAACTCTGGAAGGGGGTGCAGAGAGAGGGAGTCCTTGCCTCTGACCCCGGTTCAACCCGAGGGTTTAGATCCTAAGGTGGTGGATCAGTTGCAGGGTCAAGGCCCTGAACTGGTGGAAGAATTGTGTAGGAGGTCTGGTCCCAGGGTCCTGTCCGTTTTGGGTTCTGAGGGTGCTTCTCCCGGGAGGGGAGTGTGGAACCCCGGAAGGAGAGGTAAGGGGAGGAGAGCCTCGCCCGAGACCTCTGGTCAGCCTGAGGGGACAGACCCTGGGTTGGAGGACCAGGTTCAGGGTGTCCCCCCTGACCTGGGGGAAGGGGCGACTGCTTACGGTGCCCCTACCAGTTTGTCTTCTGGGGGTGCCGCTCCAGGTGGGAGGGTACAGAGCCCCAGGGAGGAGGACCGGGTGTGGGAGAGCCCACCCCAGTCCCTTGTTCAGCCTCAGGGCACAGACCCTAGACTGAGGTACCAGTTGCAGGATAGCCCCCCTGAACTGGTGGGTGAATTGTGCAGGACACCTCCCACAGGTGCCCTGACAATTCTGGAAGGGGGTACCGCTCCAGGTGGGAGGGTACAGAGCCCCAGGGAGAAGGAGAGGGTGTGGGGAGCCCACCTCGCTCTCCTGTCCAGCCACAGGGTACAGACCCTGGGCTGGTGGGCCAATGTCAGGATGCCATACCTGGCTTGGCAGGGGGGAGAGTAGAGAAAGGGTGCCAGGCACCTGGGGCTACCGCCCCCCACTCTCTGACGCCACAACGGTTGGAGTGGCCTGAAAGGCATAAGGCCTGGCTCTCATCACTGACAGTTGTCAGTGGCCACTGTGGCTGGCTGTCCGGAGGGACAGAGTTGCCCCTGGGAGGGGGAAAGGAGTCACCCCCCGGGGGTGGACTGGGCCACACCCTTGTGTTGGCCATGTGGGTACTGTCTGCCTGTTGGGACACATCTGTGAGCAAAGTAAGCTTAGGTGCTGCACAGATGGGGTCCACAGGCGAGGAGAAGGGTTCCCCATGGGTCAGCTTAGTGGGCCCTGAGAGTATGGATAGAGGGATCCAACTAGGTTCAGGAAGGCGTAGAACGGGAAGGAAACCCTGCTGTTGCGGGCCAGGTTCTGTGTTCTATCGCCCCAAGCAGGGAAGCCCATCGAGGTATGGATTGGTCTCCCCTGGCTTTAGGCTGGAAGGGGGTTGTGTTGGAAATGGCCCTTTTTGCAGGGTTATCCCCAAACTTTTTGCTTTTTCCTCCTATTTTTCCCTGACCTGTTTGTGTTGGTTTTAGGACTCTGGGCATTTTACCACTGCTAATCAGTGCTAAAGTGCAAATGCTCTCTGTGTAAATTGTGTTATGGATGGGTGTTTCCATGATTGGATATTTGATTTACCTGTTAGCCCCTAGTAAAGTGCACTGTGTGTGCCAGGGCTGGTGAATCAAATGCTACTCGGGGGCCTGCAGCACTGGTTGTGCCACCCCGGGAGTAGCCCTGAAAACGGTAACTCAGACCTGCCATTGCAGAAGTCTGCGCGCAGTTTGTAACTGCCATGTCGACTTGGCCAATGCACACACTGGCCGGTCCCTAACCTTCCCTTTTCTTACATGTCAGACACCCTCAGGTAGGCCCAAGGTACCCCTGTGGGCAGGGTGCAGTGTATGTGAAAGGTGGGACATGCCCTGGTGTGTGTGGCATGTCCTGATAGTGAATTACAGCCAATTTCTGTTTTTCACTATTGCAAGGCTACCAGTTCCCCATAGGATAGAATGGGAGGTTTGTTTATAACATCTTATAAACAATCCTGGCCCAGGGAATTCGGTAAGAAAATAGAATTTAGTATGCCTGAACTCAGAATCTAAAGATGCATCTTTTAGTGAAGGTGATTTTTACATTCTGTGTTTGAAAATACCACTTTTAGAAAGTAGGTATTTTCTTGCTCAGTCATCCCATGTGCCTCTGCTGGAATGTGGATTGCCTGTCTGGGTTTTGGATGACAGAAGGCTGGGGGAGCAGGAGGGGCGCCAGATGGTCTAGGTAGGTCAGGAAAGGGCTGAAGAGACCTGGGTTACGATGGGGGAAGGGGAAGGAGATTTCCTTGCACCTCAAAGGGCCTGCTCTGCCTCTGACAAATGCCGTCTCCACCTCCTGCCAGGAATTCACACCAGAGAAGGCAGAACTGGTCCTGACCGGGCACAGGCCCTCTCTGCCTAAGAGATCAAAGGATTTTTGGATATAAATACTGGGTCCCAGACCCTTGAACTTTAGAACTCATCTGGACAAGAAGACTGCCAAGAAGAAGAGCCGGAGAAGCTGCGAAAAGGAACGACTGCTTTGCTGGGTACTTTGCTGGGCTCACCTGCAGTGGCTGCTTCTGTCTTGGGCAGTGAAAGGCCTGGACTGGACTTTCTGCAACCTAATTTGTGAGTCTCTCCAAGGGCTTGAGGTAGAGCTTGCCCCTGTTCACGAAGTCTCAGGAACAGCAAAGACTTCAAGTTCTTCGACCCGCAGCACTGGGGACTGTGTGTTTTGTGCTGCAGCAAGAAGAACGCCAACTCAACGACGTCTACGACGCCGCTGCCGACTCCGTGTCCTGAAGGCACCGCAGAGGGCACCGCAACCTTGGTCTCACCGACGACGCCTGGTGACGCCAACACCGAGCCGCTGCTTGCACCGCGACCTGTGGGCACCGCACTCCGCACCGCCTTGCTTCACGCCGAAGCTTTGGCACCGCAGAGAGCACCGCCGCAACGCCGCACCGCAACGCTGGTCTCACCGACGACACCTGTTGACGCCGACACCGAGCCGCTGCTTGCACCGTGACCTGTGGGCACCGCACTCCGCACCGCCTTGCTTCACGCCGAAGCTTTGGCACCGCAGAGAGCACCGCCGCACCGCAACCCTGGTCTCACCGACGATGCCTGTTGATGCCGCCACCGAGCCGCTGCTTGCACCGCGACCTGTGGGCACCGCACTCTGCACCGCCTCGCTTCACGCCGAAGCTTTGGCACCGCAGAGAGCACCGCCGCACCGCGACCCTGGTCTCATCGACGACGCCTGTTGACGCCGCCACCGAGCCGCTGCTCGCACCGCGACCTGTGGGCATTCCACTCCGCACCGCCTTGCTTCACTGACGCCGCCACTTCCTGCCGATATCGACGCCGCTGCTTGCACCGTGGTTCGAGGGCACCGCTCGTAAGTCACACGACGCACCGCCCTCATCCTGCGCCGCAACCTTGGCCTACCGACGCCGGCACCAACGACTCCAGTTCGTCAGCCGACGACAGCTCTTCAGCAACGACGACGACGCTGCTTGCACCGTGACCTGCTAGCACCGTGGCGAGCACCGCCTTCATCTCGCACTGCGACCCTGGTCTCACCGACGACGCCATCTGACGCCGTCACCGAGCCTCTGCTCGCACCACGACCTTGGGGCACCGCACGCTGCACCGCTGCGCTTCGCACCACAGCACTAGATGTCTGCCGGCGCCAGCGCTCCTGATTCCATCAGAGAGGAGCTCGACCTGCAACGCGAGTGACTTCAAGGGCCTCAACGCCCTGCATCTCTCACAGGTACTGTTTGCGGGTCTTCCCGACAGCGTAGCTGGCCCGCGACCCCGCAACCAGCCAGAACTGTTGGATTTGTTGTTCACGACGCCGTGGTAGCCCGGACGGAGCTATCCACACAAGGAACTCTTTTTAATCAGCGTATTTTTGGAACTGTGAACTTTTAAGTATAGTATTGTGGATTCTTATCGTTTTTGGGTCTTGTTTTAATTATATAAAAATATTGGATATTTTTCTAAACTGGTGTGGTGTCCTTTTGTAGTGCGTACACTGTATTACTGTGGGTTATGTGCAAATGCTTTACACACTGCCTCTAAGATAAGCCTGGCTGCTCGTGCCAAGCTACCAAGGGGGTGAGCAGGGGTTATTTTAGATGTGTAACTCCCTTATCCTGACTAGAGTGGTGGTTTTTGCCTGGCTTTGGCCCACGCCTTAGCCTACCAAAAATCCCATTTCTAACAGAAGGTTTCACAGGCAGAGGCCGCAGAAAGAATACGTGAGCTTGATCGTATTAACTTAGAGAAATCTCTCTCTGTGGTCGACAATGGGTTAACAACTTTGTCATCCAGAATTTATTCATTGGACAACATTGTATCCTCTGCTATAGACATACTGGAACAAGATTTAGCCATGTTACAACAAGGCCAATCTCAGTTACGTTCTATTATGTTATTAGGCTGGACACTGCAATCCTTGCGTGCAGGCTATGTGCCGTGGCGTTTTATCAACACGTCGTCTCTGTTTTCAGAATACAATCTAACGGATAAACAGATCGAACTGGCACAAAGGGGAGCAAAGTATACAGTGCTGGGCATTGAAAAACTGGAAAAATTACCATTTACGGTAGCAGAAAAAACAGCTACAGAATGGCTTATCCATGGCAAAATAACTCTGCCTGTCACTACTTTTCATTTTCAGTATTGCCTCAAACAAATGCAAGCAGGCAAATATGAAAGGTTGGGTAAAGAATACATTAAGACATCCTGGGATTTACCTTACGAATACAGATGTTGGAGTGGGGATCGTGAAGTGTTTCTAAGCGGTACACACTGTGAAAATGCACTAAGCGGTTCACTCATATGTCAGGACATTTCTTTACACGGGGCTTGTAATGGTTCTGTGGCAAACTTGTCCTGCCACCAGCAGGGTGCACCAGCTACTGTGATTAATCCAACGTTTGGCCAACTTTATAATGGGAGTTACCTCATGTTGAATGATCAGAGTTGCTGTGGCATGTTGCCAGGCATCCCATATCTGGTAACGGTTAGCTCCAGGGTTACTTGTTGTATGCAAGTATTGTTCCCCCCAATAGACACAGTCAGGGAGTCGCCTCTATGGCCTTCATTGAAGGTTTCTTTTATACGTTTTGATACTTTAAGCACAATGAAAGCCATGCTTTTGCAACAAACCGTGCCTTTGACCTCGGCCAAAGAAATCTATGATTTACAAATTGCAAGGACTTCAGCTGAGATACATGCTCTAATTCGTACAAACTGCCCTATACATTTCGTAGAAATGATGGGACGTATCTTAAACATGTCTGATACGAGCGGGATTGTACATGTATTTAAGACCATCTGCTCAGGACTGTTAACACCTTTTCAGGCAGTCCTCGGAATCATTCCAAACTTCGCACATTCGGTGTTTGATGGTGTGCCATTAATTCTAGCACTTGTTGCAGGAATCCTGTTTTTATTCCTACTACTACGCTATGGCAAGCCTATCAACCGGCGTCACTCCCAGCAATTTGGAGAAAGCTCTCCTGGAACGGAAGTGCTGTGAGCGCATAGTGCAACTTTTGGGCATACCTCGTCTACGGGAACTTAATACAACATGGTTTCTGTCATTTAGACCAATCTGGCAAGATTGCATCTTACCTGTTCTACGCTGCCTGCTTTGCGGTTAAGAATGCGTGCTAGACACCTGTCTAACACTCCCATCAGTCATGCCAACGGATATCGATACTCTGCTGGACCCGATAGCGGCCCATGCTCTGTGTTGTCCCCAGAGGCTACCAATCCTGATGACGGCATTCCTTGAGATCTCACAGACGCTTCCTGCTGCTGCTGAGGTACGAGATGGATCAACAGGCACACAGGTAACAACGGACGCGAACATTGCTGCAGCATCCAATGCTGAGGGCGATGCTTCACATCTCTGTGCAGTTAACCTTCTAAACGAGGTGTTCCAACTGTCACCGACATCGGTAGACGATCTTTTGTCTACAGGAATAGATGATTTCATGTTTACACCAGACCCATACACTGACTTTGATTCGGCTCACAGTGTACCGGGGAAGCAATGAATTTGGCCTCCATATTTTCAAAACAGAACAAAACTTGGAACTCTTCCTAAAATGTAACTTTTTTTTCTTTTTCTATTTTTGAAAATAGATGGCAATTCAATCTGCTTACAGTAGAACTATTCATATAGAACGGACTTCTTTGAATACTTCCAGGGACACATTGTCACCTTATTTACCACAATTTCATTTAGTACCATGATATGCAATGGCTTTGATTTTTTAAAACTTGTCAACCATTTCATCATATGTATATATTTCTGTTTATTCATTCATGTTGCATTTATTTCCAATATATGCTTAGAATGAAAAAATGCTTTAAAATGTACAGTACCTATTGCATCACATGTTTTAGCAACAGTTTCTTTTTAAAAACTTCTTTTAATATGCTTTTAGAAATGTTTTTAGCAACATGTGGTACTCAGTTTAATGTTTAGCATTTAATGTTTAGCATTTAGTACTATCGTTCATTCGAAAGTGGAGTGGGTGTTGTATTCCGCTTTAGGTGTCCGTATATAGGTTTTCCTGAAACATGTCCTTATATAGGCACAATTCGCATTGCCCTTATATAGGCATAAGATCCCAGTCCTTATTTAGGCATTAGCCATGCTATCCAAATACAGGCATGGTCACTTACATCCGTCCACCCTAACGTCACAACGAGTTCTTAGAAACCAGACCCTTAAGCTCTTGGGAGTTCCCCTAGCACAGGATTATTGATTTCTCCAAGAACTCATTTATTATGCATGAACCGCTATACCTTAAGGGTTCATTCCTGACGTCTTCCTCTGCCCGACTTTACGTCAATGCTATCATTCCAAGGCACCTACCGGGTATAAATATACCTTCCCTTGCCCAAGCAAGTAGGAGGAGACCTCGACTTTAGAGGAGCACGTGTCCCGGCCTGACGCACTGACAAGAGACGCTGTCATCCCTGCTCGCAGAGAATCCAGCTTCCAGTGTTCTGACTCCCTTCGCGGGGTGTTAGAGTTCGAGACCCGGAAGGAGATTCCCACCTCTCTCATTCTCAAGGTATGGAGCTGACTAGAACCTAGAGGGACTCTTGGCATACTAGACTTGGCATACTAGACTATAGCATACCATACTATAGAATACTTCACCTACTTCTTACCTTGCACTACACTTAGGTTAGGTACACTGGGGTTGAACTAGTTAGAGAAGCATCTTATGAGTACTCGCATTTTTAGCTTATGTTATTTATGTATATGAATATATGTGTCATAGCTAAAAGATAATGCTAGCGCAGTATGATTTCTTTCTACTGCTTACGCTGTACATTATATATCTCGCATACTGTCTTGTGATCATAACAGCTCATATCTCTTACACGAGAAACAAGACTGTTCAATAAATCCTTTTATTGAAACGCCCGTCTATTCTTTCTGTGTAACTCTGAAGAAACTAAGCATGCACGATTAGCTGAGTGAAACTGTTATCTATTGTTTCCACGATTCTGAGAGTGTTCCGATTCTAAAGGGAAACAAAGTTGTCATGTTTATGCGGTTGCCAGAAACTACTCCCTTCTTGTTTACAAGGAGTTTCTAGTGGCCTCTGAGTTAGCTGGCACAAAGTAATTAAGTTTAATATACTCGATAGGGACATACTGACCTCAGTCCTATGTCAAACCTATAGGGTATATTATTCCAATGCGCAGAGCCTATTAGGGAAATAGGAACTACACTACACCCCGACGCTGGCCCACATTACTCCTTTCCCATTTACATACTCCACCAGCGTCCTCCTGGGCCCAGTAGGTCCAACATGTGGAACTGTGTCCTGAGTCTTGAATGGCAGTGACCCCAAGTCCGTGGCAGTGGCCACAGCACCAGACCCCCTTAGATCAGTGAGGCATAATTCCATATCGCAAGCCGGTGACACGTGGTGCCACTAACCCTGTTCAACGCCAGCCGGCAACCAGTGGTGCCACTAACCCTGTTCAACGCCAGCCGGCGACCCGTGGTGCCACTAACCCTGTTCAACGCCAGCCGGCGTCCTGTGGTGCCACTGAACCTGAACTACGCAGGCCGGTGGGACCATCCAACCTAAGCCAGCGACACTCGATGAATGGCCCATGCTGACCGCTGCCTCAGGCCAACACTGCGGTCCAGTAGGTCACACATGTGGAACTGTGTCTTGGGTAAGATGTGGAGGAGTCCGCACCATTGGACACGCCTCATCGCAGGCGGCATCCCCTAACAGCACTGGTGCCACTAACTCTGTGCGCAATGAGTCATGGGCACTATCTGGTTGGACCTTGGTGGCGTCTGAGTCCATGGCCTGGTGGTTTTCTGCATCTTCATCTGGCTGGACCGGACTTGGTGTCCGACATGTGTCTGGTCCATTCATCTCCACCATAGTGACTGTTTCAGCGTGGTTCTGCCCTCTGCATCATGCCCTGGGGGCACACCTTCCACTGTCCACCGAGACACTCCGCGACAAGCCCCTTTGTCATCTACGGAATCCTGCTCTGCACTTGTGACCCTGCCCCAGTGCCCCGCAAGTCAGCGGCCCGTGGCGGTAGGCCCGTGCAGGACGCTGTGCATCCGGGGCCACTAACTCTGTGCAGCACAAGTCATGGGGCCTTTATGGTTGAATGGTTGTGTCCTTTACAATGTACACTGTTGACGATTTCTGACTGCACCAAGCAGCCCTTGCCGGCTGGTGTGCACACACCCCACACACATCCAACACAGGTGTCACTCGATATGTGTGCCTGCTAATAAATGTGGCCGGGCGCACGTGCCCGTAGCCATTCACACCATCTGAGCAAGTGTGTCCGTGTGGTCATTGTGTCAGCATGATGGGCATGGCACTGCAACATCACAGTGTGCTATCCTCAGCGGACGATACCATGTCACCTCAGCGTTGGCAGTGACCTTGGACATGTAGCTTCGCCCGGCCCCCCCTGCATGCACAAGCGGCGTGTGCTGGTCTGGCGTACGTCCGTTCAGCGCACGGGTGTGCTGATTCGGCAGGGGGAGCAGGGCGTGGCTCGGACCTGGCCTTGGGCAGGATGTGCGGTAAGTGTGTCTCTGTGTTGGGGTGTTGTCGCCACCAGGGCCACAGTAGATGATGTTGCAATTTAGCATGCACCAGGAGGGCGGGCCCGCACGGACGGGGAAATGTAGGAGCGCAAGACCCCCTTGGCACATGCATGCCAAGTGTTATGTGTATCAGTCCTGCGGCTGCATGAGTCAGTTGCCTAGCCCCATTTGCAGCGTGATCACAGCCAGCCATGGACTGTACACTTGTGTCCGCCCTGTCCGGACCATTGGCCTACACTCACTTGGCCGCACACCTTCAAAGGCCAGCGTCACGGTGTTGGTGGCATGCCGCTGGACATGCGCGGACAGGCATTACAATGGTGTGCCTTAGGAGTGCACGTGGTACAACCACGCAGGACACACAAGTGTGGGGGCTCGTGGGAGGGTGGAGCAGCTGTGAGGCAACGTAACACACAGTGAGGCCGCACATGTGCCACGTGCTGGGCATATCATCCATGATTCCCAGGGTCGCAGACATCCCACCACACCCACGGCAGGCCTCTGTACGTCTCCTGAATGCATGCAGATGGTGAAGTTACTGTAGGGATGAAGGGTCCTTTGTCTGTACTATCAGGCGGTGGCACATCTGCAGCTCAGAGCTGGGACTTGCATGTGGCCAGCACCCCCTGACAGATACGATAGCATTTACTTGCGACTCCCACACTACGCACTGCCAGACGTGAGACCAACGTGTACACATCCCACACGCAGAAGTCCTTGGTCGTAGTTTGCATGCGTGAAATGGCCTTCACTCGTACTCCCACCACACCCCAGGCCTGCACCCGTTGCACACAGACACTGCTCATTGCTCCGAGCTGTGGCGTTTCATCCACAGGACTTGCGCAGGTCCTCACAGTGCCGCTTCAAGCAGAGGCACTGACGTAATGGCAGACCATCCCAGACAGATGCTCTACTCCAGTCACGTGGACCTATACCGTGCACGTCTGCTGCATGTACTGGGGGCACTGCCATTGGCAGTGCTGTGGATCAGTTACAGGCTGAGCTTCCGCATTGCCAACGTCACCTGCGTTCAGCCTGTGTTGCACTGTCGCTCGTGCATATTCGAGTGGTCCATGGATGTCTGCCTCTCCAATGTTACGGTAGATGACCTGGATTTCGATGTGTGTGTGTGCGCCCCCTGTTGGACCACGACCAGGAGTGTCACCGTGAAGCCCGTTTATGGCATGCCTGGATGTTTGGCATGCATGCTGGGAACTGGACCTGGGAGATTGCATGAGTCATCGTGTGCAGTGACCACATTGAGCCGTTCCCTGATTGGGCTTTCGTGCATATTGGGGCCAGGGGTTGGAGTGAGCACATCTGTCCGGGACAGTTGATGGGTTACGTCGCCGACATGTCAGATGTGGTGGACAATGATCTCGCATTGGAAATGTTGGCCTACGCTGCTGCACTCGCGTTCATGGACGAGTGACAAGGTACCTGCAGCCAGGACTGCATGTGATCCATTGCACGTGTCCCGACGCCTGGTTGCATGTTGGGAATCTGGTCACATGTCCCTAGGCGACAGTGGACATGGCTGCATTGGCCTGGACTCCTGATCCATGTGCGGACAACATCCGCGGGTTGGCAATGACTTGTGTTGGTGATGGACTCCCCCGGGGTGGACATGGGCGCTTTCCAACGTTCCTCATACAGACATGCTGCTGCATTGGTCTGCATGTCGTGGCACTTCCCTTGGCCGTACTGACACGCAATTGTTGATAAAGTGTCTGTACGTTCACTTGTCTCCAACTGTGTTGAGTGTTTATTTGTATGCAAATGTGTGTGTCACGGCCTGTCTGGGTCCCTGCCTTACATACATTGCTGCCCCATCAGGGCTGTGGGTTGGTACTTGTGCATTATCATGTCCCTGTTTCGTGCTTTGCCAGATGCGTATGGCCATTTACCGGCCACAAGCGGGTGCACTTGTGTTCGGTTGTGCAGATGTTGGTGTTTGTACCACATTGTGTTCGATGTTGGGGTGCTCTGCTTCCTATGTGTGTGTGCTGCATTGTGTGTGAGATGGCCCTTCAGCTCTGATTTGGCTCACCCTTCTCCCTTTCAGGCAGTGTGGTTTTCACTTCTGTGCTTGTTCAGTGGTGTGATATTGCCGACTTGTGTGACTTGTTCTCTTGGTTGGTGTTGTTCCTCTTGGGCATGGTTTGTCTGCAGTTGTGCTGTGCTTATTTGTGCATGTGTGCCATTGTGCCCATCTCCCCCCGTCCCCCCAGTCCCTGGTCGTTCCTCTCCCTGTTGCTGTTGTGTCTGTTGATTTTGAGCAGTTTCCGGTCCCCGACTCCTGCCACCATCTCCAGACTGATGTGGTGGACACCATTTCCTCCATGTCATCCAGCTCCTGGTGTGGCGCGGGGCTCCCACCTCCGGTGTGCATTGCTGCCTTCTGGTTGTTGGCGTGTTTGTGCTTGTTTGTGCGTTTCGCATCATTCCAGCTGCTCTGGCTTTCTGCCATTGTCCTCCTCCGCTCTCCGGCTGCATTCACCTTGTCCACGATGGCCTGCCATGTCTAATGTTTTGTTGCCAATGGTGCTTGTGGGGTTGTGTGCTAGCTCCGACTGCCTCCATTGTGCTTCGCTGTTTTCTGTTTGGTTTGTCTTTCTTTTTCCTGCTTTTGTTGTGCTTATTCCCGCATGCCGTATATGTGTCGCGAGCCTTGCGCTGCTTATCGCTGGTTTCCTCCTCGCGAATGGGCTCATCGCATGTTTTTTGGTGTTGGGGTTTGTGTTTTTATCTCCGTCGAGGTGGTTGTATCGCGGACATTGGCCGCGGTTTCGGGAGACTATCGCATGGTACCGCCGTGTTGTGAATTCCACGTTAACACGGGGTTATTTTCCCGCGAGGGGCTGCGATGTGTAAAGTTGCGTTAACATTTTTTGGAGATGTTTAGCACACGTTCTTGTGAATATACCCCTTTGAGTTCACATTACAAAAGATATGCAGTACAAAATGAACATAGTACATGATTAATGACGCAATGAACACGCAAAAAATATAAATTTGATATTCCTTACCTTAGAATATTCCTCAGGTGTCAGACTGGATCTGGAATCTTTTGATGAGCAGTACCCATGCACGTCGGTAGGTGCCATCATTCGGGTCTGCTTGGCGTCTCAGCATCATCCATGCCGGAAATCTGGTGAATGGTGCCTATATAGGCACCTCCTCAGCACGCTAACGTTAGTTCTTTTACCCCCAATTCTTAACTGCCCTTTTTCGGTCTTTTATCGAATATTTTTTCGAGATTTTCTCTCCTGGTGTGAGAATGTTTATGAAAAAGGATGGTTTCAAAGCATGCAGGGCCTATCACCGCCTGATGTCGGGTGCTGAGTGAGCAGTGCCTCAAGCTCCTTGGTGCCCAACTCTGATCAACCCCACGATGTTCTAGATCTCGGTCCACGAGGAAGGTCAGGAGATCGTTCGGGGAGCTGCTCCCGACGATCGTCGTCCCATTCGAAGTCATCGGGAAAATCTGGTAAGTCCCTCAAGAAGAAGAAGAAGAAGAAGTCAAAGAGCAAAGTCAAAGTGACAAGTATTCGGACGAGACGCGGGGCCATTGGCACTCATGGCCTAGCTCTGTGATGGAGCCTGGGCCGTCTCCGCGCCTCCCTGAGTTTTCAGGAGCTGGAGCAACTGCTGCCTAGCTAAGGCCATGCACCTCATGTTTTGGTGGCCCAACTGCTCTGGAGCGCCCTCGGGCCCCACGAGTTTGGGATGGGCCCCTACTGTTTTTTTGCTGGTGGGCTTTCCCTTGGCTCTAGTTGGGCCCAATGGATCCAGTGATGGATCCTAAGCGGTGCAGGTCGAGTGACCTTGACCTTACCCAGTGCCCGCTCCAGTGCTGATGCACCACCAACGCCCATCGGTGTGCCACCCCATCATCATTCCTGAATCGGAAATGGAGCTGGATGGGCGGCGCCCGGCATTGGTTCCGGCGCCGACTGGGGTCAAACCCCTCATGTCGGAGCAAATGCCTTAGTCTTGTGACAGGTCTGGATTGGGTGATGAATGGGAGGAATCTTAGGACCCTTATGGTTACCAGCCCGTAGAAGACCCTGAGTACACCTGGTATTAGGATCTGGTGGATGCCAGTGGACTGGACACCTCACCAGACACTGGCTTGGTCTCTTCCCCTGAATATGTGATGTTACAACGCGATCAAAATGATCGCGGTATGTAACATTGCAGTTTTTACAACGCAAGTCGTTACAACGACTTGCGCTGGAGGGCGCTGGACTTAGGAGTAGTAAGATTTACTATTCCAACACCAGTCTACGTACAGTAGGGAAGGTGTTGGAATAGTAAATCTTACTATTCCTTAGGTTATAGCGCCCTCCAGTGCAAGTCGATGTAACGCTTGTGTTGTAATGGCAGCGTTCTAAATGCATTGCGGTGTAATCACCGCAATGTAAAGGATGTTTCCCTCTTCCCCTACCGGTATTTACGAAGGTGGGTATCTCATTCGCTACAGTGGTGAGGAGGGCAGCTGAGGTCCTGGACCTTCAATTGCCCTCGGTTGCAGTCAAGACAAATGCCTTGATGGAGGTGCTTTAATCGGGAGTCCTTTTCAATTAAGCCCTCACCGATGTCCTGCTTTGGGCCTGGTCCAAGCCCTGCACAGGGGCTCCTCTGCACAGGATAATTGCCCACTGTCATAGCCACGCCCCAGGGGACCCCCGTTTCCTCACCCAGCACCCCACCCCACCCCAGAGAGCTTGGTGGTTCAAGCTTCCATCTCCAAAGTCAACCATGGCACTTTCCCTACCACTCCACCGGATAGGGAATCCAAGAGGCTGAATACCTTTGGGAAGAGGATGATCTATCCGGCCAGCCTAGCACTGTAGTCCGTGAACACAGTGTACCTCTTAGGCAAAAACTTCCATACGATCTGAGGCACGGTTGCACAAGTGCTGCCTATGGTCTGGAGGAGTCGCGAACCATACTCTCAGAAGCAATGTCTGATGCAGCCAAGTTCGCCATACGATGTGGGCTTGAAATAACAGACTCGCTGGGCAGAGCGAGTTCATAATCAGTGGCTCTCAGGTGCCTCGTTGATAATGACTGGCTTTTCAGGGCTGTCCAGGCCTCGCTCGTGGACATGCCTTTTGATGGCTCCTGTTTGTTTGGAGAGAAGCCTGTCTCGGCGCTGGAGCTCTTTAGGGACAGCAGGATTATGGCCAGGTCCTTAGGCCTTTCCATGGCCCCTTGCAAACCCCAGTTGGCCTTCTGCCTTTTCGTGGCCAGGGAAGGGGCTTCTAACAGTGTCTCTACCCTCCCAGCCACCATGGCCAGCAGGTTGCCCAACCTGTTTGTGGCGGAGGTTGTGGTTCCCACAAACCACGTTGGGCCAGTCTGCTACCCCCCTGGCAACTGCAGCATCCAACCCTCTTTAGTTTGCCCTTCAACCATCATGGACATCCTGTGGGGGGCAGGATCTGCCATGACCTGCACCACTGGAGGTCAGTAATATCCTTACATTGGGTTTTACAGATCGTCCAAAGGGGTTACTCCCTCTCCTTTGTGATCACCCCTCCACCAATGTCACCCACTTACGACAGGCTGATGGAGGAACACCTCTCTTTACTCTGTCAGGAAGTATTGGCTCTCTTGGCCAAGGGAGCTATAGAGAGGGTGCCGACATCAGAAGTAGGTCGTTGTTGATATTCCTGCTACTTTCTGGTGCCAAAGAAGGATGGAGCCCTTGTTCCTATAATAAACCTGCAGCTTCTCAATCTCTTACTCAAGAAGAGGAAATTCAAAATGCTCACACTCGCTCAAGTTCTATCTGCCCTGGACCCAAGAGACTGTATGGTAGCGTTGGACTTGCAGGACGCATATTTTCACATCCCCGTCCTGCTTGCCCACAGATGTTACCTGCGGTTGGCGGTGGGCCAAGAGCACTTTCAGTTTACCGTGCTCCCCTTTAGCCTTACCAGCACACCCTTGGGTGTTCACCGAGGTGATGGCGGTAGTTACAGCTTATCTTCAGTGATCTAGGGTTTCTGTCTTCCCCAACCTTCATGATTGGCTGTTGAAGGTGGCCACAGGCAGTTGTCTCCCACATCCAGACTATGGGGAACCTCCTGCACTCGCTGGGGTTCGCTATCAACATGCCAATGTCACACCCGACTCCCTTTCATCTGAGCTGCTCTGGACACAGTGCAGTTTCGGGCCTATCCTCCCAAGCGGCGAGTCCAGGATTTACAGGCTATGATACCAATTTTCAGCCTCTATCCTGGATTTCTGTGAGATTGACTCTCAGGCTACTGGGTCTCATGGCCTCCTGCATCCTGCTTGTGACACATGCCCATTGACATATGCGGGCTCTGCAGTGGGACCTAAAGATCCAGTGGGCGCAGCATCAGGGGAATCTCTATGACATGGTCTCGATCTCTGAGGGAACTGTAGAGGACCTGCTGTGGTTGCTAACAAACTGCGATTGAGTCAGTGGCAGATGCCCCTTCCTTACCCAACCAGAGCTGACTGTAGTGACAAATGCATCACACCTGGGATGAGGAGTCCATCTGGGAGAGGGTGATATCGGAGGACTGTGGTCTCCAGCGGATTCTGGCCTCCACATCAACCTGTTGGAGCTCCTGGTGATCCGTTTGGCATTGAAAACCTTTCTTCCATGAATCAGGGCAAGGCTGGTACTGGTGTTCACGGACAACACCTCCGCCATGGGGTACTGGAACAAACAGGGCGGGTGGGGTTGTGGACCCTATGTCAAGTGGTGCTGCGCCTCTGGACGTGACTGGAACACCAGGGCATATCCCTAGTGGTTCAACACCTGGCAGGCTCTCTGAATGTCAGCGCGGACAAACCGAGCCATCAATGCCTAGCGGATCTTGAATAGAGTCTCCATCTGCAGGTGGCGCAAGGACTCTTAAGTTTGGGGAGAGCCTTGGTTAGTTCTGTTTGCCACTGCTGAGAACGAGCAATATCAGCAGTTTTGTCCCCTGGAGTTTCCAAGGTAGCTCTCGCTTGGAGAAGTTTTTCATCTCGAGTTGATCTCCGGTCTCCTATATGCCTTTCCGCCACTACCACTCCTGCCCAGAGTTCTCAAAAAGATAAGGAATGACCGGCCCCAAGTTTTTCTTGTGGCTCCAGATTGGGCATGGGAAGAGTGGTATCCTGAGCTGTTGATCATGAGTATCGGTCCTCCATTTAGGCTGCCTGTTCGGGAAGATCTTCACCCTGCACCCAAATCTAAAAACGCTTCGCCTGCATTCGTGGCGGTTGAGCGGCAACAGTTGACAGCTTTCAACCTACTGTCTGAAGTCTGCAATGTTATTTTGGCAGCCAGGCATCCCTCCAATAAGAAGGTATACGCCTGCATTTGGAGCAAGTTTGTAGCATGGTGTTCAGATAAACATGTCAATCCTTGATAAACATGTTGATCCTCTCTAGCTGCATCCCTTACCCTGTTTTTTTATGTTTATTCTTTCCTTGGCCCAGCAGGGCTCTGCTTTGGGCACATTAAAAGGTATCTTTCACCATTTTGGCATTTCTTTTTTATTTTTTTTATTACAAATTTTCTTAAATACATATCGCAGTACAGGAAGGTTACCTCTCCTCTCCTTCCCAGCTCCTCCCACTCCCCTCCCCGCGATTGATCCAAATCGCCAAATTTGTAACCATTTTTAAAAGGCAAAACATAGGAAATAAAAAAGGAAAAATAGGTACGAAAAAGAAAAAAAAAAGCCATAAACGCATATATAGGCCTATGTATGCAGGTTCAAATTCAAAGCTTTACAATTTCCACCCGTTACTAATGACCAAACATACTCCCTAGTACCCCCACTCTCCTTGTCCCGAAAACACCCCCATTGCCTGAATTTAGTAAATCCCTACTCTTCAATCTCATTGATCCACCGGCTGATTGGATCCCATATTTCCGAGCCCCTTTTCCGAGCGCTGCGTCCCCTCCGTTCATATACTGCCATTTCCCAGCAATATATCGCTAGAAGTCTACCCAGCCATTGTTGCCCAGATGGTGGTTCAGGGTCCAGCCAGTATGTGGCCAAACAGTGTCTTAGCACAGTCATGGTACTAAATAAAAATACCTGGGTCCACCATGGGACCTCCAGATCGCTCACCCCTAAGACCATCAGCTGGGGAGATAGAACTACCCGGAATCCCAACTGTGGGCCCGATTCTGATGCAGGTTGGAAAAGCTTCCCGACCGAGGGCCTGATTCTGATGCGGTTAGGAAGGCCTCCTAACGGCATTTGCTCCTTCCAAATCGGATCGGGAACGTGTCTTCCCGACCGAGGGCCCAATTCTGATGCGGTTAGGAACAAATGTTCCCATTGAAGTCAATGGGAGTTCAACCAAATCGTATCTGGAAGCATCCGGATGCATCCTACTCCGCCGGTCGGACTTTCCCGATCCGAGTGGGTCGGACACCATTTCCCAACCGATTCGGTCGGGAAGCTTTTCCAACCCGCATCAGAATCGGCCCCTGTGCTTCCAGCAGCTTACCAATGTCTCCTTTCAGAGTATCGAGCTTAGGGCAATTTGCGAACATATGGGCAAGATCGGCGGCGAAGCAGCCGCATCGGTGGGCAGTGTAAACCGGCAGATCCTCCCCACTTAACGATCTTAGCCGGGGTGATATAGAGATTAAACCAGGTTTTATGACACTGCATCTGTAAATTGGCAGCTATAAATGATGTCTGAGCTAAATATAAAGAGTCTTCACATTCCCCAGTCCCAACTTGCAAAAGCTCATGCCAACGAGCCATGTGCTTAGTGAGATCATCCATTTCTTTATTTAATAATTTGTATAGAGTCGCTAATGAAGGTGGAGATTTCAGCAGTAAGTCGACCAGTGCCACCCTAGAAAAACCAGACCTTCCCCACGCCTTTTTAACCAAAAAATCTCTTACTTGTAAATACTTAAAGAATTGGCTATTCCTGATCCCGGACTTGTCCTTAATGGTATCAAAGGATAAAATCCCCCCTTCGTCCACAAGGTCCCCAATCTTCCTCAGCCCATCTCGTCCCAATACTACATATATCCATTTTTAAAGAAGGCAGGGAGTAAATCATAGTCATACATGGGGTGTAGCTATTCACCCGGCCTAGTCCAAGTTTTTTTTCCGGACAGCTGTCCATACCTTGAATGCACCCATCAAGATTTTGTATCTGACCCTTTTAAAATAGCCAAACTCTATATGGCGCAGGAGACATCCTCTAGCTGCTATACCCAATACTTATTCATAAATAGAAATTGAGGCCTCTCCTTCTAAACCTTCACTGTCCCTTGATAATAGACCTGCCATCTGCTGCAGCAACGATGCCCAATAGTACAATTGGAAGTTGGGAACGGCCCATCCACCCCGGTCTGTCGGAAGAGTCAAAAATGTTAAAGCTCTCCGGGGGCGTTGACTGGCCCATAAAAATCGAGACATCATCTGGTTTAAAGATTTAAACCAAAAGCTTTCTACCTCTAAAGGGATGGCCCTAAAAAAATGCAAAATTTTAGGGAGGAATATCATTTTAATCGCATTACTTCTCCCACTCAATGTACGTTTCAAGTTGTTCATTCGAGCAAAGTCGGCTTTAAACTTCCGAAGTAATGGGCCCAGGTTTATATCTACAATTTTCTCCACATCCGCTGTGATATCTACACCAAGATACCTCGCATTCGGAGCTACCCGATAGTCGTTGAGCTGAGCTGTACTATTCATCACAATTTGGGTTTTACTTTGGTTGAGTTGATACCCTGAGATATGCCCAAAGCTGGTGGCTTCCTTTTCAATTTCCACAAGGGCATCCTCGGGGTTGGGAGTAGTGATCGCAAGGTCGTCAGCATAAGCTAAGATTTTCGTGTTTCCCCCCTTATTATGCATAGATAAGATCCTGTTATTTAGCTCGATCTTCCTGATTAAAGGGTCAATGTACAGGGCAAACAGGAAGGGAGAGCAAGGGCATCCCTGTTGTGTTCCCCGATAAATCGTGATTGGGTCGGACATACCTCCCTTTGATACAACCCTAGCAACTGGATTCCGATACATCGTCTGTATAGCCTTAATAAAGCCCCTGCCCAAGCCTTTCCTATCCAATATAGCCCATAAGAAAGGCCAGGAGACCCTATCGAAGGCTTTCTTTGCGTCCAGCAGAATTAACGACATAAGGTCTCCGGCATTCTTTGAGGCATCAAATAATGCAATAGTCCCCCGGATATGGTCAACCGTACTGCGACCGGGGACAAAACCATGCTGAACTGGCGAGACCAATTTCTTAATCACCCTTGCCAGTCGGCTGGCTAAAATTTTGGCGTATATCTTAATATCGCTATTGATCAACGTAATTGGATGATATGACCCCAGCTCACTGATGGGTTTGTCCTTCTTTGGAAATACCACTATGTTGGCCGACCTCCATGAATCTGGGGCCTCCCCCCCTGATTGTGCGCTCAAAAAAAGCTCCCTCAAAAGCTCATGTAGCCAGGGGGTGAATTTTTTATAAAATTCCCCTGGGATTGAGTCAGTTCCAACCGCTTTCCCTGACGTGAGTGATTTAATTGCCCCCCTTACTTCGTCTTCTGTAATAGGAGCCTCTAAAACAGAGGTCTTCAATTTGTGGGGCGTGACCCCCAGGGGGGCCGTGGAGTCCAGGCAAGGGGGTCGTGCATTCACCAGCTTCACTTGTCCTGGCAATTCAAAACGTGTGCTTTCCTTTTGAAAAGAGACAGCCTCCTGGGATAGCTGATTTAGATCTTTATCAGCAGCTTGCCTGAATGAAATGCAAATGTGCCTATCAGTTAATCTACAAGTTTAAAGGATGCTTGGGAGCGATTCTGGCTTTAATTGATCAAATCACTCCAAGCATAGTGATGGCAAAGATTTGGTTTTTTGAGTGGAAGTGCAAAGAGTTAACAACTGGGCTGGGAAGTGCTTGCTTTTAATTTTAATTGCATTTACACAGCCCTTAGGTGTTGAAGGGACAGCTATGGAAAAAAAGTTTGCATTACATACGCTCTGGTATTACTAAAATCTACGTTTTGGAAGCACCATTTTATCGTAAAACTATTTGCACCTTTTGCAGCATTCTATCCTACACTGTGTGTAATGTAAGTATAAAATAATGACTTCGATATTCACAGTGCTTTCTGTCACAATCTTTGACCTAGTAGCACTAAAAATACACATCACTATTCTCCACTGAACCAGCCAAGATGTAATTCTGTGGCTCTCTGGTTACATGCAGACCTCTGCAGTGCGTTAACTACTAGAGGTTTCATAATGTACTACAGTGCATTTCCCACTGAGTAACAACTTTTTAATTTATTTTTCATTTACGCTGCCTATTATTTTTTATGTAGATACCTGATGGTGAAAGACCTCAAAAAAGTACAGTGGGCCTCATTTATGAAAATCGTTGCATCGCTGCCACAAAACAGCGATGCGACAGTTTTCACTGCGTCCTCCTTGTGACAATGGATGCACCCCATTTAATGTATGGCGCACCATGTTGCAAGGAATTACAGATACGTCAGTATTTCTGACATATCTGTAGGGGCAAAAGTGACGCATTGCTGGGGTGTGTCTGAAAACAGATGCAACTTCAGCAATGTGTCCTTTCACATGGGGCAAGCCCAATGTGAAAGGGCCTGCATCAGTCTCACGCCTGCTGTGAGCCAGGTGTAAGATATTGACACAGTAGCGCCCTAGAAGTGTTGCAGTGAAATCTCATAGATTTCACTGCGCCACTTCTACGACCCTTTATTGTGGGGGAACGCCCACCCTGCATACATTATACCTGACACAGGTATAATGTAGCGCAGGCCTTTACAAAGTGACACATCTGCTTAGATGCGTCACTTTGTAAATATGGCACAACGTGGCACATTATTTACTCCGCCACAGCATCACAAAAAGTGACGCAATGGGCGCGTAAAAGTGTGGCAGGCCTTCATAAGTAAGGCCCACAATATTTTGGGGCTTATATATGAGAGGCTTGCATTGTCAGAGCATCACTTTTTTTGACCCTCCGGTGGCGCAAGCCTCTCAACCATATCTATGAGGCGGTGCAAAGTCACTCTGCATGACTTTGCATGGCCTCATAGATATGGAGTAAGACATAGCAGCGCAAATCACTGCTTTGCCTTACTCTGCATCAAGGAGGTGTTCCAAGGGCTTTGTGTGGGGTTCCCATGCAACACCCATGGATTTTGAAGCTGCCACATATTTACAAAATCACGTTAACCTGGGGCAGCTCCAAAAAATGGACGCCTCCCCAGTGGAGGCATAACGAGGAGAGATGTTTTCATTTCTCCTCGTTTTTTCCTCTTTCCTTGTGTGCTGCATTCTGCAGCTCACATAGAAAGAGAAAAACGCCTCTCTGGATTTTTTTTGTGAAGGAAGGTTCCCCTTCCTATACAAAAACAATCCTGCCTGTGTTGGTGCTAGGCAGCAATTTGTGCGCCAATGCCAGGGAAAAGGACAGGAATGCACCGTATTTCATAAATGCGCCAATTCCTCATAAATTAGGCCCTTTGTTTTTAGCTACACCTTTGACTACACCCCCATGCTCACTGACCTTTGGTTTGCTAAACACTGTTTAATATTATTTCCCCATGGTAAAAATTATTTGCTGTAGGAATTGGGGGCATTTATAGTTGTCGATGATGAAGAGTACAAGGTTCTAGAAATTGTTGTCAGATGGGGGGTCCTTATGCCTAAAACAGTTTGACAAGGGGGTCTCGGCATCAAAAAGTTTGAAGACCTCTGCTCTAGAAGCTCTTTCTCCTCCGAAAATAACACTCCGCCAGGCATGCCCGTTAGATATTCATCTAATTCTTTGTCCTCATAGCGGGTGTCCTCCATGTATAACTGCTGGTAAAAACCTCTGAAACGAGGAGCGCACAGCAGTTAGTTCAGAGATTAGGCCAACAATAGGATCCCTAATTTCAGAGCGACCCCCCTGAACAATCCTCTCCCTTGTGCGCCGAGCTAGTAACTGTCCCACCCTTTCATTATTTTCATACATTTTACTACGCCAGGCCATATATTTCCCCGCTGATTTTGTCGCAGAGAGATCGGTTATCGCCGATTTCCCCACTGCAATTCTTGATTGTGCTTTATCGAAGTCTCCCCCTGCTACAATTGCCTCAATCAGTTGTCTTTCAGCCTCCGCTAATTCCTCATATAGATCTTGTACAAGTTTCTTCTCATTCCTCTGAGCCGATGTCTCCCCCCTTATCCCAGCTTTGAGGGTATCCCACACTATATCGAGCCGGGCGCTTCCTTTGTTCTCCGCCATAAACCTAGGAATCCAGATCTTCATATGTTGGATATATCCCTCGTCACAAAGCAGGGCCCTGTCAAAGGTCCAACGTGCCACCGGGGAGTGGTTAGCTTGTATGGCTACTTCCAAAACCAAGATTGTGATCGGACATGACACTGGGATATTTGTATAAATGGCAGATCTGTACTATCAACTGGGAGACAAAAAAATAATCAAGCCTAGCATGGACTTGATGTGGGGCAGAGAAAAAAGTATAGCCAGGGTCTCTTAGTTTTTGCGTAGCCCATACATCCGATAACCCATGCAACGCACATAAGTGTGTTAAAGATTTAAAGACCTTAGGTTTGCGGCCTTGATATGATCTTTCCCCTAGCTTGCCTCCTTGAGAATTAATATTTATATTAAAATCTCTACAGACTATTAGGGGGAGCGACCACCCAACTAGCTCGGTGTTCAGCCACTCAAACAGAATCGGGTCATCCAGTACTGAGCAACACACAGAGCACAAGGTGAACAAGCAATCATTCATACAACATTGGGTAATAACCCATCTGCCCATTTTGTCCGAGCTTGA